>JAODTK010005309.1:0-429812 GCA_026419785.1 Sclerodactyla briareus | reverse complement strand
GAGGGCACCAGTTGTGGACATTTTGCTATGTGAAGAAAAAAAAGTGAGGGCATTACCTGTACCCATGAGCCAAAAAGTGAGGGGGGGGGCATTACCCTGTACCCAGGCAGAAATGGGAAGGGTTGAAGTCTATAAAGTGTCTCTCTTCTTCCCCAGTGCCTTCTCTATCTGGTGTTGACTGTCAATGAATGTGACTATTTGGAGAAAGGGAAAGTGATTTGCCAGGATAAAACATGTTAAAACAATTGGCCGAAGAGATCATACTTCAATCAAACATTAACTGAGCCCACATAATACAGGAATGTCTCAACATGGCTTATATATACTAGAAAAATACAAAGATCTTGTTCGTCTATTATCTATTGGTATTATTATAGTGCAGCCAGATATACTTGTTATGGGAGGCCGGTGCTGAAGGGGTGGGCCATATAGTGAGACATTCCTCAACCCCCCCAATGTAGGAGAGAGAGAATACGTGATGTGAAGCCTTGTGAAAAGTTTGACACAAAAAATAGCAATAAGACATTGAATGGACTGGTAAAATGGCTATTGATACAAAATATTATAACAGTTATGCACTTGTCAATGCCATGACCTACCCCTTGTACCCAGACAAGGTGAGTCATTGCCACACTTCAACAAAAATGATGCACCCCTCAGTCACTAGTGCCTGAAAAATAATGAAAATTGATACACCCACAGTACTTTGAAAGACCACAGTACTCTGCTGACAAATGAAAAACGATTGATGGCAATGACGACACCTCAGTCACATTATTCTATTAACGACATATGGTACAAGACCAACCGGTGAGACACCATGCTATGGACATGGACTGTACCGACAATGACTCGCCTTGTCCAGGGTTAGTGAGGGAGCAATTGATAATATTAAGCCTGTATGGCACTTCTCTTCCCCCACCACATATACCCGGAAAAGATATTTTTCCACATGGTAATGATGTTGGTGTCCATTCAAAGAACTGCCACTTCATTGCAAATCTAACGCTGTGGACCACCAGTCACTGGTCACTTATGGGGTATGAAGGTGCTAGGATCCTCATCCAATTTAGCTGCCTTGCAGTCTGCTGACTTAGTGTGACGGTCGCTGGGGACCTTTCCCATACTGAATGGAAAACATTGTACCTCGCTGGTTATGACACGTGGACTACTTCAACATTCAAGACTTACTTACTTACCAGTTTAGTTTTCAGTATTTCATTTCAATTGCACTCAGATGACTTTGACCTTGGTACAAAAGCAAACAAGTATCCATTCTCATGCGCTGATTAAATATTGCAGGTGATCGTTTTTGTGCAAGTTGTGTAGAGTTGGCAACACACATCTTGCAGGGTTTGATTAGCTGAGTAAGGGGAACATGTAAGGGAAAAAAGGCAAGGGAAATCACTACGCAGAGCTGTGTTCTGTTCACATGGGTATACCGGAAGGCGCATACGCACCTATATGGAATCCCAGCCTAACGCAAAAGACGTGATAAAGACATCGAGAGCAGACGAGTACACAGACGATTGCTACATTCCCCATTTGATCAAACTGTGGGAACAATCTCCATTCCCATGCACTTGCTGGGTTTCCCCGTATAGGAAAAAAGACAACACATTCCCTTCTAAGTTTCTTTTGGATCCGACGAAGTCAACCATGGATCTGGTGAAAAAAAAAAAAATGTTCAAAGATAGGAAGAAATAATTTCATCATATGTCATTAATCAACGACTTTTTCTGCCATAATGGTTGCAAGAAACAGCATTTAACTGTGTGGAGTAAGGTATGGACGACCTTCGCATCGTTACTACCGTGACGTCCATCAGTTAGAGTGACAATTAACTCTAACCAAAGGAGGGAAGATGCTAGAATCGCCATGTTGGTTGGGGGATTCAAATTGTTCTAATTCATCGGGCCAGTGTGAGGATAGATGTTGCATTAACATTGTACTTGAAGGCAAAATTCCATCTATTAATACTCTTCTTACTGTTGAAATTGTTAAAGAGAATAAAAAATGATCATATGCACTTGTTCCAGGTTTGGTATGTTGTTTGGGAGATATGGCTTCCTCAATTTCTATAATTTGGTGATTGGGCAAATGAGCAACATTTATGATGTATATCTACCATTTATAAGGGAAAAAAGTTAAGACATATATTCCTTTTTCTCCCAAATTGGTAGATATGACGTCAGCAAATGTTGCCAATTTGCCCAAATTGCCTAACATAGCAGTGAGGATTAATAATTCTGGAAAATTTAGTAACTTTAGAACCGACCGAACATGCTATGAACATGGAACACAGTTTGATTGGGCATGATTTCCAGAGTACACAATCTATGGACATTGAATATTGTTGACTGGAGTTGCACTTTAATGTTGCATGAGTCTTAGCGTGTTGATCGTGGTTAATTGCTACATTACTGGTACTCCACTGTGTAGTTTTGTGTAGTTTTAGTAGTTCATTTCCTGGTGGTTCCGCCTTCAAATCTCTTTTTCAGTTCGTTAAAATGTATTTTTCCATTACGCCGTAGTATCATTGTGGTACGGTTTCGCCCTTTTTTCTGGCGAAACACGTGTTTTGTAACTATTAGGTGTTTGAAAAATTTTGCAAGTTCGCCACGTCCAAACTGGAGATAATTGCGTGAAACCATAAAAAAAAAGCTGACAGGACACGCAAAGCACACGCAAACACACATCACGCACACACACATACATACAAAAGCACAAAACACACACAGAAACACCAAATAACTAAAACGAGGAATCATTGGCGTTCTTCATGATGGGGACACATAGCACCCATGAGTGCCCATGAGTGGATATGTCTTCAACCCGATACAATTTGTCAAATGACTGGATTGATGCGATACTGCTTTGGGAGAGGGGGTTAATGTACTAGAAGTTGTATCCTTTGTTAGGGTTGGGAATTGCACTAGCAATTCGGGCTAGTGAGCCAGCACATAACGCTCCAGAGGTAGTACGCATTGTCTCAATTGCTACCATGGCAACTGTTGCTATGGCAACCGGCAGTAGAGATGGTGGGAATGGAAACTGATTACTACAATACATCATTCGAGATTAAGAACCGGAATAAATGACCCAGCCATGGTCGGCGATAAGGCAGTAATGTGCCCCCCATCCCCACTCAAAACAGGCCCGTACTATTTGCTGGAATCCAACTCGCCGCCATTCAAAAGAAAGAGAAGAAAACTTGAGAACGGGAAGTGGATCAATGGCTACAGTAGAAGTTAAGTAATAGCTCGACGACGGAAACTTGACAACTCGATATCACTAAAGTTTGAAAGGGTGTGTGTATGGGCTTCTAGATAAGAACTGATAGTAGTTCATACGTCTATCAACCAGGCGAAGCGTACCGAGAAAATTTTTTTAAGAGGGGGGGGGGGGGTTGAAGTCGTAACCAAAGGGGAGTGTGCCCTCATAATGGCCCTCACCGTTCCTATTGGCAAATTCAAGTATAATTCATGCGGCCCCCTAGGCACATGACTGCTTGCAAGTTATTTGCAAATAACAGCTGCAAAACCTCCATTGAACTGCAAGAAAAAAAAAAACAGTTTTGTGTTAAAAATGTATTGGTCACTGGGGTCACGGGGGGTGGGTACGCCACTGCTATCAACAAATAGGTATGAATTTCTAAAATGATCTATACGAACACTGAAACATTGCACTGTACAAGCCTGTAATTAAGGGATTACATTTTTGCCCGAAGGTAGTATCCTCGGATTCACCCAAGAATATCGTCATTCGACAAATGTGACAATCCACTATAGTGTGAGACCGAGGTCCCTATCGCGACCAAGGCCTATGACGAATTACAAAACGAGTTCTTCTACATGGACAGGGTTGGTTGTGTGAAACTACCCCATTGACTCCTGGGAATTATACCTGGACCTTCGTACGGAAACAGAAAAGGGGGGTAAAATCGTCGCTTTACAAGGAGCTCCCTAAAGCCGTGCCGGGACGAGTAACGAGAATAGGTAAGTCAATCGTCTAACCAAGCCCGCTTAGGATAACTGGTCACATGCTACACGACTATACTACGAATCGACACAACTGTACGACGCGTCGAGTGTAGACGCCCGTCGCGTAGGCATTCTCTCACGAGTGTTCCAGGTCCAATCGTATTCAACGTCGTCGCCATGGGGTCAATTGGAAGCTTGATTGGGTGGTTCATAATATTCACGGGCAATACAGCAAGTTGCAAACAATACAGTACGATCTTTAGTACGGGAGAACTGAGGGACAGGCAGCCTGGTTTGGCGTAGGGCCAGGTAGATGAGTCTACGATTGATTCGTCACGCCCCGTCGCAACGGTCATAGGCGATGGCGAATCTAGTTGCGGGCGGTTCAGCCTTCCTAGCTATTATAGTTAAATGATGAGGTTCAATGTAAGAGGTTCCCGGATCACACATACGGCTCAGAAGGAAATAGGCAACGGCGGGTTTATTGAAAAGAATTTGAAGAGTGACGAAAAAAATTGTCAGCAGAATTGGGATAATTGCTTGCTTCGATGTCTTATGGAATGTTCGGAATGTTCGATAATTTTCGGTATCTCTGAAAAAAAACAACACACAGAAGCACAGATTTAGATCTAGCAGCGGGAATCCAACGGTAAACGCGACGGAACGGATCGACGATGCTATGTAGATATAGAAATAAACAATAGTATGCAACACGTTTTTTTTCGTTGCGAGGCAATGAGGCATGTACGACCGGACTTTTGACATCAGTCGCCCCCCCTACATAAGCCTAAAAGCCAAAATGTCACCCCGACGAGCTGAGAGGCGCTGCACCCTTGTTATGGTATTACTCATGAAAACACATAATGACACTTCACACAGTCAGGTTGCTTAACTAGAATTTGTTTCTGAAGCTTCTGCATCAAACGACTGGATGAGCACGAGTCAGACACCAAGTGAACAAATACGAGAGGGCGCCCTTGCACTCGCGGTGGGACTGACCTCGCTGTGGGCATGACGTCACCCTGCAGCCACGCTCATGGACCAAGGGCGCAGCCAATGTCTGAAAGTTTGGGGGCTGGGGGGGTCAAGACAATGGGGGGGGGGGGGGTCCGAAGCAGTGATGGGGAAACATTTTTGTGTGTGGAAAAAAATACGTTATGTCTGAGGGCCCTTCCCAAAAGTTGGGTCATGACCCCCGGACCCCCCTAGTGGCTGCGCCCTTGCCACCGATTCCACAACTGGAGAGACTCGGAAAAACAGTGAGAGGGGTGAACAACGGGCCGGGGAGCAATTGCATTTACTGCCCCCCTGACAAATGGTAAAAATGTAATTTTGTCTTCTGTTATTCTGGGCGCCCAGTTCTGGTCTCACGCGACCTTCCGACTCTTTTATAATCGATATGCATACTCAGATCATGATCAAACGTTTTATCCCACATATTATACGGAGTTCTCAAAGGTTTCTTCTTATCTCCGGCGCCTTATGACTTAATGAATCACTGCATGGCCACATGGGCATATGATATTATTTTATCCATCACAGAATGGTATCAGGCAACTGATCGATCTAAATACCAAACTGATATATTTATGTTAGGTGCCACAAAGTTCTTGAAAAAACTATAATAATAATTTCTCTTTTATCACCGCAATGTGTGAGATCGGGTCGAATACTACCTTAGCAGTTTTTTTCCCCCAACCCCGTAGGCTTGATGCATACCACAATAACACATTCCAAAGATATCGGGAATCCTGTCTGCCAAAACTATCCTCGGAAAACGAGGAGACCTGTATGGCCCCCGGGGGGTGTAACACTTATCCACAGGCCAATTGGTGTTTATTTTATAACGATATATTTTTTTATGGTATTGCCAAAACCTATTCAAGGTCCAGGGCAGGGTGGCAGACCTGGAGGATACTGACATGTCAGCTACGAACCCCACCACCCAGATACGCCGGATAAGGCAATGCCTCTTTGGTGGTCTCTCAATGTGGGAGTTGGGGAAATCACACGCAGACGGAAAAAAACTTGCAAATGGGGGCCTATCCTTCGTTGTATCTGCTACACCGATCCCACACTCAGCTCTGCGGAGCGTCAAGCGAGAAGGGCATTTATACAATTACAAAAGTTTGTGGTATATGAATCGAGGACCCCGGTCTCCCAGGTGGAAGGCGACACTTACCAAGGTACAAACCACTCCGTAAGCCAATATTAAATGCTGAGCCAATTTAATAAACTTGCATGGTCAAAAGTATATTACTTAGGATTTTTTTTATTTATGATGCTAAATTGCGATATCTTTTGCAGTAAAGTTATAGAGTTATAATTTTTTTTTCCCGAAAAAATTATTGGGGGGAGGCAACAACTTTGGTCCATTCTTCCCTCAGGCATCTACCCGTCCCACCATTCCTGCGACTGACACCAGTTCCTTTGCAGGCAAAAGACGTTATCTAGCAACTAGAGCATTATCCACGAATAGCGACAGCGTCGTTCGCTCGCCGTCACGATTTTATTAGCTGCGGGGAGAAGAAGCTCTACAAGTCATCTGGTCTCTCCGTTCGTTCGTTCGTTTCGTCGTTCGTTCGTTCGTTCGTTAGTCCGTTTCGTTCGTCCCTTTTGGTCGTCCGTTCATTCATAACTTCTGAACCATACATGCCATCAGATTAAAACTTGTGGGGGATGAAGCTTGTACTAGCTAGCTAAGCTAATTTATGTTCGCATAGTGGTATTAGATTTTAATTAAATCAAATGAATTACCCCAATTTCCAAAACTTATTTTGAGCTCTCCCCTACTGCCAGACAAGTTTGTTACATTACTCCATCCTCTGCTGAGCAGTGTTTACCTATCTGTCAGAAGGTCCGGTTTCAAAATAGTTGACAATAAAACCTATTGTCAGGGTGAGAGGATTTGTCTGTAATCACATCTTGCCCTGTTTACATTGCACCTCGCTCCACAGGATCTGTTGACATTAAACCGGTCTTAATTTCTAAGTGATGACCTAGAAATGGGGGCTGGCGCCCGGCCCCTCCCAATGCTGTTTAATGCGAACTTGTGGAAGTGGTCAACTATAATATGAGTGTCAACAATGTGATATTTCATTTCTGTGGAAGTGTGGAAGGGAAGTGTGTTTCCACTGTTCACTGCCACAGGCTCTTTCGGAATGGGCAATGATAGCAAATCTTAGGCCAATGTGGTAGGAATGTTCCAATTATGTCCATGGTTATGGACAGATGTCAGTAAAGGTCAGAAAGTGAACAAACAGAAAATTGAAAGGCGACACCAACAAACGGCAGTGGTAATGTCGCCACGGGGAATTGCAGGCCGGAGACAGCAGACACACACCCAAAGAGCAAGCACCCCACACACCAAACAAAACCGTATACCGACTTGCACTTGTCATGTCTCAGTGCAATTGTGGGGAAAAACCGTAATATCGCGACTATATACTCGATACCATTCAATTTTCGATATAGGCTCCGGTTCATATTTCGCCAAAGTTATTATCAAAGAGAAATGTGTTGTCATAATGAAGGTTAATAATATGTTGTCCGGCAATTTGCATAAAGTTCGAGGAAACAGCAACTAGGCCTAATATTTTTCTGCAGTTTTGGAGTTATTGTACTGAGCAGGGCAACTCATGGAGCAGCCCGCTGAAGAATACAGCGAGCTGAACTTGAAGTTGAACTCTTTTCAAAGATACAATATGAGCAACTATCTTTTCTGAAAGAATAAATGTTCCCATCCCGGGGGTAGATCATATCAAAGGTTGGTTTTGATGGTTTCTTAGTATGGCCATGATCAAACATTATATTAAATGTTCACGTCAATTCGAAAAACAAAACCACTCTCTAACTGTGACGTCGTGCCCCCCCCCCCCCCCTCCACCCCCGTGATCAAACTCTGGCTTTAAAGCTCTTATGTTCGCACAAGTGTTCTTCCTCGTGCTGTCTAGTGGCAACTTCTTGACACCGCCGAATAGGAATATACCGCATTGACGCCACTGTATACGGAATGCCAACAAAGGTTTAAATACATAGACAAAAAATATCCAGTTGTCAAATTCAATATCAGAGTGTTAGGACTTTCTATCAGAGTGCTGAGAACAGAAACATGATTTCTGACAATCTAATATTGAATTCTGATTACCAACTAGAAATATAATCTTGTGTCTTGTATGTCCCAATTATTTTTCAACAATGGCATTCCAAACCTATAACATGTTATGTTTGTGTGTCCCACGATCTTTCTTTAGCTACCTCCAAGCTCACCTGAAATTGTTCGATAGATTTATGTGTAAGACAGCTCCATGACGGGTCGATGTTTTCGTTGTTGTGTAATATACGTGCAACAACCCGAGAATAGCCTATGGATGTATGTCACAGACCCCAAGAGCTCCCCCCCCCCCCCCACCCCACTCTTGTTTGCAAACATTGGCAAATATGACCCGTCTGGCCCCAGTGCTTACGTGACAGAATATCCTAAATTGGAAAATGGGGAACCTTTAACGAACCCATATATCGACGAATCAGTCTTCAACTTCTTGACATTCTGGCTGAGTAGTCGGCACAGCTAGATGATCAGGTTTCGAATCCAGTAGGGTAGGGTCACACCAAAGACTTAAAAAATGGTTTAACTGGTGGCTTCTCTCTGAGCGTGGGCACCCACACAAGGGGATACAATTTGCAAGTTGGTTGACGTTGATTTCCCCTACCCCATCATTTTGAGGCACGCCAGAGAAGGCCATTGCATATCTGGTGGAGGAACTTCCACCCGCAGATGACAAAAATTAACGTGAAAGTTGAAACTCTTGTCGGGCCTCGGATTAGGTTCGGTTCTTCGATCAGCAAGTATATAACATTGAAGGAAGAAGAAAAACGCCGTGATATTTACAGTGTGGCCACGTTATTCACTACTGGGGTAGAGACAGCACGGTTCTCCAGTTAGCAGTTATGTCCTATTAGCGATATGTTTATTCACGCGACCTGTGTGTGCTGTCTGTCTAGTTATTCAGTATCGTTTCATCCGATCCCTAATTACATTGGTCACGACAAGGCGTGCTTCCCAGTCCCTTATATCTCCCGGATCCGCAGTTCATCAGTTCAATCAGACTAGTGAACAATCGATGAATGAATGATGTAAAAACGGTCGTTGCAGTAATCAAACCTAGTAACCGAGACCTTTGTCCCCTAGAAATGATCACAAAACCAAAAACGACTTTATTCTTAGCCCCGAGTTCCAAAAAGCAAATAACAAGTAAAGTACGTCCGACGGACAAACGAGAAACCAAGAATCTGATGTGAAATTCCCCAATTGCGATCAAACTGCAGGGGATAAGTGTGCTCGAGGCCCAAATCCGGGAGTTGAAATGCCACAGTTTTATGCGCATACGTTCGATACCGAGCACATAAGTGAAAACCCCTTCTCCCAATAAATATAGGCTAAAGAAATATTTCTATAGGCTCACTTGTATCCGAGATCGGCCGGATTAGAGGATATAAGTTATTTGATGAAACCCTAGTTCCATTAATTTATTCAGGTCTCCTTTCCAGCCACGAAGGATACCCATACTCTAGTATCTATGTATTGACTGATATAAAAACTAGATTTGAGAAAAAAAAATCTGTTTGAAACGATAGTATTAGCGGCTCCAATCGTAATCCGTGGAAAAGGTCTCTGTGACGAAACAAATGCATTTGTCTGTACGCCCCGGCTTTTTTTTGAAAATTCGCAGAAATGATTTTCTTCAACATAAGATATGAGTACAGTGCTGTAATTTTGACTGAAGTTCTTCTTGTAGGACGAGGTATCGAACGATGGCATTACATGTTTCAATATTATGATGATTATTTCTCGAGATTCAAAACTGAAGCCCTGAGGAAGCTTTTTGAATCAACGAAGATAGATACAGGGAAAGTGATCGTCGTCTCGGAGAAGAAAGGATATGATCAGGATTTCCAGGAAGGAATATTCCAAGTGGACTGTTTGCAAAGTGGTGGACCCCAACTTGGAAGCTGTCGTTTTTCCTTTTTGATTCCTTGCCCAGCGGCAAGGGAATCTATGTATCAAGTGTGGTAGATGTGTGTGTGGGTGTGTGTGGTGCGTCTGTGGTGTGTGTGTGTGTTGTGGACAATGTCAGCACGATATCAACGTACGCAAAACTGGTATCAGTTAAAATTAGGTATGTGGTGTTTGAACATCGCGGGAGATGACCCGATTGTTTTGGGGCCCGTTCAAATTAATTCAAGGTCACGCGAGGCAAAAGTTCAAAAGTTGTCAGCACGATATCTAACGAGCGATGTATTCTATCAAGTTCCAAATGGGTATGTGTTGGTAGCATGTATGGTGAGATGAACCATTATGGTTTTTGGTGTCAAGTCAACCCGGTCATTCGAGGGGTACCTAGGGAATCGTCATATATCTCGGCCAAAGAAGAAACATTGTGCGCCAGGACATCGTACTGGGAAGTTTGTTCGTCGGACGTGAAATATACATCTGTGACAGACTTGGACCCCCTCATTTGACCTCTTTGACCTTTGACCTCATTGGACCTCTGACCTGGTGATTTTGACTGCTTTTTTGTGTTGGCCGGAGGTCTTGTTATTAAGGACAAAACAAAAAAGGCAATGATATTACCATACCACGGTACTCTTATCACAAGCTTCTAAAGAATGTGGAAGGTCAAGACAGCTAAATTGTCTATATCTCGGCAAGAAAACATTTTGGAGGGACTGTCGTAATGGAAAGTTTCGTCGTCGGAGTGAAATACTCTGTGACACGACTTTGACCTCATTTGACCTTTGACTCAGTTGACCTTTTAACCTGGTGAGTTTCATGCTTTTTTGTGTTGGCCGGAAGCGTTAGTTGGGACAAACAAAAAAGTCAATAACAATACCATAAACTATGATACTCTTATCACAAGCTATCTCAATGAATGTGCAAGACAGCTAAAAAATGAAATGTGGATAAATTGGCATTTGACATCGGCTCGTCAGCATGATATCTAATGAATGCAAGTATCTATACAGTTCATATTAAGTGTGTGGATTGTAGACATGATGAAGATTGACCCTAGTGTTCTTGTATCAGGTCAGGTATTCCAGGTCACACTAGGACAATCCTTATATCTCTGCAACGATCATTGTACAGACTGAGAACAAGCTAAGCCAACCAAACAATATTTCGCCCAGTGAAACAGTACACATTCTTTTCAATTGTTCATTTTATTGTTATTCCTGATATGTGATGAGTAATGGACTAGCACCAATATTTCCCCCAGTGAAGACAGTACAAATTCTTGAGTTGTCAGGTTTATCATTATTCCTGAAGTATGGACTAGCACCAGTGACCAGCCTATACTGTACCTCCTGATCTAGCGTGTTGTACGGGTGGAGTGGGCAATTTTGGTCTTGCAAGCACCCCCCCCCCAGTTTCATAGGCAGTTATGAAAAATTGTAAAGTGAGCTCTATTTGAAGCCTGCATCACTGCATTGATTGACAAATCCTAATTGCAGGCAGAAACGCCTCTGATTGCGTATTACTTCCTCTTATTTAGTGATACATTTTACATTTAATCTCTGTGCACTGTTCTCAGGGGAGGTACAAAATAAGATTATAAACCATGGATATCAATGGGGGGTGCGAGGAGGGGGGGGGGGACAAACTTGCAAATTTTCCATAGGCCTATTTATATTTCCTCGAGGGGGGAATGCCAAGTTTGTTGCTACATTAATTGAAAACGGTGATTGATCTTCATAATTCCCATTGACTAGTTATTACAGCAGAAATGCACACCAGGAAATGTCCTGAATCAATTCGAACACCTATGGTGGGCCACAATCCTCTTCAACTACTGCCTGCATTGTATGTGTAGACTATAATAAGCCCTTTGGTGCTGAGTCAAAATGGTCCGGCCCAATCCCCAAAAAGGATTTTAATCTGTTAAGTTGTGGTGTGAGATTGTGAGCCAGTAAACACAAAATCAACTTTTGACTGCCCGTCAGAAATCAGTGTGGGAATGGTACATGGCACTGGCAATGCCCTTCAGAGGATGAGAGTGTTATTCAATTATTCTCTGTGTGCACCCAGTCTACGGATTATCTGATTGTTTAAATTTAAAGTTAACACTTCTCTCTAAGCACATTCCGGATGTAATACTTGAAGGCAGGACTGACTATTGGGTATATTACCTGTTTATTACCTATTTATAGACCAGACCTAATGAGGATTAACTGTGGTGTGTGTAGAAGCAGTGCGAGGGTAGGAGTTGGGAGGAAGAAGAAGAGTTCAAGGAAGCTCTGAAAGTGGGGAAGGGCACAAACATTTGTGGCATTTTTGCTAGTGAGCAAAAAAGTGAGGGCATTACCCTGTACCCCTGGAGAAGGGTCAGGGGTTTGAGTCTATAAAATATCTCTCGTCTTCACCATGCCTAATCTATCTGGTGTTGACAGTCACATGATGTGACTCTTTGGGAAAAGCGGTTGCCGGGGATAATATTTTAAACAATTGGCAAGAAGTCTACTGGACAACATAAATGAGCCCACATTAGAAATTGCAAAGATCTTGTTCTGTTTATTATTATTTGGATTATTATCATGCAGACAGATATTGTTTGTTATGGGAGGTGCTGCATGGGGTGGGCCATATATCCCACCAATGTGGGAGGGAAGATTGATTTGTAAAGCCCCCCCCCCCCCCCTCGTGAAAAGTTTGACCCTAAAATGGCACTAAGACATTGATGGACTCGTTAAAATGGCTATTGATACAATATTAAACAGTATTGCACTTGTCAATTGCATGACCCACCCCTTGTAACCCCAGACAAGGTGAGTCATTGCACTTAGGTGGGTCAACAAACTGATGCCACCCTCAGTCACTTTTGCGCCTAAAAATAATGAAAATTATACACCCACGGCACTTTAAAAGCTCCACAACTACTCTGCGTACGAATTGAAACCCACGAATTACTGGCAAGACTACCCCTTAGTCCAATTAGTAATTAATGACATAGGTACAATGACCAACATGTGAGACACCCTGCTATTGGAAGAATGTACATACAGACTTCACCTTGGCAAGGGTAGTGGAGGATGAAATTGACAATATATAGGCCTGTATGCAGAATGACTTCTCTTACCACACATATACTCCCAAATTTTTTTTTTTTTTTTTACCAATTGTCGATGATGTTGATGAGGTTGGTGTCCGATTCAAAGAACTGCCACTTCATTTCAGTCTATCTGCTTTGACCACAGTCACTTATGAGTGATAAATTCGCGAAAGTGTCCTATCATTTAGCCTTGCCTGCAGTCTGCCGACTCAGTGTTACGTTCGCTGGTACTTTCCACAGACTGACTGGAAACGTTGGACCTCATGGTTATGAATCGTACTGGACCTTCTCTCTTCAAGTACAATTACTACCAGGTTTATTTTTCAGTATTTACTTCAATGTGCCCTCAGATGACTTTTTGACCTGGTCAAAAGCAAAAATTCTATCTTCTTGCGGTTAGTGATATGCAGGATGGGTCGTTTTGTGTCAAGTTGTGGTTTGGAGTTGGCAACCACATCTTGAGGGTTTGATGATAGCTGAATCATATGGTGATGCACGACCGGAAAAAAAGGCAAGGAATCACTACGCCAGAGTGGCGTTCTTGTTTGCAAATAAACATTGGGCGTGTCATTGAATGCAATATGCTTCTAGGAGTGGGGCATCACAGGAGAGTAACAATTTTTGATTCTTGCCACGCAAGAGGAATCTATGTAATCAAGTTTTGGCGTATGTGTGTGTGGGGGTGTGTGTGTGCGTCTGTGTGTGATGTGTGGTGTGTGACACCCCTTGTCCGCACGATATCTAACATACACAAACAGGTACCAACTTCAAATTGGTATTGGGTTGGACATATGGGGAGGAAGAACCCTATGGTTTTGGGTGGCCGCAGTCAATCAAGGTCATGAGAGGGCAAAGTTCAAAAAGTTGTCAGAACGATATCTAACGAATGCAAGTTCTAAAAGTTGAAATTGGGTATGTGGGTAGCATGTGTGGTGAGGATGAAGCTATTTTTTTGGTGACAGGTCCGGTCATTCAAGGCATTATAGAGCGTCCGCATGGATCTCCCCAATGGAACATTTTAGAGGGCCGGCCTAATTGGAAGTTTTGTTCGTGTCCGCTAAAACTACACTGAGACCTACTTTGACCTCATTGACCTGCTTGACCTTGTTGACCCTTTTGACCTGGTGACCTCAAGTGCTAATTTTTTGTGATGACCAGATTCCTCTTGTGAGACAAACAAAACAGTTATTACACTACCATTCTCAATACTCCTATCACAGGGCTATCGTATGTTAGGGACCTCTCTGAAATGTTGAGACTGACTGAAGCACCTCTTGACTATCGACAAAGTTGACGATCTTCATGGATCTCCACAATGGAACATTTTAGAGGGCCGGCCTAATTGCAAGTTTTGTTCGTCTCAGACAAAACTACATCTGATGACCTTAAACTTTGACCTCATTGACCTTGTGACCTGGTTTGACCTTTTGACCTGGTGACGCAAGTGACTAATTTTTGTGATGACGAGATCCTCTTGTTGAGACAAACAAAAAAGTTAATTACACGACCATTCTACAATACTCCTATCACAGGCTATCGTATGTAGGACCTCTCTGAAATGTTGAGACTGCCTGAAGGACCACTTGACTATAGACAACTTTGACGTTTGGCATGCTATGGAAAAGGAAGCACACAGAGAACATTTTAGAGGCCGGCATAAAATTTGAAAGTTTTGTTGTCTCAGCAAACTACATCCTGATGACTAGAGGGGACCGCATGACCTTTTGACTTGTTGACCCCCCCCCCCCCCCCCCCCCCCCCACACCCACCCCCCCCCCCCCCCCCCCCCACCCCCACCCCCCCCCCCCCCCCCCCCCCCCCCCCCCCCCCCACACAACCCCACCCCCCCCCCCCCCCCCCCCCCCGCCCCCCCCACCCCCCCACACGCACCCCCACCTCCCCCCCCCCCACTTTGACCTGGTGACCGCAAGTGCTAATGTTTTGTGATGACCAGATTTCCTCGGTGTTGAGACAAACAAAAAAGTTAATTCACTACCATTTCTACAATACTCCTATCACAGGGCTATCGTATGTTATGGACCTCTCCTGAAATGTGAGGCTGCCTGAAGCACATTGACTATAGACAAATTTGACGTTTGGCATTGCATATTGGAAATGAAGCATAGTAGAGGGATGTTGCAATAGAAAGTTTTGTTCGTATCGGCAAAACTACATCTGGTGAACTCATTTGACCTTTTCACTTTGTTTGACCTTTTGGCCTTGACTGCTATCAGTGCTAATTTTGTGTGAGGACCAGATTCCTCTTGTGAGACAAACAAAAAAGTTGATTACACTACCATTATACAATACTCCGAGCACAGGCTATCGTAGGTATGGACTCTCTGAAATGTTGAGACTGCCTGAAGCATCTCTTGACTATAGACAAAATTGACGGTTGGCATGGAAATGGAAATGAAGCATCGTAGAGGGATGTTGCAATGGAAAGTTTTGTTCGTTCGGGCAACCAATGCATGTATGCCAGTCACCCTTGTGGTTGTTGCTGACTGATAAAAGTAGGAGCCTCCCACTTGTCACCTTTGGCAGCTCATTGAAAGGCAGTGGGCACTTTTCCAAATACGGGGAGGGGGGGTTATGTCACCTAGTCACATCGGGTTGTCGCCACAGATAAATATAGGCGGGCCATTGTTTACCTTTGGGTAGGTTCGCCAACCCCCCACCCCCGGACAGCGGATTATAGAGTATTAAGCGGGATTCGTCCCAACATCTCTTACCATTCACCCTTTTCCAAATATTGGGAGGGGGCATGTCACGGTCACCCCCGGGCCGTCTCGCCCCACAGAAAAATATAGGGGATGCCACGGTTCCGTTGGCAGGTTGCCCAACCCCCCCCTCGGACAAGCCCCGCAACACGAGACTAGAGAATAAAGACGGGATTTTGTCCACCAACATCTCTTCACCATATGGAGGTGCGTAGATAAACAGGGAACCCGAGACAGCCTACCAGGGTAACTGCCCCCCCCCCCCCTCCCTCCATAGGAAGAACTGGGATGGTTACAGGTAGGAAACGCAGGTAAGGGCCACCCCCCCGCTACTCGGAAAGAGGATTATGCGAGTATAAAGAAGGGATTTGTCCCACTCGAAATGATTCTTCCCAAATGGAGGTCGTAGATAACAAGGAGGCACAACACCTGACACTACCAGTGGTAACTGCCCCCCCCTCTCCCTCTCCATTGCGTCTGAAACGAAATCGCTGGACGCTGTGCGTTAACAAGTATCACTTTCTCTGTCAAGCCTCGTTGGTGCCGCCAAAGGTCAGGAAGTGGGGTCTGGGGTCACCCCCCCCCCCTCTGGTCCAGTCAGGCAGAAAAACTGATGAGCATATGGTGGTATTTGAGGTAAAGCCGACCAAGACAGTATCAGGGGCTAGTAGAAGGACGTTGTCGTCAGGGGTGATTTAGGTTGGATTGGCGCGAAGCTTTGGGTACCTACTTACCTGAGAAGACAACGGTGCACTTTACCGCGGCAAGGATTCTGCAGCCCTATGTGGGTGGTAGCCGCCCACGGAGGAGACGATGCGTGTGAAGGGCGAGTACGTACGCGCACCACGTATCGTGTGTCGTTTGTATATGGCATGGATGGCAGCTCGACAGCCGTACGTTGCGAGGAACGTTGGGGCTTCCGGCGCATCCGTAGCGGAGCAAGGAAAACAAGCTAGTTGATGAATCTGTAGGTTTCCCGAATGTACATATATAATTAAAACGAACTGCCCACACGGGGGGCAGAGCTAATACTAAGTTGCGTGGTTCCAGACTGTCGAGTTGTTTACAGTGCCCTGACAGGACCTTCTTAATTCGTGCCTCCAAAAGCCTAGATAATACTGTGGTCTGTACCTACACCACTCCACCAGATCCGCACTTTAGACGCAAGTCACTGCACATACCTAAGATGGCCCTAATCCATTTGTACCTCCATGGTCGAGTTAAATACAACAATTGTCAAAGTAACGCTCTGACATGTAACCCATAGATAACATCGACGAAAGACCAACACACGCCAAACGGGTCATCATTCTTGGACAACATGTGGCACATAAGTGGGGACCTGCTACCATAGTGTGGTTGTAGATGATTTGTGCAAGGACCGTATGTGATAGAAGAGCAACGATAGCATTCATATAGATGCAGATGAAGGCCGTGTAACGTCGATATATAAACACTTGGTTTACAGGGCATGAAGCACATAGCGTTGGTATAGGGGAAACAAGAGCGCTGTTAATGATTAATGTGTGGAAATCAGGCAACATCTAAAAACACTATAGACACAGCCGCGATATTGCAGTGAAAAAACATGGCTGACGCTACAAGAAACATGGCTGAGTTGTATGATTATTGTTCTCAGTCCTGCTGACCTTTACACAAGTACTACAGTTGGGGGGCAATCAGGAGTTCCGTAATTTGGTAATAAGCTATTGGTACATGTAGCAATTTTGCAAAATTCGTATAGTGATTTCTCAAGCTTGAATTACAATGGAGAATAGCTGGTAATCCATGTTTACCTAATATTATCTGTCTATTGTTTGTATTGAAAGAATGTCAGGATGCTTAAAACTATAATAATAATGTGAACCAAGTAGGAGTTATTAGCGCACATATCATGCCAAAGTGAACCCAAGAGCGAGCACACAAAGCAACAACAACAACTTACTTAAAAGGCAGCAGAAGAATAAGCAGATAGTCTTACATAGAAGATTATGTTTAAAAATTGTGGCACAACAGAGAAAGGGCACAAGCGGTGGAAGATACGAATAGCAGGCAAGACATTCCATAGGTCTCGGGGCAGCATTCGCGAAAGTCTCTGAACATGTTGTAACAGTGTTGTGGGGGGGGGGGTTGTCAAAGTACCGGTGAATTCAAGTGCAATTTTAGGGATGGAAATATTTAGGATTGATATGTCTACAAAACACTTATAGTTTAGTATTGATTGTACTTCGGCTGTAAATAGTAACTGAAAGGGATTATATAATGACCATGACAGCCTCATCAGACCTTTTTGGGGCAAATCAAAATTACGAATATGATCCTAGCATTTTTGAATGGAAAGCAAAATCGGTAGGAATAGCACAAACATTCAATGTTTGCCATCTGACAGTAGTAAGAGAAAAGACTTCCAATGACTCAACCACAGTCTCTACCTTCCTGTAATACGGGTCAAAACGTTCTTGCTAGACTCAAGAAGCCAAGCAAATCACTTGTCACACAAAAATTCACAAGAAAGGCAAGGACTCACTACGCGCATAGTTGCGTTCGGTTCTTGTGGTAACCCAAATTAGCTCGGTTCCCTATTCCCAAGCTCGAGAACTCTTGCGTACGTATTTCGTCGCGAAACCTAATAGCACGATAGGCGTAGGAGAGTGCAGTATTGCGCACACTAATCCCGCAACGGCAGTACTACAGTTGCTGGCAGAGTAGTACCGTACTATACAGTTTGATCCAGGCCACTGGCGTAGGGACCGGACCAATCTGCCGAAACGAGAAGAGAAGGAGAAAAGGAAGGAATCACATGCGTTGCCGATCGACGCCATCACCTATCAAGGGGTGGGTCAGTGGCATATGGCCTCGTGGCCACCACCCATACAGAGGTGCGTCAGTTGGCATATGGCTCGTGACCACCACCCATACAACCATGTGTGTAGGTTCCTGACTCTCTGTGGCCCGTGGCGGCTGTTGCGCTCTCTCTGCGGAAGCGCTCGTGGAGTGGTGGTTAATCGAAAACGTTCCGAAACAAAAGCGATCTGATTGATCTATTACCATACATAAAAGAGATAGTTGGGTAATTGGAATCAGTTAGGCAAATGGAAATAGAGAATGGTGGCTTGGGCCATTCTCTTTTGACAGATAGTCTCCGTGGCATTGGGGGTGGAGTTTGTTGTATGTGAGTATGACTTGAATAGCATTTAGAGATCAGATATTGGTGTTAGTTAAGTCAATTCTGTTTGGTGTCAAATTCCGTCCAACGCTCAAGGTATTCTCAGATCCTTATAGTGGTGTTGTATATCGATTCTCTCAACAGCTCTGAAAGCAATAACTCGCCTTTTTGTTTGACTGCTTTCAAGTTTCCGGTAAGCGTAATTATTATGGTATGTGACTTATCCAGACATGTCTTGGTCTGATGGTAGTAGGGGTAAGCAAGGTTGTGCTTTTTTTAATGGTCACCCGAAAACGTCAGCGGAGGGCCATAGAGAATTCAATCTCTTAGGATTTACCTCACGAAGAGAGAATTAAAGGCGTCTCGGTCTAACTTCGAGGAAACTGAGACGAATTCGTTGGTCCTGATTACTCGGTTAAAAATTGTTCATGGTTTCTAGGGCCTTTCATTCCACTATTCTTTGAATTTTACAAAGTTGCCACCAAAAATAAGGGTCATTGCCTCAGGGTAGGGTAAATCTGCTGTAGATTGGACATTCGGAAACTTACGAATATTTCTTCATCACCAGTTCGCAGGCGAGTTAGTGTGGTTCGAGTGAAAGCCTTCTGAAGATGTGATTATGTCTAAAGGTGTGACTGCATCAAGGAACAGTCTTGGATTTGATTTTTCAAGGATTGTGGGCGAATGCTTTGAGCATCTGGGTTGTCTTCTCTTGGGATGTTGCTCTTCGCGGGGATTGCATGAGGATTGGTCCTTCCAGGACCCTTCTTCACTAAATAACTAAACGAAACATTAACAAGAGGCATAAATTTCTTTGATAGTTAACAATGATTACCTCGCCGCGACAGACTTCGAACCCACTGACGCGAGACAAGGCGTTCCCCTGCTTCGACGAAACGAACATCACATCTTGCGTTCAAGATCTATCTACGTCACGAGTCCAAGTACATCGGAGCTTATCACACCAACATGCCGGAACAGGGAGTGGGTGGTGTTTTTTCTCCCGTTGTAGGTAGAATGATACGTTTTTAGGTTCCACGGATGAGATAAGGTTGAAAAGGGTTAGGGTTACTTCGTTTGTATAATCTGTGATGAAAAATTAGATGTGCAGCGCTATATAGTCATCAATGGCTTCCGCCCGTCCGAGGGTCGTTCGTCAGTACGTTCATACCTTCCAAACAGTACATGCTATCAGATTAAAACTTGGCCGATGGTGCAGCTCGCTGCTGGGGAGGGCGAGTTTCGTTTTTGTTTGCGTATTGTGATAGAATTTGAATCCAATCAATTACCAGATTTAACCAGAATATCTTCCCCCATCATTCATTCCATGAGTTCTCGTGAGAAATGTGGGTTACATACTCCCTTCCTGCAGAGCAGGCAGGGGTAGCAGTGAAATGTTATTCTATCTGCCAGCAAGTCACAGACTAGCTACCTACAGTGGGCTTGGTATACCCTACAATGAGTAATGCCTGTATTTCTGATAATAGAACTCAAGTGACTGTCTAAATGTTCTCAATAATTGACATTAAAACGTAAGCGAGTGGTAATGGGGAGGCGCGACGGTGAGTAGCAGATGAGGAGAAGGTTGCGCGCCCACAAAATAGTTCCCGGGCTGTATATCATTCAAACGGTTGGGATATATGGTCAAATTTTCGGTGGAAGAAAAAGAATTTCAAGGTCATCTAGAGCGTCACCAAGATTAGTGAGGTTAAATTATCAAATGTTTCTACTCTGTTCAAAAAAAGCGTACATGCATGAGGTGAACGTTTGATATTAGTCAACATCCATTTGGCGACATTTTTGAAGGCCATTTGGAGGTCGTCCTTCGGAGGTATGTTGAGGTAAGATCACTTGAAGGGTGATATCAATCAAACCCCAGATTCTATCGGGTTGGAAGTTGGGGGACAGGCAACATTCATTTGACAATTACTTTCAAGGTTGTGTGGAGGTCATTTGAGGTCAAAAAGGAACAATGTCGATTTGAATGAAACTTGGTATGATAGTCAACTTTTGGTTGGAATATTCTGTAGGTCAGTTGTAGGTCATCCAAGGTAAAATTACCCGCAGTGCGAGACGTTTCGACCGCGCTTGTTTCATTACAGGTATATATATTATCACTTGCATTGTAACTTGTATTATCGTTGTCATTCCTAAAAAAAAATATTTATGTAAAAAAACGTGACGTCATTCCAAACGGTATGTTGTTTTTTCTCTTGCCGTGTTACATGAGATAATACTCCTGAAGGTGAATTTTCGTCGTTTGGTGACGTCACGTAGTTGCGATGTGGAGAGGCTTGGTCGGGGGTAAAATGAGACCGGGAATAATGCTGCGTAATCCTACATTAGAGATATATGTGTCTGGACAAAAAAGAAAAAAAGAGGAAACATGGAATAGAAGTGACTTGACTCACAGGATACGAGATTGTGGACGACGATGCCTCTTGAAAAATGGTAATGGTGCTGAAAAGGAGGCATTCCAGGATACCGTTGAGGAAAGAGGAAGTCGATGCGGGATTCCCACGTTGAATGCGTAATGAACAATATGACGATAAGGATGGAGGTGTTAGTGGCAAAATCAAACAGGGTTTGAAAAACGCCTGACGTTGTTTCAAGTAAGGAGGAACAACGATAAGTTAATGCGAAGAAGACAACAAAAAAAAAAAAAAAATGCAGTAGCCCCTAATATATTTTGTTGATTGGCTTTTTGGACGATATTCCATAGAGTTCATTCGCGGTGATTACGCATCAGTATACGCATTAATACATGTGGGTATTTGGCTTATTAGTGTTGGAGTGTTCCATCTGTTGAACTAATGAATCTCCAAGTTGCAAACTAATAGGACATATTCAGACCACGGCTCCCACAGATCAGCTCACGTGACTGCGATTTTTCACATGCGTATCAGACCCGCATACGCAACAGTGGAGTCGTAGCCTACAATTTGGTATTCGTAATTGATAACTGAATAAACAGTTAACAGTGTATATTTGTTCGTGAAGACGCTGCGGTGTGGGACGATTGCTCCTGCCCGCCCTTTCTAGGACGTCCACGGCTGGGCATCAGGAAAAGGTGGGTAGTGAGCAAATGGTCATATACGATTAGGACGCCATATGGGGATTAGGGAGCTGGTTCAGATTCCCGTTTGCCTGTCTCGTCAAGAGAACTTTGAAGGCGGTGCGTTGGTGCTGCGGTCTCTCCCCGAAGAGCGCCGCCGGATTCTGGCGAGATCAGTTAGATGGTTACACTCTTACTGGTCTGCGCCGCGGACGAGATCGCATAGGCAAGTGTGGTTTGCCGGGGGTAACACATGTTACACTGATCAAACAAACGTATAATGTGGGATCGCCGAACTGGGGTTTTCATCTGTCGTCGCAGTGTACGTCAGACCAAGGTAAGCGATGGCTGGTGAAATTCAGTGTGCGACGCTTTCACATCGTGACTAAGAAGTCACTCTAGGACAATTCAATGCCTCATTGGTGTCACCTTGAATATGAGCAGTCTTGGCTCGAAATGGATTTGGTAGCCGTGATAAGAGCCGTCTTAGATTACATTACTTTGCTAGAAGTCGTGACCTTAGAATGCTCGTACGTGGCTTCAAAGATGCGAGGCGCTGGACCTGCGTACTCCAATAATGGGTCACCGTCAAGAGATCGACCTGTACTATAGACGTTAATTGTAGGGTATTCGGGAGTGCCAGTGCTTTCATGATTGATCACAGGTTGGAGTCACTCACACACTCTGGCTGCTTTCAAAATCCCGAGGAAAGTTACGTCAGATTTCAAGAAGTCGAAATGAGCCTACTGAAGGATCCAAAAGTAGCGACAGTATATGCTGACAAGTTGGACAGTAGTGTGAAAAGGCTAGGGTTGGAAGGTGAGTGTGGACACCGAGCAAGAATGGGCGGATTTTCCGATCTTACATTCTCAGCAACTGAGGATTGACCATGGAGCGTCCATGGGACCACCGGGGAATTATATGGGAACAGTGATTGAAGGCCATCGAACGGAGTCGCCAGGCCACACTCAATGGTAAGACTCAAACTTCTGGAGAGCTTCGGACCCGGTACATGGCACGGAAGGCCCTGGGATGCGACGTGGACTGGCAGCCAGCCTACAGAGCGATTCGGGGACTCCGGAATTCGACTTCTGGATGTGGGCACGGTGCCCAGCTGTCAAGGCGGATGACGGCAGGGCTCTTCAGTGACCGAGAACCGTTATGGGAGCCTGCTAGGGCTGCGGTATTTGAGATTGTGAGAGGCCGATCCCACCCCCACCCCTCGGTATCCCGAGGGATGGGTGACGATCCTGGTGCTGAACAAGTGAAATGTGGGAAAGCTCCTGGGATCTGTGACATAGATCCAGAGCGGTGTGGGTGGTCGCCTGCTGCTTGGAGTTGTCGCATGGTCTATATTGCTCGTTTTAGCACACTGGTGTCATCCACTGACTTGGAAATGGACTTATCGTTCGAATTCTGTAAAGTGAAGGTGAAACTCGGGGTGATACTTATAGAGAGGTTACACACCTCTCAATACCTGGCAAAGTCTTTGTTAAAGGGAAATTCAGTCAAAAAATAATTTAAAGTCATATGATTGTGCATAAAAAATCATGCCAACCATGTTTCATGTTATAGCATGTTCGGTTATTAGAGATATGAATTTTTCAAAGTATTAACAAATAATCACTAATAATTTGGCAATTTTGTCAAAATTGGAACATTTGATGACGTAATATCTACCAATTGGGAGAAAATGTTAAGAAATATGCCTTTTTCCTTATGATGGTAAGATATGACCATCACAAAAGGGTTCCCAATTTGCAAAATTGCCAAATTATTAGTGGATTATTTGTTAATCTTTGAAAATTCATACCTTCATGACCGAACATCAGAACAGTGAAACAGGTTGGCATGATTTTTAATGCCCCCACCAAAATATGACATTTAAATATTTTTGACGAATTCCCTTTAACAAATACTTGCCAGGTACTGAGAGGAGTGAACCTCTCTATAGTTATTACACCTCGAGTTTCACCATTCACTTACAGATTCGAACGATAAGTCCATTTTCCAAGTCAGTTGGGATGGACACCTTAGTGTCGAAAACATGAGAAATAGAGACCATGCGACAACTCAAGGGCAGGCAGGCGACCAGCCCAGAAACCGCTCTGGATATATGTCATCATCCAGGAGCTTCCCACATTTCACTTTCACCACCAGGCTCGGCCCACCATCCATCGGGATTACCGAGGGGTGGGGGTGGGATCGGCCCTATCCACAAATCATCAAAAATACCCAGCAGCAGGCTCCCATAACGGATTCTCGGTCACTGAAGCGTCTGCCGCATCCGCCGGTGCAGCTGGGCACCGTGCCACATCACAGAAGTCGAATTCGGAGTCCCGAATCGCCTGTAGGCTGGCTGCCAGTCACGTCGCATCACAGGGCCTTCAGTGCCATTGTACCGGGTCCGAAGCTCTCCGAGGTTTGAGGACTTAACCATTGAGTTGGCTGGGCGACTCCGTCGATGGCTTCCCAATCACTGTTTCACTAGAGAATTCCACGGTGGGTCCTAAATTGGGACGCTCAATGGTTTGCAATCCTCAGTTGTTGAGGAATTGTAAGAGCGAAATCCGCCCAAAGTCTTGCCTCGGATGTCCACACTCACGCTTCCTAACCCTAGCTTCAAACTAATGTCAAACTTGTACAGCACGATACGTCGCTAAATTTTGTGATCTCTTCAGTAGGCTCATGTCAGACTTCTTGAAAGTGAGTTACCTTCCTCGGGATTTTGAAAGCAAAAGCCAGAGTGTGATGAGTGACCAGCCCCCAACTGTGTGATCAGTCATGAGAACTGGGCACTCCCGAATACCCTACAATTAAGTCTATGAGTAAGTACATGGTCGTCTCCTTGACGGTGGACCACCATAATTGGAGTACCAGTCCAGCGCCTCGCATCTTTGAAACCACGTACGAGCAATTCTAAGGTCACGACTTCTAGCAAAGTAATGTAATCTAAGACGGCTCTTATCACGGCTACCAAATCCATACGAGCCAAGACATGGCTCATTATTCAAGGTGTGCACCCAGGGAGGCATTGAAATTGCCTAGAGTGACTTCTGAGTCACGATGGGGAACGAGCGTCGCACAGCTGAATTTCACCGAGCCATCGCTACCTGGTGCGGAGCGATACACTGCGCCGACAGATTGTGATGAAACACCCAGTGTGCCGAATCCCACATTATTACGTTTGTTGATCAGGTAACATGTGTTACCAAGGAAAACCACACTTGCCTATGGCGATCATCGTCGCGCAGAACCCCCCAGTAAGAGGTGTCAACATATAATGATCTCGCCAGAATCCGGCCGGCGCTCTTCGGAGAGAGCTGCAGCACCAACGCACCGCCTTCAAAGTTCTCTTGACGAGACAGGCAAACGGGACTGAACAGCTACCCTAATCCCCATATGGCGTCCTAATCGTATATGACCATTTGCTCACTACACCACCTTGTCCATGATGTCCAGCCGTGACCGTCAATATGGATAAGGGCGGGCAGTGAGCAAATAGTCCCACACATGCAGCTGTCTTCACGAACAAATATACACTGTTAACTGTTTATTCAGTTATCAATTACGAAATACCAAATTGTGAGCGCCTAAGATTCCATTGTTGCGTATGCGGGTCTGATACGCATGTGAAAAATCGCGAAGTCACGTGAGCTGTGAGATGGGGCCAGTGTCGGACTATTACCTATTAGTTTGCAAACTTGAGATGTCTATTAGTTCAACAGATGGAAGCAAACCAACACTAATAAGCAAAAAGAACAATTATTAATGCGTATACTGATGACGTATCACCGCGAATGAACTCCATGGAATATCGTCAAAAAAGCCAATCTAGCAACAATATGGCATTATGGGCTTACTGCATTTTGTGTCTCTCGCAGGAACTGATAGTATGTTTCTCTTCGAACAAATAACGTCAGTTTTCAAAAATGTTTGAATTTCAAATTCCCATCCCGGATATGCTACGAACAATGGAATCCCAGCACTTATCCGCACGGTTAAGTGTACTGTGGAATGCCTCCTTCAGACACCTTACCATTTTCGAAAAGAGGCATCGTCGTCCACAATTCGTATCCCTGTGAGTCAAGTACTCGATTCCATGTTTCCACTCTTTTTTTTGCTTTTTCGTAGAAAGTATCTCTCAATGTAGGATTACGCAGCATTATTCCCTGTCCATTTTAACACCGACCAAGCCTCCCACATCGCAACTACGTGGACGTCACACCAAACGACGAAAATTCACCTTCAGGAGTATTATCTCATGTAACACCGGCAGAGAAAAAAAAAACCATCGTTTGAATGACGTCACGTTTTTTTATTTTTTTTTAGGAATGACAAACGAAAATACCAAGTTACAATGCATAGTGATAATATATATAACTGTAATGAAACAAGCGCGATTTCGGAAACGTCTCGGCAGTGCAGGGGACGGGGGAATTTACCTTGGAGACCTACAACTGACCTAAGGAATATTACAACCAAAAGTGACTATTCAGGACCAAGTTTCATTCAAATTCGGCATTGTTCCTTTTGACCTAAAAATGACTTCCAAACAACCTTGAAATAATTTGCCAATAGATGTTGATTCCATATCCCAACTTCCAACCCGATAGAATCTGGGGTGGAGTGCATATCACCTGCAAGTGATCTTACCTCAAATGACCTCGAAGGACTCCAAAGGGCCTTCAAAAATTGTCGCCAATGGATGTTGGACTTAAATATCGAAAACGTTTCAACCTCATAGATGTTACGGTTTGAAAGATAGAACCTTTAGATAATTTAAATCACCTAATCGTGGATGACCTCTAGATGACCTTGAAATTGTCTCACCGAAAATGTTGGACCATATATCCCAACAGTTTGATGATATAAACCCTTTGGGCCAATTCCAACTCATTCCAATACACTTTGTTTTAGCATGTGAGAACATTTAGACAGTCACTTGAGTTCTATGTATCAGAATACAGGTCGTTACTCGTGTATAGGGATATATACCAAGCCCACTGTAGGTAGCTAGTCTTGACTTGCTGCAGAAATAAACATTTCACTGCTACCCGCTGCCTGCTCTGCAGAGATAGGGAGTAATTCAAACACACATTTCTCACAGAGAATAATGGGAATGAATGTGGGGAAGATTATTCGTGGTAATCTGGTTAATTGATTGGAATTCAAACAATATCTAATCACAATACGAAAACAAAAACGAAACTCGCCCTCCCCAGCAGCGAGCTGCACCATCGGCCAAGTTTCAACCTGATTAGGTAAGGTTTGGAAGTATGAACGTACGTGAGAACGGACCATGACGGGCGGAGAGACATGATACTAATAGAGACTGCACAGCTAATTTTCATCACCAGAATTACAAAGAGTAACCCTAACCCTTGTTCAACCTTACTCCTCATCCGTGGAACCTAAAAACGTTAATCATTCTACCTACAACGCGGAGAAAAAACACCCAGCACTCACGTGTTTCCGGCATGTTGGAAAGTCCGATTGACTTGGACTCGTGACCACGTAGATAGATCTTGAACCAAAGAATTGATGTTCGGTTCGTTCGAAGCAGGGGAACGCTGTCTCGCGTCAGTGGGTTCGAAGTCTGTCGCGGCGAGGGTAACTGTTTTAAACAAAAAAATATATGCTCTTGTTAATGTTTATTATGTTTTAGTTTAGTGAAGAAAGGTGGAAAGGACAAAAATCCTCATGTGAAATACCCGAGCGGCAACATCCCAAAAGAGAAGAAAAAACCAGATGATCAAAGCATTCGCCCACAATCCTTGAAAAATAAATAAGACTGTTCTGAATGCATTCACATCTTAAGACGAACAACGCTTCAGGAAGGCCGCACCACTCATCAATAACTCTCTGGGAGAAGACATATTTCCGAATGTCCAATCTACCGCGTTTACCACGAAACGTGAGGCAATGACCCTTAATTGGTGGTAACGTTGGAAAATTCAAAGAAAATAGTGGAAGGAAAGGCCCTCGAAACCATAACAATTTTAAACTGAGTCAAATCACCACGAATTCGTCTCAGTTCCATCGAAGTTAGTACCGAGACGCCTTAATCCTCCCTCGTAGGATAAATTTTCAGACAGTGAATTATTCTAGTGCCCTCAGCTGAACGTTTTCGGGTGACATTAAAAAAAAAGCAAACCTTGCTTACCCCTACTACATCAGACCAAGAAATATCTGGATAATTCAAATCACCCATAATAATTATACGCTTATCGGAAGCTTTGAAAAGCATGTCAAAAAAAAAGCGAGTATTGCTTTCAGAGCTGTTGAGAGAGAACGATATACAAAACCGACTATAATGGATCTGAGAATACCTGAAGCGTTGGACGGATTTTCACACCAAACAAAATTTACGAAACTGACACCAATATCTGATCTCTCAACTATTCAATCAGACCCCAAGACAAACAAACTCACACCCCCAATGCAACGAGAGAGGACTATCTGTCAAAAGAGATGGGGCAAGCACCATTCTCTATTTCCATTTGCCTAAATGATGCAATTAACCAACTAGATCTCTTTTATGTATGGTAATAGATCAATCAGATCGCTTTTGTTTCGGAAGTTTCGATACCACCATTTCCACGAAGCGCTTCGAGAGAGAGGCAACAGGACGGCCACGGGCCACAGAGAGTCAGGACACATACCAACATGGTTGTATGGTGGTGGTCACGAGCCATAGGGCCACTGACGCACCCTATGTATGTGGTGGTGGCCACGAGCCATATGGCCACTGACCCACCCTTGATAGGTGATGGCGTCGATCGGCAACGCATGTGATTCTTCTTTTCTCATTCTTTCTCGTTAGGCAGATTGGTCCGGGCCCCCCCCCCCCTTTTTTTTTTAAAAAAACCCCCGACCAGTGGACTGATATCAACTGTATAGTACGGTACTACTCTGCCAGCAACTGTAGTTAGTACTGCAGTTGCCCGTTGATATTGCGCCAATACGCACTCTCCAGGCCTATCGTGCTGATTAGGTTTCCGACGAACGGGCCAAGAGTGCTCGAGCTTGGGGAATAGGGAACCGAGCTAATTTGGGTTAGCACAAAAAAGAACAAGAACGCAGAAGTGCGTAGTGATTCCTTGCCTTCTTGTGAATTTTTTGCTAAAAAGGAGTTGCGTGGCTTCTTTAGTTCTAGAAAGAAAACGTTGACCCCGTAGTACAGGAAGGTAGAGATTGTGGTTGAGTCATTGGAGTTTTTCTCTTACTACTTCAGATGGCAAAACATGAATGTTGGCGATTCTACGATTTGGCTCCAGTCAAAAAATGCATAGGGAGCATATTCGCTAATGTGAATTTGCCCAAAAAACAGGGTGTCTCTGATGAGCTGTCATGGTAGTATATAATACCTTATCAGTTATATTAACAGCCCGAAGTACAACAGGACTAAACTATAAGGGGTGTAGATATATCACATGCCCTAAATATTACATCCCTAAAATTGCACTGGAAATTCACAGTAATTTGACAAAACACGGTTACAACATGTTCAGAGCTTTCGCGATTGCTGCACCGAGACTATGGAATGGTCCGCCTGCTGATCTCCAGCGCTGTCCTTCTCTGGAAGTTTTTAAACATAATCTGAAGACTTAACTCTTTTCTGCTGCGTTTAAGTAATGTTGTTTTTGCTTTGTGCGGCATTGGGTGCCTTTGCAGATATTGCGCTTTATATAAATTTTCATTCATTATTTTGTTGTAACATTGGAACAATTCTTTCAATACAAAACAATAGAAGAAATATAGGAAACAATGGTATTTTAACCAGCTATTCCCCTTGTAATGCAGCTGAGAAATCACATCATGTAATGATGTTTACCATACTATTTCACAAATTAGAACCGGATGCCACCACAAACTGTTAGTTTACTTGTGTTAAGCCACAGAATGAGAAACTAATAATCATACAAACTCACCAATGATGCACAGGATTTTTTCACTGCAATCCTGGTTAGGTTATTGCTATTCCACACAGTAATTAAAAACTTGTTCCCACTATACCAACAATGCTGGCTTCAGCCTGTAAACCAAGTGTATATATCGTTACACGGCTCTGCATGTGCAGTCTATAGAAATTGCTAGCCCCAAATAGTGGCACAACATCTACAGACCACATGGTAGCAGCCCCTATGGCCACAGTTCAAAGAATGACCTTGGCAGTGTTTGGGATCCTATGATTAAATGGACAGGGAGGAGTACTTGACAATTAGCCTAGTCCATGGAGGTTAAAAACAAAACTTAGGTATGCATGAGACGCATACAAATGCAGTGGTATGAATACAGAACCACCATAGTATCTAGGCTTAGGAGGAAATTAAGATGGTCATGTAGGGCAGTAAACCAAAGAGGAAAATTTACTCCCCCCTGGCTCTCAAGTAAAATGTGCCTACACATGAGCTGCAATGTAAGTATGTAATTCAGGAAACAGGAGGACACAAGGCAACGTGTTCATGGGAGGACCACTTCCGAAAGAGGGAGGACATATCAAAGAGATGGGATTATCCACACGTCGCAGATCAACAGCAATTATGGCAGATCTTGCCCTGTAAAGTGCCAAGGATTTCAGGTATGGAGGGACGCCAAATTCAAATCCCACCTAACACCTGACGAACCCATACTCTGGCCCTCAAAATACCACCAAAATATACATGTTTCTGCCTGACTGACCCAGGGAGGGGGGGCGGGGGGGGGTGGTGACCGCCAGACCCCCAGGCTCTGAACCTGTGGCGCGCTACCAACGGAGGGCTTGACAGGAAAAGTGATCTGTAAACCAGTCCAAGTTCGTCATATGGAGGGGAGGGGGGGGGGGCAGTTACATGGTAGGTGCCGGGGTCCCTGTTATCTACGACCTCTATGGGAAGAGATGTTGGGACAAAATTCCCGATATACTTATAAATCCTCTGTCCGAGGGAGAGGGGGGTTGCGCAGACCTAGCCAAAGTAACCAGTCCAGTTAGTCATTGGAGGGGGAAAGAGCCTGAAGGGGGGGGGGGGCAGTTACCTTGGTAGGAAGGTGTCAGGCGTCACTGTATCTACGACCATCCATATGGGAAGAGGATGTTGGGACAAAATCCCGCCTTATACTCTATAATACTCGTCAGGGAGGGGGGTGGCAGACACTGTCCCCAAAAGGGAAACAAGGGGCATCCCCTATATTTGTCGGTGGGCGAGATCCGGGGTAACCAGTGGACATGCACCCCTACCACAGTTGGAAAGTGAAATGGAAGAGTTAGCTGTGGGGACGAAATCCCGTTAATTACTCTATAATCCTGTCGGGGGTGGGGGTGGCCAGGGACCTAACCCAAAAGGTGGTAACAAGTGGCCCCCCTATATTTATTCTGTGGGCGACACTCCCGAGGTGCACTAGGGCCATACCCCCCTCCCAGTAGTTGGAAAAGTGCTCCCACTGCTTTTAAGAGATTACCAAGGTAGAACAAGTGGGAGGCGCCCTACATTTATCAGCAGCCAACACCCCACAAGGGTGACTGGGATAAATGCATTGTTTGCCGAAACGAACAAAACTTGCCATTGCCAATCCCTATACGATGCTTCATTTCCAGTATGCCAATGGCAAACGCAAATTGTATCTAGTCAAGTGGTGCTTCAGCAGTCTCACATTTCAGAGAGGTCCATAACATACGATAGCCTGTGATAGGCGTATTGTAGAATGGTAGTTAGTGTAATCAACTTTTTGTTGGTACTCAAGCAAGAGGAATCTGGTCATCACACAAAATTAGCACTTGAATAGCAGTCAAGGCCAAAAGGTCAAACAAAGTGAATGAGGTCAAAGTAGGTCACAGATGTACGTTTGGCGAAACGAACAAAACTTTCCATTGGCAAAATCCCTCTACGATGCTTCATTTCCAGTATGCAAAGCCAAAACGTCAATTTGTCTATAGTCAAAGGTGGTGCTATCAGGCAGAGTCTGCAAACATTTCAGAGAGTCCATAACATCCGATAGCCTGGATAGGGAGTATTGTAGCATCGGTAGTGTAATTAAACTGTTTGTTTGTTCAAACAAGAGGAATTTGACGTCATCACAAAAAATTAGCAATGCGGTCACCAGGTCAAAGGGTCTTCAAACAAGGTCAAAAGGTCAAATGAGGTCAAAGTAGGTCATCAGATTAGTTGCTGAGACGAACAAAAACTTGACATTAGGCGGCCCTCTAAAAGTGTTCACTTTGATGCTTTCATTCCAATACTGCCAATGCAAACGTACAAATTTGTCGATAGTCAAGTGGTGCTGCAGGCAGTCCTAAACATTTCAGAGAGGTCCATAACATACGATTTAGCCTGTGATAGGAGTATTGTAGAATGCTAGTGTAATAACATTTTTTTTTTTTTTGTTGGTCTCAACAAGAGGAATCTGGTCCATCCAAAAACTTAGGCACTGCGGTCCCCACCAGGTCAAAAAGGTCAAACAAGTCAAAAGGTCAATGAGGTCAAAGTAGGTCATCAGATGTAGTTTTCTGAGACGAACAAAACTTCACATTAGGGCCGGGCCCTCTAAATTTCCATTTGGGCGATTACCCTGAAGATCGTCAAATTTGTCTAGTCAAGAGGTGCTTCAGGCAGTCTCCACATTTCAGATAGGTCCATAACATACGATAGCCTGTGATAGGAGTATTGTAGAATGGTAGTGGGGTACATTAACTTTTTTTTGTTTGTTCCTCCCGACAGAAGGAATTGGTCATCACAAAAAATTAGCACTTTAGGTCCCAGTCAAAGGTTCAAACAATGTCAAAAGGGTCAAATGAGTCACAGTAGGTCATCAGATGTATTTTGCGGACACGACAAGAACTTTCAATTATAGGCCGGCCCCTCTAAAATGTTCCTTTCGAGATACATGAGGATCGCTCTATTTACCTTGAGTGACCTTGACCTGTCACCAAAAAAAATAGGCTCACATCCTCACCATACACGCTACCCACATACCCACTTTCAACTTGATAGATTACTTGCATTCGTTAGATATCGTGCTGACAAGCTTTTTGCACTTTGCCCTCCTTTTCAGACCTTGAATGACTTGAACTGGCCCCCAAAACACTACGGGGTCTTTTCCGGCCCCATATGTCCAAACCCACATACCTAATTTTGAAGTTGGTACCTGTTTGTGTTCGTTAGATATCGTGCTGAAAGGGGTGTCACACACAGCCACACACAGCCACCTACACACACACACACACATAGCACAACTTATACATAAGATTCCTCTTGCCGCTGGCAAGGAGCAAAATGGTAAAGTCACACCCCTCTTTCCATGGATTGGTTTTCATTGGTCAAGTGCAGGAGGCTGAACTATTATTATTGCACCAGAAGGGCTGAAATATTCTTGCACCACAAGGCTGGAATAATCATCATTTGCAAACCAGGTGGCAGGTGCAGATCTCTGTTTTTCTTGAAATATCAACATATTAACTGTCCCACAGAACCCTGACTTCCTGTCTTTACAAAACACATTCAATGAAAGTATAGCAATCCTCCATCACAGTAGTAAGATTCAAAGAGTATTTTAGTTATGGCTAAATAAAAGAAGGATGTGTACAGATAAACTAGAATCGTGAGAAATGCCAACGCAAGACACATCCGGTACAATGGGGCTAGGCCAATGACCTCAGCAAAAAGAGAAAATGGACTTGACCAAGTCTCATGCTTCACCGATCTGGGACGGACAAGGGTGTCCTGATCCCAGGCTAACTAATTAGTTTGTTTAATCAATATACTCGCACAGGGTAAATACCATTAGCCCTCCAGGCTTACATAACTACATTATCTACACGAAAATACTCAAGGTTTTTGTACTCCCATAAGAAAGATGCATAATAAATTTTCCCCCAGAATGACCTCCAATCCACCTCTAAAACAGTAGGTTCTTCAACTTCCTCAGGAAGCTGCATACCAAATTTCAGCTTGATCAAACCGGCATTCTGAACTGTCATGTTCACACATCATTTCGGACTTTGATTTTGTGAACAACAAAAACTTACCTCTTATTGACCCCGCATCCCAATTATGTCATATAACGACATCTGGCTATTTCACAGGGTACCGGCTGGCAACCCACCCCACTCACCCTTCTCATTTTTTCCAGTCAAAGTGTCACTGTCAATTGTTCTTTGAGCATTTTGGGTACCTTTTTTACTCATATTTGCATCTTTTCCGAGTATATTGGCATAATGGAGTCTTTGGGTCAATAAGGGTGAAGTCGAGGCTGGTGAAATAGACTACATTGTACAATCAGCCTGTGATTCACCCTGGTCGATTAAAAAGCCTGGCCCTGAGAAGTTTATTATTCAAAAGAACAATAACCAAAAATATGGTGAATCACCCTTTGTGGTTAGCCTCCAGTGGCTATTTCTCACTATATATATAGTATCTCTAGCCATCAACATCAATTTTCCTGCTGTCAGTCATTCATCAGCCCTTTCGCAGCCTCCGCTCTGTCGCAACAATGTATAACCGCGATTTGCCTAACACCACCCGATACCCCATCAGCACGGTTCCCATTTTTGTGAAACAGTCCTCCGGGCTCATCAATCCCTAGATCGTATGAATGGGTGCTTCCAGAGTCCCAAAATAAAACTGAAACTCTGGCCCTCGCCACCCAAACGATTAATTTGCCTCGCCTCTCTGCATCCGATGCCGATGCCGCCATTCATTGAGTTTGCGGTCTGCCGAGAGGTTGGCCAATCTCCCTCTTCCTGTCAATATTCAGAATCTTCCCACTCCATAGGTAATTCCATCCAGATTCGATTCTACACCGCCCCGGAACTCCCTGCGAGGTCTGTAGTGAATGACGCACTAGCTTGTAACATGTGGCATTAATATGGTGATTTCATTCACAGTGCGACCCACTCACTATTACGTCGGGGGATAATTTCATTATGGCCACTTTCGGTACTGTGTGAATTGTGACTAAGATGGGGAGTTGAATCTATGTGTTTAAAACTGCAACCAGGTTTGATACTTCCAATAGCAGCCTGGCTGGGCTGGTATATGAGCAGGTTACTTAACATTATCTTTTACCCTGGAAGGTGGTTGGAAATCATTCCTTCCAAATAATAAGCACAATTTTGCTTGTGATCCTCCTCCCCCCCCCCCACAAAAAAAGTTTTAGGATTTTTTCTGATTTGCACTGGTAAAAAAATTGGTGGGCAGTGTTAGCAGCCCGTGGTAACCAGCACGCAAAAAAGGTCTGGCCTGGTTGGGTCGATCGGTGTTTCGTATTATTCACGACACATACACAACCAACTAGTTCATGTCAGTACCATCGTCATTTCAAATACCATCATATATTTTCACATATAACACATGAAAATTCCTAAGAATTCCTGAATAACTGGACCAATAAGTTTTCTCTTATTACCAAAAAGTCCTTAATGCATTTTTCTTTCGCCCCCCCCCCCCCTCTTTTTCCAGAAATACCCAAATTTTGAATAAAGTTTTATCGCTCAGCAAATCACTTCTTTGACTCAAAATTCAAATTGAAATGTTCTAAACCCACTTAGCAGCCCAGGCTTCATTGCCTTTTTAAATCATTCCTTCATTATTCCTTGCCTTGGATTTTCCAAAGCAGCACAGGAAATGCCACCCCCCCCCCCGCAAGGCAGCAAACACCCTCACCCGCCTACACCCAACACCAAACAACTACCCATGCAGCAGTCAAGGAGTCCCAAAAATATCTTTACGGAAACCTCACCTGGTCCCAGCCCCAGGCAGAAGCGAGGAAAGAAGAAGGTTACAGTATTTTTGAATTGTCTAATCAACCTAATCAAATTGGTTGGGTAAGAGACGGTTTGCTTGTGGGCAGCTTCTAAAGCACAATTGTCAAGGAGCTATGGTTTATCGTTTCCTCCCCCAGTGCTTGATTCTAACAGAAGATATTATATGACGGAATTCAATCAAATTCGTTGAACATCAAACACAACAGCTTCAGAAAATGTTAACAGATCTTACCTACGAGTTGGGAAGTTTTTTCTTACAGAGTTGGAAATTGGAATAAATTATGCAAATTAGGCCATGCAATGAGCTTATAACAGCAGTAAATTGTCACAGGAGCTATGTTACTCGTTCTCAGTGCTTATTCTAACAGAAGCTATGATGGATGGAATTCAAATTCCTGAACACCAAACACATAGATCCAGAAAAGTTAACGGACCACACCTACTGAGTGTGGCGGAATTCTACCAGTTTGAAAATTGAATATATATTGCAAATAGGTACATGGACATTGACCGCTACTGACCCCAGCAGTACCTGCAAAATGATCTGGATACAAAGGTGGATCACATAGTCTACCAAGTTCTGTGGAAATCCACAAAACTTCAAAAAAATTGCATAAAATATGCCAAATTAGACACATTAATGCCTCCCAGTGCACCCGAATCTCACGTTTTAAAATTTCTCGAAACACCTGGTAGACCAAATCCACCAATTTTCGTGAAAAAATCTGTCAAACTTGGAAAATTCGCAAAAATATGCAAATTAGAATCTTACTTTGCATATTTAGGCTGCAAAATCTAATCCGTTATCTACCTGTCAACCAGGTCCAACATGACAAAAACATTCCTGATAGCACATACGTATTCTTGGTATTCTGCTAACGAGCTTTAACAATAAATTACATAAAATAAGCCAATAACCAACTTAATGAATGACTTTGCTGCCCAAAATCTAAACAGATCGGGTACACCCAACCCGGTGCTACACACAATTTCGTCATTAACGGCCTCAACAGTTTGTGAGAAATCTGCTAACGAGAAAGTTTGACACAAACACACGCCATAGTGACCACTCAAGTAAGTCTCTCCTGAATTCATTAGGCGAGACAACAAAACTACCAACCAACAACTAACTATCATGCCTGTAGGCTGAGGAATGACTTACAACTATGCTAACAGCAACCAATATCAACAAAAATGAAAATTCCCTCCAGATGCAAGACTTTCCCTACAGATAGCCAAATTTCCGGGGAATGAGCTTCCCGACTTCCCAATTTTTCCACTTTTCCATTTAAAGGGTGTAGTATGCACATTTTTATGCATAATCTTCCTCTTCAGTATGCCCCATTTCTTCAGGTAATTGAATGATTGCAATGCATGTCGGAGTATCCATGGTAACAGCTAGGATCGAGTGTCTCTTCACTACAAGGTTCGATCTATCTATCAAGAGGAGATCAGCTGACAGCGTTCAGTTGATCCTCCAATGAAGAGCTCGAACATACAGAGCAATCATCTATATGGATAGATTCACGGGATATATCGAAAGCTCCTAGGTTTCTCAGAGATTCTGAGAGTGGCTAACATTCACCACACTTGAGAAACAATTATCTTTCCCAGAAATCCATACCTTCGCATGGAGGTCCTTTAACGACTAGTTACTCGATTTGCGTGATATCACCCAGCCAGGGGAGAACGAGGCAGGGCCCACGGATATTACTTCGTCTCAATCTGTCAGCCCTTTCAATGTAAAATGGCGATGATGAAGGAGAAAAATGCACAGGACTTGGGGTGTATGGCGGTGATAAACTGTGGCTACTCCAAACAAGTGGGTCTTCGACCGTAGTTTCTCCTTCAAGATCAGAGAATGTTTTGAATAAAGCTTTAGATTAAAAGTTTCAAGGGGACTAATGAAAGCTGAATCCAATTAGTGCTGAACAGAGAGAGAGAGGGCAAACAATAGGCTCAACTGAAAAGATGAATGTCCAGAAGAAAAAATCCAAAATACATGAATGTGTATATTTCACTATTGTGTGTGAAACTTGTGTTCCTACTAAACAAGCATGTGAATAGTTGACGTACTTGATTGCCCACCCTGTCACCAATTACCAATCTTACTAGACCTTTTAAAAAAACGGACACGAGCGGCTGTCGAAAGACGCCTTTGGAGCACCATTTAGTATCCAGGTCATGATCATCACATCTGTGGGAGAGAAGCCGTTCAACTGCTCGACCCCAAAAATGATCTTTTGGGCCAAAATGACCCCTAGATGACTTTTGACCTCAAATCCTCATACATCCCATAAAGACCATTGGTCACTGATAATAATGACCAAGTTTCATGGAACATACGATTTGAACAGTAGGAGGAAAAGCATTTTGAACAGTTTTTTGCCAAAAATGGCCGACAGTGACCAACGTTGAAGTCCTGAACAACCTGTATGTACCATGGTCAATGATAATAAGACGAACTATCATGATCATTGGATTCAATCTGTGGGAGAAGAAGCGTTTCACTGTCGCCCCCAAAAATGACCGTTTTGGCCAAAAGCCCCATAGAATGACTTTTGACCTCAAATTCTGAAAATACCGTATGTAACATGGTCACTGAAAATAACGACCAAAGTTATGAACATACGATTTGAACAGTAGGAGCAGAATCTTGCCATTTTGCAGAATGGCCAAAATTGACTCCAAGATGACCTTTGACCTCAAATTCCTGAAACATACAGAGTACCATTGTCACTGAAAATACCGACCAAGTTATGAACATCCGATTTGAACCAGTAGGAGCAGCATTTTGCATTTTGCAGACAGAATGGCCAAAAATGACTCCTAGATGTGACTGTGACCTCAATTCCTGAACAGCCCAGACACTCCTTCACTCAGTGATCAATTGCGGACCAAGTTACATCATGATCGACACACGCTGAAGGAGGGGGTGGGGGGTAGTGTCGGGCGGTCGGTTGGTCAGTCCGTCAAAAGAATTCCTCATAACGACACCAATATATATGTAAAATTCTATTTTGGTAGTGCCTTATGTCAGAAAGGAGAAGTATAAACTAATGTTAACTTGGTATTTTGGAGGGAAATCATAAACCTCGGTGGAGTCAAAGAATATAGTATAATCTGTAGTGATTAGTGTAATCTTCTGACGGTAATCAAAAAACCTTGACAGGGTCAAGACCCAGCTCAATCTACTGAGTGAGAATATACCGTATTCCTTTCCGGTAAGCGCCCAGGGGCTTGCAAAAATTTTAGGGAGGGCGTTGACGAGAGTATATCGGCCTACACAAATCGTATCGTAAAATGGCGAAATTATCGATATAGGAAAATTTTCCGTGCCGAAGATGTTTTTTTTCATGTTTGGGGTGTTGTGTGTCCATGTAGCGAGAATGTAACAACCACGGAAAAATCACCAGGTGATATGGGATAGTTGGTAGCGACCTTTGTTGCAAAAAGGGGAGGGGCGCTTACAGGAGATGGGCGCTTAACGAAGGAATACGGTAGGAGAATAAACTCACCATTGGAACAGGTGGAGCGTAAAGCCGCCATTCTTCTGCTTCGTTCGGCGCTCTTCCTCTTCTTGGGAATGACTTTGGATAGTGGAACCACTCCCAGAGTGCACCAACATGGACAGGGGCCTTCCGTTTCTGGGGCGGTCCTTGTCATCATCCTGAGGTTCCGTCTGGTGGAAGGCCCGGGCTGGGGTCCTGCCGGAGCCGTACAGTAGAGGGTGCGACTCCAAGGCCTCCTCATGTGCTGTGACGTTTGGGTGGATGTTAGTACCATGGTGCTCGGGCGGTCCAATTTTCGGCTGTGGTGCTGGCAGGACTCTCCAAGGCAAATTATGGGCCTGTTGTAGCGGAGAGTTACAGGCTATTGATCGCTGTGAATGGAATGGAAACATATCCTCAAACTCCATGAACACATAATGGCCAGACCTGTAAAAACCTTCAAAGAGGCTCGAAATAATCATGCAACATTAACACACACAGTAGGATAACGTGGGGACCAAATGTAATACATTGTGTCATACAGTAATCACACAGCATTGGGCATTCACACGGGCGGCCACCTCGTTACGACATGTGGAGCATGCTAGTTCCAGTTCTCACCTGATTGCGCGATCAGTGGTTCTTCTGCAGTCACCATGCAAACAATTAAAGGCATTCCATATGTTGCTTCAGATTTGTGTATTAGCATTTGAACAACAGAAACAGCTTTATATAACAGTGAATTTTAAATTGACACAATTGAATGAACCCAGTGACACTGAATCCATGATAAACAAAAGTTTGAACTAAGTACGGTAAACTATACCCACAAGTTTCATGAGAATCCAACCAACTTCAAGATTTATGCATAAATTATACAAATAAACACATGATGACCTCCAGTGACCCCATCTTGTAAGGGAACGGAAAACTGAGGGACTGAAGGTAGACCATATTCACCATTTCCGGAAAAAGCGACAAACTTTTAAATTTGGCCTAATTATGCAAATTTTAGAGACTTTAATTAGCATATTTTATGTTGAAAATTCAATCTGCACTTTGTGCCAAACCAAGTCACCATAGCACTTATGATGGTTCATCTGTAATCTTGCTAACAAAATTAAACAATAAAACTAGACATGTGCAGGGGTATCGGCCGTAGTGTAAACCCCGCCTTTGTTGACCTCTGGTGATTTGAAATGCCCATCTGTTGCAGACCAACTGTAGTTACATTCTCCAAAGGGGCTTGTTCAAATCGGACAATTAGAAAAATCTTGAATAAAACGCAAATTTGACCTCTGGTGACCTTGAAATTACCGTCTCGTTTTTCGGGATCAACTTTTTTCCCCACTCATCAAGTTTCATGTAAATCAGACTAACTCTGTGCATCTTCCAAGTTCAAGGAGGTTACAAATCTCCTCTACCGAGGAAACTTGCAGAATGGAATCTTTTTGCCAGTGTGTACTAGAGAAGCCATCTTCAACTGACACTTTTAAATCAAAACTGAACAAGATGCAGCGTCTGACTATTGCGAGGAGCCATTATCTTGATTTTTCTTTTTTTGTGTCCAGCCAACTGCAAACAGTTATATCCCGTTGAGGAGTTTTTTGCAGTAACATACATCCAGATTAGTAGAGTAATCATGTTAGGAGCAAAAGTGACCAAAGTATCAATTTTGGCTTCTTGATTTTTCACAAAAATCCTATTTTTGACCATGAAAAGGACCCTGATTTACACAAACAGCAGGATTCCTGTACTCCGAGTCAATACCATAAGAAAGCCAGGTAGTCTATAGCGCTAAACCAATGCTAAACCCCAAAATTTACACAGTCAGTGTGCAGCTAGAATGACTTTGTGTGGAAAAAATCCTATTGACTTGAGCGTGGCGGAATTTGGTGTTTTTCCTGTGAGGTGCTTTTGTTTTTTGGGCCCTCTCGGAATAAGGAAAGGCTTAGCCTCATACATTTTTGGAGGGAGGGGACGACACATTAGCTCTAACCCAGTACCATCCAATTGTGCACTGACGCAAGAAGGCACAAAGAGAGCGCTCCGAAAAGTGCCTGTGTGCAAAAATTCTCCATTGACTTGTGTGTAAATTACCTGGGAGGTGCTTTTCGTTTTTACCCCCTCCCCGTCACAAAACCCCCAGCCCACTGATGCTCCAGGAGACAAAAGACGCTAGCTTTATACCATGGTAACATCCCCACGTCCTTGAACTTCACGGTGGCAACGGGAGAGTTGCCCTAAAAAGTGCTATTTGTGCAAAAATGCTCTCATTGACTGTGCGTCCGGAAAAATACCATTGAGTTCAAGTGTGGAATTGGCATCTTTACGTGAGTGCTTTTTGTTTTGGGCCCTTTTCGGTGAGAAGGCGGGCCTCAAATCGAGATTTTTCGGGGGAGGGGGCAGCCCAGCTTTATACCACAGGACCAGCACTGGGCACCGACACCAAGATGGACGAAAGAAGGGCATCTGAAAAGTGCCTGTGTGCGAAAATTCTCTAATGACTTTGTGTGTTTAAATTACTGGGAGGGTGCTTTTCGTTTTTTAGTCCCTCCCCGTCACAAAACGCCCAAGCCACTATTCTCTCAGAGCCGATAGACGCTACTGGGCTTTATACCATGGGTACCATCGCCACGTGCTACAGATCGCCACCGTGGCACCGGAGAGCACCCTGAAAAATGCCATTGACATTCACACACTAAAGTCAACTAGGATTTTCAACACAAAGTCAATGGGAGCAATTTTGCACAAATGAGTTTAGGACGCTCTCCCGGTGCCACCGTGGCAACAGGAATTGGGGGACGGTACCATGGGTATAACGCTAAGTAGCGTCTTTTGTATCGGAGAGAAGCAGTGGGCTGGAGCGTTTTGTGACGGGAAGGGGGCAAAAAACAAAAAGTACTCACAGGTAATTACACACCAGAAAGCCAAAAGGCTTAGTGATGGCCTTGACGTTTCGGTCAACATAGCCAGACACCCGGACAAATGGGAGATAGCCAGCGCATTATAGGCAAATAACGTCTGACAAATTCCTATCTTTCCAAACCAACTAATAGGGTTCCTGTTACCCTTGGTAAGAAAAGCCTACACACTAAATTTCAGGTTCGGAATTTGAACTTTGGTAACCTTGGATGACCTCCGACCTGACCCCCAAAAACAATAGGGTTCAGGTACTAATCAACCTGATCAGACCAACCGTTCTGGACCCCTTATCGTGTTTACAAGGTTCGAAGACTTTGACCTCTGGTGACTCAGAGGACCTCTGACAGTGACCCCAAAACAATAGGGTTCATATAGTCATGAATGGGGAACAAAAAATACCAAGTATGAGCTTCATCATCAAGGTGGTCAATTTTATCGTGTTTACAAGCCAAAATTGGCTAAACTATCAAATTTTCACAAATTTTTCTATTTTCGATAAAATTCACGCGGACCCGAACCAAAACCAATAGGGTTTGTGTACTCCCCATAAGAAAGCTTAACTAATTTCAACTGATCGACCAACAATTATGGACTTATTGTGTGTACAAGGTTTTACAGACTTGGACCTCTGGGACCTCAGATGACTTCTGCCTTGACCCCAAAACAATAGGGGTCATGTATCAATCATGGGAATACAAAACCAAGTATGAGCCTCATTTCCCCCGCCCCATACAAAAACAAGAGGGTTCCTGTACTCACCATAAGAAAGCTTTACAACCTAATTTCAATTGATCGACCAACAATTAGGATTATGGTTTACAAAGGTTTCAGACTTTGACCTCTGGTGACCTCAGATGACATCTGACCTGACCCCAAACATAGGGTCCTGTACGCATCATGGGGAACACACATACCAAGTATGACCTTCATCCAATCAAGGTGGGGTCAGGTATGCTGTTTACAAGCCAAAATTGCAAAAATAATCAAATTTTCACAAATTTCTAATTTTCGATCAAAATGCACTCCTGACCTGAACCAAAAACAATAGGGTTCTGTACTCCCCATAAGAAAGTTACAATCCTAATTTCAATTGATAGACCAACAATGATGGACGTATCGTGTTTTACAAGGTTTTTCGACTTGACCTCTGGTGACATCAGAGACCTCCTGACTGACCCCAAAACAATAGGGTTCATGTACTCATCATGGGGAACACACATACCAAGTATGAGCTTCATCCATCTGGGTGGGGTCGAGTTATCGTGTTTAAAAGCCAAAATTGGCAAAAATATCATAATTTTTCAAATTTTTATTTCCGACCAAAATTCACCCCGACTGAAACCAGAAACAATAGGGTTAATGTACTCCCCATAAGAAAGCATACACCTGATTCAACTTGATCAGACCAACCATTGGACTTATCGTGTTTACAAGGTTTTCAGACTTTGACCTCTGAGGACTCAGATGACCTCGACCCTGACCCAGATAGGCTAATAGGGTTCATGTACTATAATGGGGAACACACTACCACAGTATGACCTTCATCCACCAGGTGGGGTCGAGTTATGTGTTTTACAAGCCAAAATTGGCAAAAATATCAAATTTTCACGAATTTTTCTATTTTGACCAAAATTCAATCACGACCTGAACCAAAAAAATAGGGTTCCTGACTCCCCATAAGAAAGCATACACCCTAATTTCAACTTGATCAGGACCAACCCATTCTGGACTTATTCGGTTTACAAGTTTTTCAGACTTGTGGACCTCTGGTGACCTCAGATGACCTCTGATCCGACCCAAAACCAATAGGGTTCATGTACTCATCATGGGGAACACACATAACAAGTAGGAGCCTGACCGAACCAGACATGATCAAGTATCTGTTAATACAAGTGGGCGTCACACACAGACACACCAAACATACACCACACATACACAACACCCACACACAACACATACAACACACAACACACAAACAAACCCACAGACACCGACGTGACTGCATAGATTCTCTGAATTTCTCAAGGAATAAAAAGTCAATGTGAAAATCTTTGCACAACTGCACTATTCGGAGCGCCCTCCTTGGGCCATCTTGGCCTGGGTGCACAAGTGGATGGTTACTGGGGTATTAAAGCTAAGGTGTCTTCCCCCTCTCTAAGAATCTCGAGGCTGAGCCCTCCTTTCACTGAGAGGGGCTCAGAAACAAAAAAGACACCTCAGAGGTAAAATGACCAAATTCCACACACAAAGCCAAAGAGAGTTTCCTACACAAAGTCAATGGGAGCATTTTTGCACAATTGGTACTTTTTAGGGCAATCTCCCAGCGCCCATCTTGGCATCAAAGCAATCAGGATGGGACAATGAGTACGCTAAGTAGCCCTCTTTCGGACTCTTTTCTCTAGGAGAGCCAAAATAATTTATTCCCACCAACCTGATCTCGGGTAAATACAGCTCATCAGAAGAAATGGCAAGGAGGCACCGTCTATACCGATCTATCCTTAGAAGGGAAACAGACCCAGAGATAATCAGTATTTATATCGCTACTCTAAAACTTGTTGACCAACTCATCCACGAATGCCATGAACTACAAAAACATAAACTATTTGATGAGCCCACAGGCGACTGATACCGAAAAACAACAAAAATTTTATTCAAGGTTTGTAAGGAAGCCAAAGAAAAGAACAACATGGTATCCCCTCATTAAAGCATCAGGGGAAAACCATCAATGATGACAAAGGTAAAGCCAAATTTGTTAAATGTCTATTTTACATCTGTCTTCACTCTCAGCGACATACAATATTCCTACAAAGGCCCTCTATTCCCTACTATGCCAAATACTGTTGTTACTGCCAATGGTGTTTAAATGTTGTCCCCAAACTTGAAACAAAAAAAAGCAACTGGTCTGGATGGAATCCTTCAGTGGTATTAAAAACTGTAGCCACTGAAATCACTCCAGTTATTGTGTCATTCTTCCAACAAACACTTGACACGGGGCCTTCTGCCGAGGTTGAAAAAAGCAAATGTCCCCCCTTTCCTAAGAAGGGTTCCAGGTCTGATGTTAAAAATTAACGTCCAATCTCTATGACAAGTGTTCTAAGTAAATGTCTTGAGCACATTGTGGTAAGCAATTTCATGAATCATCTTGATTCAAATGACATTCTCAACAAACCCCTTCAAAATGGCGTTCATAAGCAAAGGCTCGACTGTACGCAGCTTCTACTCACTTGTACGACTTCGCGACCTCTCTTGACAATCGCTCGCAGGTCGATGGCATTTTGCTGGATTTCTCTAAAGCCTTCGACAAGGTGTATCACAAACATCTGTTTTACAATTTGAGCTTTTATGGCTTAAGAGGCAATCATCTAAACTTGGTCAAATCTTATCTCCAAAATCGTACTCAGTGTACCCTTATCGATGGGCAAACTTCTTCCCAAACATCGGTTATCTCTGGCGTCCCTCAAGGCCCTGTCCTTGGACCCTTGTTCTTCTTTGTGCTATATAAATGATCTCCCGAAGTTGTCTCGTCACAAATAAGGTTGTTTGCTCGATGAGGCCTGCTTACGGCAACTTGATTCCCAATGATCAATTCTATTGCACAGGATCTTGATTGTTAGCCGGAAATCGGTCTTGTGACTGGTGTATGGATTCAATCCAAATAATTGTTATGTATCTCACTACCAATTTGAAAACTAAACCCTATAGATTTACTTATAAATTGTTAGGACATAATCTTGAGTCTGTGTGAAATCTTTCAGTTACCTTGGTGTAACTCGGGATTCTAAGATTTCGGGGTCTCCTCATAATTGAACATGGCTGCAAAGGCCTACTAGGTCCCTGAATTTCTTTCTCGTAATTGCTAACTGCTCTCCCCAAATTAAGGAAAATGCATAGGGGCAAATTCCAGCGGTAGTTTGTTACGTTACTGCTTGTACAAGTTCAACTTGTCCTGAACATTGTCATAGTTGTAAATAACGATTCATGTTAATGTGCTACATAACCTTGGAGTACATACTAACATCATCAACAAAAAAGTTTAGGGAATCCTTGGTGGATCTCAATGTCAGAGTACTTTTTGTCCTTTTTAGTTTAGTTACGCAAAAATCTCAGGGTTTTTACCACTCATGTTCAAATTCAGATTCGCGCTCAACCACCGTGCTATGGCACGGGTATTTTTATGTGTGAAATTGAATTACTCAGCCTCCATTACAACATAATATTGGCCAAACATATCGAGGACAGCCCGAGTTCATAAGCCTTTTATAATAAGGCATTTTGTTCAGAAGGCCCCGGTAGTCATAACGGCAAATTTTCGGAAAAAGGGTCCGTATTCATAATGACCAAAAAGGTACGAATTCAATAATAAAAAAGGGGTCTTTGTCATGAGGTCGATATTCATAATGACCCAAAAGGCCCGTTTTTCATAATTAGCAAAAAGGGTTGTTATTCATGACAGAGCACCAAAGCAGTCCAATATTCATAATAGTAAGAAAGGTCGGATATTATAATGGCCGAAAAGGGATCCATAATCTAAAAGTGAAAGGAGACCGTTATTCATAATAGAAAGAGGTCCGTTATTCATAATCGCAGAAAAGGCCGTTATTCATAATAGTGGAACGGGTCCGCCTTATTCATATAGCCAAAAGAGCGTCCGTTATTCATAATCGCGAAAAAGGTCCGTTATTAATAATGTGTTTCTCTTCAATGATCATACTTACCAAACAGATGATTCGACCTAGGCGAGGTCCGGCAGGATGCAAACCTAAACTGACCTTCTTGTCATGAGAGAATGGCAGATCCACGACCGGTGTTTGTTTTCTTTATGAATAAACGGAACCTTTTACTAGTATGAATATCGGACACTTTTCCCTATTATGAATTAACGGACCTTTTTCGTATTATGATATCGGACCTTTTTTTCCATTATGAATAGCGGACCTTTTCTCTCATTATGAATAACGACCTTTTTCCATATGAATAACGGAAACTTTTCCCTTTATGAAAACGGACCTTTCATTATTAGGAATAAACGGAACGTGATGAAATCGGACCTTCTGTTGGTTATGAATATCGGGACCTTATGAAGAAAGAACCTTTCGGCCATTATGAATAACGGGCCTTATGAACAAAAGGCCTTATGAATAAAAGGCCTTAGTGACCCAAACGGCCTTATGAATAAACAACCCTTATGATTTCATGAACATCGGGCGTCACCAAACATATCATGGTGATGTGAGGAGAATGAGAAACTGAAAAAAATCTTGTTAGTTTCGTTACGTTTATGTTTCGTTACGATCATAAAAAAAAACAAGCTTTATGTATGGACATTCATAGAGCACTTTCATTTGAATTACCAGTGCTAATTCATGTATGTAAGCAATAAAGTTGGTATGAATGAATTAGCAATTGGTCCTCTCGAAAAGTCTTTGGAAAAAAACTTGGAAAATTCTGTTATTTTGGCACTTTTTAGGGGTGAATACTTGAGTTTTGGCATCATCGAGATTGTAGTATTCATGGTTCGGGATTCACTGGATAAGTTGGTGCAACTTGCTGGGCTCAAAAAAAGCACTGAGCTAGTTAGAAATGACACCAAACAACATTAATTTAATGGTTGCAAGTCTGACAGAGCTCCTCGTAAGTTTTCCATATTAAAGTATTGCATAAACTACAGAATTATGCAACAGGAATAGCAGCATATTGCTGGGATTATGGCCACAGTAACCTAGAGAAACTGATTTTAAAGAAAAGTAGCAACTCCAAAATACCCAGTCCCATTGCGTATACTTTTACAGTACTTGCACACAACATTGAGGGCCGTCAGCCAATGCAGAAGGAACCGCTAATTATAGGAGAAGATCTGAAGAAATTGTAACTGACTCCCTTGTGCAAGCGTGGAATTCTCACTTGGTGAATGGCTTACTTTGACGACTACACTGCAACCCCCCCTCCCTCATGACATCACATTCTATGATTCTACACTCTGTGATGGAATACTGTAGGGTGTATATAGAAGTAGGCATTTCCTGCATTGTTTGGAAGGTAAAACAGTTGTACCATCAACTGTCTTTCAATTCCTCAGCAATAATGGCAGGACTGAGATGACCAGGTAAAATTGTCAAAATAGAGCTATATTTTTAATAACTGCCCCCCCCCCCTCTTCAATCCAAACTGTCCCGGCACATACCCTAGCCATAATGAATGAAGGGGACCAAGAAACTACTATGCTGGTGTGTTATCAGTGCAAACTGAACAAAAAACATTGTCAGCTCACAGTCACCAATAATTAGCATCAGGTATTCATCAGTGATGCCCCCCCCCCCCCTCTCCTCCATAGCATTGCACATACTATTTTGAATCAGCCTGTACCACCAATTAGGCCTACATAATCTAAATTGCAATCCCTATAACTTGTATTCAAAATAGTCAGGTACGGCTGGAAATATATTTGGCCATCATTTTAATGAAATTTGAGATTCAGTGATTTCCATGGAATAGCTCAAATTACCTCCATATGACCTTTGACCTACATTTATTGCTCCCTTTTTCTAATGATCTACACTAGGCGCCATTGCTCTCATGTTGTATGGTATTCATGTTGAAATTGATGGAATGCCCTTTAAACTACGACACACCATGTGTTAGTTTCGTTCCTACCCTATTTTTGTGTAGTTTCGTTACCCAAAATTGTTATTTTTCGTTCCTTCTTGACATTGCTATACTAATAGTAGTTTGACAATTACGCATTTTCTGTCCATGATTACACTAGGTAAGACTGGCAAAAATAGTTGTAAAAAAGTCACGCCTCTAGGTACAGCACTATAAGGTAAAAACGGGAAAAATAGTGAAATTTTTGTTAGTTTCGTGACATATTCAGGTGGTCTTACCTTTGTTTCCTTTGGCTACGTCTATCACATGAAATTGATTATTCGTGTTGTTGATCCTAACTAAACAGTACTACTTCAAGCAGGATATATGTGGTTTGAGTTGCTCAATTGTGTTTTTGAATAACAAATTTAACTGCTATGCATGGTCTTTTTGAAGGCATTTTTTTCACCCCAAAGTAGCATTTTTGTTTATCCAATACACAAAATTGCAAACAATCCTTTTTGGTACAAAACTTCAGGATTTCCATTTGAATTGTCTATAACACAATGGCTTTACTTTGTAAGCAACATGATAGTTTTTAAATTTTAGGGCCCCATGAGACTTTAGGCTGGATTTGCCCCATCCTTATTTATGGCCGGCCTCATTTGGCGTATGCCTCCCCAATTTGGTCTCCCACAACTCTTTTACTTGCAAAGAAAACTTGAGAATATATCCAATCTAGGGCTGAGCAGGTTTGTCACTGTCCGTCACAAGCGCTCTGAAATTCTTACTGACATTATTCAACTTGGTTTGGCCCTCGCTTGAATGTCGACTATAGTTACTGATCTTTATACTTTCATAAAATCACCATGACAACTTGTAGTTCCTTCTTCAACATATTCATGGTTCCCACACGAGGAGTACTAGAACTAACCTCGCGCGTTCACAGAATTTATACCTGCAATGTTGGTGCTGCTGGCAACCTCATCCCTTCCCAAGAACCATTCCAGGTGGAACAACTCCCCCCAGACTAGCCCAATTGGATTAATGGAAACACCTTCAAGAGGGCAAGTTCCAACTGGGTGCCGGCATTAATAGTTTCTCTGCACACCGGCTACCCTCCATCCATCCTGTTTGAGGGCTCATTGGTGTTATCGAACAAGAACAAGGACGCTGAGAGAATCAGTGGGCTGAGCCATCTTGTTTGCCAGGGAGGGGCCACAACACAAACACCTCACAGGATAATTTATACACACACTCAGTCATGTAGGAATTTCAACACACTGCAATGGCAGATTTTTGGACTTTTTGTCGGGTTTGACACCATCACGTAAAGCCGTATAGACCCTTCTCCGACAAGCTACAGGCCTAAGGCTAGGCTAGCCTGCGCGCGCTGGGCTTGAGTACCTGTACTAAAGCCTGTGTTCACAACTCGAGGCCTAAGGCTTGTTTTTAGGCTAGCACTTCAGTTTTCTGACAATCTTTCATCTCAATTAGATATATCCATAAGACCAATTATTGAAGTTAAGAAAAGGTTCAGAATTATTCATTCCCCATATTGGTCTTGGCAGTTGAGAATTACCAAGTATTTGCCCGGAATCAGTCTGGAATCTCCATAAATACCTACAACTGAGTACAAGTTGTTTTGTCGTTGTTCCGCGTGCCACTCTAAGATATGCATAATAATGTAGATTTTCTTTGGTAATGTCTTGCATGTGCCCAATATTGAATGATAGGATCGCCGAAGTGAGCCCTGAGTGGCAACACTTATCTGTTTACAAACTATGTTCCAAAACAAGACTGGCTGGGAAAAAACAATTCAAGTTGTGATTTTCCCTAGCCTGCTCTCTCGCGGGCTTTAGTACCTCTACTAACCGCCCGCATTCACAAGAACTCGAGGCCTAACTGTTTTTAGCTAGCACTAGCGAACCAACTTTCCCTCTTTTCACTCCATTTTCTGACACGCTCGCCTCTCATTAATAACCCAAAAGACCAATTATTGTTAAGAAAAGGTTCAGAAGTTATTCATTCCTCATATTGGTCTGTGGTAGGTGAGAATTACGAATTATTTCAGCCCCATATCAGGTCACGAATCCCCTAAATGCCTTCAACAGTTCACGTTGTTTGTCTATGGTATGCGTTGTCACTCAGAATATAATCTGTCAGATTTTTCTGTAGTAATGGGTCCTGCATGTGCCTGTATAAATAATATCGGATCGCCAAAATAGCCGAGTGGCAACACTTCTGTTCACAAAAATCTGTTTTTCAACAAGACAGGCTGGGAAAACGGTGGGGGATTTTCCCCATTATTACAGTCAAATTAGGCTTGTTAAGTAGCAACTTAATATACTAATGAAATTTAACCTTGTAGGTGGATTGGAATTTCTCTGAATGATGTTTTGAAGGTTTTTAGAGGGCTGTGTAAATCGTGTGAGAAGTTGGAGTCATGAGGTACGATTTCGTCCCTTCAATGGGAAGTGTGCTACATAAAATTTGGCCTCTGATCGTGACTAATTTCCCAAGTTTACGGTCCAAACGTTAGGCTTGTAAGTATCAAACGTAACCAAGTTAAATTTTAAACATTGCAGTGGATTAAGACTGTTCTTAGATTGAATCTTTGAAGGGTATAGAGGCTTGCATAATTGTGGAGGGAGAATCGGAGGAATTCTGGATTTTTGTGTTTACAAGGTTTTGCCAGACTTTGACTCTGTGAGCTCTGCCTGACACCCAATCCACTGGGTTCATGCAGTCATCACGGGGAACCTCTGAGTATGAGACTCATCTCAAGATTTGGTGAATATTGGGTGGTTTGCTACAAGTTACCCACGTCATAGTGCTGAGGCATATTGCACACGTATAAATCCCAGTTATAATGCCCAATATCCCTAGCGGATCTTTTCAAAATTTCGGAGGTGGAAACTACACTTACAAGGTCACAGTATTCAACTTCAATCCCAAGCCCCCATCACTCTCCCTACATGCCTGCTGCCCACACAACTCAATTGCCATTTGGTATTCAACAGTGTAATATTTTGTCCTGCACTTTTAGTGACCGGCTTGCAGTGCGACGCGACGCGACGGGGTCCCTAAAACCTTTCCGATTTTTTCCCTAAATGATGAAAGATAATCCATTCATTCGAACCATGCCTTGCGAAACCCGTTCAAGTCACCCGGTACTACACCATGTTGGCATTCGTCCAATTCCAAGGTCAGTGTCAGCTGAAAGCTGTAACCTGAGAAGCACTGCAGAACCTATCAAAACTCTTCTCATTCCAGCCCATCAGCATTAAACTACGATCCTGCACGACCTTCTCACAAGCGCAGGAGTATCGGCTACCGATAGACTCCGCATATTCCGGGATTTATCCCAAAATTATTCTCGCCTCAGCATCTCGCACCGATACAAAATGCAAGCATGCAATTGCCAGCTAGCTCCTCCTATCTATATACCTTAAAAAAAAACTCCCCCTCCCCGCCGGCCGTGCGCGCGCGTACACGTACAAGCGTATCAACGACAACATCCCATATACGTACGTGCACCACATGGTGGTAGACGTATCAGCGAAGGATGATGGATTGCCGTCGCCCCGAGTTTCGTACGAGCCCGTCACTCACGGGCTGGCGATTTGTGGGGGGGGCCGAAGGCACTGACGCTTCTATCCCGAGCTCCTCCACCCGCACTTCTTCGCAGACGGTTTTCGCTTGTCGCAACGAGAATATTGTCGCATACGCCATCGAAACATCAGACTTACCTTACGGATGAGGGCGCGGGTTAATGAATTATCTGTCGGAAGCAAATAGTTGTCCAACTAAAATAATCCTTCTCTATGGTCGGAGCTAGGGGGACTCTGTATCACATAAGCGGTACACTCCCCCGAAATGACGACGTGCCAAAAGCTAATAATAATATACACTGTAAAAAATGCTCCAATCAGGAACCTTAAACACCCTCTCCCGTTAGAGTATTTTAAGTGCAATTGTAAAAATTTTCACAGGCAATCGTTAGCATTGACATTTAGGGGCCTATCCCACATCTGGTATCCTCCTTACATGATGGGGCTACAGTTTCATAGAGGGAAAGTGCTTCCCCCCCCCATGACCCTAACACCCCTTCCCGCACGTCCACTGACTGTAGCTTTAACCTATATTGAATGTTTGTAACATTTTTGTTTGGTCATTAGAACAACATCGAGTGCTTCGTGTTTCAAATAATTTAACTATATATCATCCGGATTTAATTGGGCGCTGCATTTTTCAGCGGACGCAGATGACCGCAGACCTGACCGCTAACCATCACAACCGCCATCGGAGAGGCGTCTGGAATGGAATTGGCAACTACCAAGTAGACATCATGAAGGTCGGGAGCCCGAGGAATCATGAAATCGATAGATGACCCTAAGACGAGGTGGCTACTAGCTAACTAGGAACAAAGGGTGTAAGCGAGATACCAAGCAGAGATTGACTGCATGCCCACCGACTTCACTTACAACGCCAGAAATAACGATATTGAAGTCCGAGAACAGCTGGCGGTGCACAACAATGGATGGTACTAATAACGACAACGACCCCCCCCCCCCCCCACCCTCCCAGTAACCAGGCAAACGAGACAGGGGAGTTCATCGAAAGGAATATTGGGTACAAAACAACCTATAACCACAGAGCTATGATAGATGACTTCAAGGCCAACCCTAGAAAAGTGAAAACGTTCCACCTAACAAACAAACGCATCTACCTGAACCGATGTATCGGGAAGAGTCCCCCCTGGACCAAACAAAGTACAGGTTCTTATACAGTGAGGCATTGGCAGCCTCCCCCACAGAACGCGACACAACTGCAGCTACTGATGGAACATCATGCTACCCACCCAAATGCTGACAAATGCCTCATTCAGATTACCCCAAATAAGGCACCCACCAGTCACCAGGAAACTTCAGTCTAATCCCCTGCCTCCTATACCCATTGGAAGTTACTATTGTATCCTTGATGACCAGATCAGAGCTCACCCAACTCAGAAAACCATGCTCCTAAAGAGCAGAAGGAAGAATCCTGGAATTCGCTTTGCCTGGGTAAACGTGTCTTGCTTAGACGATTATGTTTAGGCCCTTCTTGACTGATGTTCTATCTGTATACACACAAAAATACAGCCACGAATGGACTGAAATATCGTCTCGTCCAAATCACCAAAATGTGGGCATGGTTATCATGTGTGAGAAGAATCATGTTTGAATTGTCAAACTGCTAAACAGCAATCCTCGATGTCACGATGTAGTACAGCTGTTACAGTCCAACCATTCACGGACATATTTGAATATCCGGAGCGGGGTGAGTTCCCCATCACTGTTGGGATTGGCTCCCTCCAATGTTGGAAGCAGATTGCAATTTGGACAAGACGATGATACAAACACAAATACGTGTGGCGCACTGCAGAAATTCGCGAGGTGTACGTAAAGCAGCATGTAACGGGGAATATACGAGTATCATCGTCTTAACACAAGACTAGGGGAACAAGACTCATCCTCATCATTGACATGCAAAACGGTGCATGGGCTCATGAATTCAGGAACTCGTCGCACCAACAGGTAAGATAGACTTTTAGAAAACTTACGACTCTTTGAACGGAATTACGGATGAACGAGACAACATGGATGCACAATATCCAACACAAGATATGATGTTTCTCTGTTCGAAATGCGAATTTGGGTCACCAAACTCTGGTTCAAATCCCAAGACGACGCGGGATCTTCGCAGCCATATACTATTCGGTGTAACACCCAACCCCCTCAGGGGTGGCGTAGCCAGTTGGGGGGGGGGGGGGTTGTCCTTCTGACAAAAGAGCGAGAGGGCAAAAAACCGTGGAGATGAACGGGATGAGACGGGCGTATCCACGGGGGGGGGGGTCAGAACCCCCATGACCGAAGTGTCAAAACGGGAATTTTTTTGCAGTTCAGTTGACGTTTAGCAGCTGTCATCTAGCAAATATTGTACCAGATGTGGGGTCTCTAGGGGCCCAAAATTGTACTAGTTGGCAATAGGGAGGGTGAGGATTTTATGAGGGCGCACTTCCCTTGGGTTCCGACCTCAACCCCTCCCCCCCCCCCCCCTCAGTCTCGTACTACGTACATTACAAGGAGGCTACACCCCGGAGTCAGGTCAGTCACTCCACTATCTGCTGTATATGGATCTCAAATGGCCATCCTTGTTTAGGGTAACAAAATGTTGCAGTTGTTCTTATTTAGGGTGCGTTTTGTGTCCCGGACATAACATTTAGGGTACTTGCGAGAGGTCAATGGTCACGCCTGATATCTCCCTATCAATAATCAGTGGCATTCCGGGATATGGATGACATGAAACTCTATAGGAAGAGAATACAATCGAGCGATCATCTAGCATCGGCAAAATTCAAGACGTCGACGTGGACCATAACGTACAATTACCACGACCAGTCGGTACTTCAGGGCATGAATGCCTCCAACTGTCCAAGAGAAAGCGAAGCACAAATGTGTACCAAGACCCTACACAAAGAGTCCGACGAGTCTCGAAGACTAAGCTGAATGGGCAAATTAAAATTCAAGCCCCGAACACGTACGTCGTACTGAGCTATAACACTGCAGGAAAAATGGATCGGACAGAGACGACAAACACACGCGTACATTTTAATACCAACGGTTAGTGCCTAAAAACGTGGAGGTCATTTCCAGGTCACATGAAGTCCACGATTGCATAAGTTCCTATAACTTTTTCCGTATTAAACGAAACGTAGAGACTGTGGGCTACAGTTGGTCCCGGACAACAGGGTAGGTCATTTCAAATTACCGGAGGTCAACACATCATTATTTATTTAATATGCTTTCTCTAAACCAAGGTCCACAAAGGCCATTTCCTGTGAGTATCTATACAATGTCAAGCCGGTTTACCCCCTGTAGCATTTCTATTCTGGGAAAATGATGAGTGTGACGAGCAATGACTGGGGACCTTGATAAAACGCTTCCTAGATGCTTGGCCCTAGATAATTAGATATACAGAAGCTGCTGTGAAGATCCAAATCTTTAGCATTGCTACACCTAACCAATACACCTCACAATACTCACCCGTGAAGCGAGGGAAATTGTTGCGGATCCAGCGAAAGATGTTCGATAATTATTGAAGGCTAATGGTTAAATTGATTCCTGAAATGACTTCATACTTTCTATGTATTACACTATGACAGCCGAAACTCCACACCAAATTTCAGCCGATTCGAGTGTACCGATAAGGCACACTCAGCTATTGAAAAATTGTCATGTGACATCACGGGCACTGCGGCTTCCCCTTAGTACAAAGTCAAATTGGTCAAACGTGAACGTTCGAAAATCTTGTAACCAAACAAACTATAGAGATCGGATTAGCTCAGTCGGTAGGGCTTAGGACCTGCGATCGAAAAGTTCGGAGTTCGAATCCCGCCAGTTGGCCTTTCCGGTGCGCATCTTGGCAATGCTGCTTCATCTCCGTTGCTTTGTTCCAACCACCCATGTGCGTCATCCATTTGGAAACGTGAGGGGGGGGGGGCCAAGGCGGACTGCGATACACTATCTAAGCGGAGCGCGCCACCATGGTTGGCACGTAGCGGACAGAGAAAATTTTTTGGCTTTTATACCCTCCATATCGCCGAACTGCACTTACCGTGCCTAATTGCAAACATCTAATGTACAATTTTAGTGAAAGGAAATGTCAGCAGTGACTACAACCCAATAATACCATGAACCCACTGCAGGTTTACAATTTGGGTACCTTGGAACAGATCATTGAGGGAATTTTTGAATTAAATTGTTCAGTATCATATTGCAGGAAAACGGTAGTTTCTGCTGGAATAGTGTTATAGGGTCCTTCATTATGACCTATTTTACGGAGTTGATGCAGTGGCGCGGCCATGGTATTTTGTAGAGGCTCATGTATGAATGTGGCTTGTCATACTATTCAATTAAAATTACCCAAATCTCAAAAAAGTTGCCCAAATTTCATTGAAGTTATGTGCAGGGGGCCTAGGCCATGTAGGGTGAACATTTCAGTTTCGCTTCCCCTTCTCGTATTTCTCCCCCCCCTCCCTTTTTCTTTTCGCCCTAATTATGTTCACTTGCCTACTCGAGTTCTCGGATCGATCTCAACTTGATTATGCAACTGACTCGGATGCCTGTGCTGATGGGTTTACCCTAACGTGTTTTCCTTGCCACCTGACTGTACTGTCTGACTACACTGAATAAGCCACTTTAAAGGGGGGTAAAAGTTTACAGAATAGCGACTATCTACGGTGTACAGTAAGGGGGAAATGTAGTGTATGTATATTGCCACAACTAGACAAGAAACTCGTTGGGGTCCGCACTCGTCACACGATTTATAAATCTTTTTCCAATCATGGGCGTTTTCGCGCCGTCAACAGAAATGGACTTCAAATAGAGCAAAGGCGTGTACGTTACTCCGAATTATGAAGGCTTCCCGCCGATCATGCATGCGGCTTGATGAAGGATCAAAGAATTTGTTTGAGAGGGGGGTAGTATAGGACCCTAGTCTCGTAGGAACGTACTTTTGGTGGGGGGGGGGGCTGGTAGTTTTTTGATGACGGATCTGGGGGAGAGTCTAAGGGGAGGGGTTTCCTTCCTCCCCCCCCTTGCAAAATGTTTGCATTTTACGGTGGCCCCACGATGCAATTTGATGCAATAGAGCACTCCAAAACACTCACTCCATTTCAGAAATACTTCGCTTTCCACATATAGATGAGACTTGCTGCTCTGAACCTTGCCTTGCTCTCTCTTCTTGCCAAATCGATCAAGGGCAGTCAGATTTAATAGTCTAAATCTCACTTTTCAGATGACCGCGCCGAATCTCCCTCCTCCCACTTTAGAAAATGTTTGCCTTTCAGTGGGCCTTAAGATGCAACTGATGCCATTATGACACTACCTAACCTCACTTTGTTCCGAAATAATTTTTCAAGTCCTTAGATGCGACTTGTCTCACTCGAGGATCTCTTGATTTTTTTTTCTCTGCCAAATTGTACTGAGTCTGCATGGGCCAGTGAGTAGGCTCTTCTTTCGGGATTTGGTGTATTTCCTACGAACCGCCAACATTGCATACGGGATATTCCTATTTAGGGGCCAACAAATTTGCCCGAATTTTTTTAGGTGGTTCCGGAGACTGGTCCCTCGCGGAAAAATAGTGCAAATTTTTTTTTCGGGCATTATCATAATTGTTACTTTTGGCTTTCCGCGCTGCCCGATTTTTCACGAATTCCCTGCCATTTTGCCCGAATTTCTCATCTCAGAACGTTTACGCAGTCGCCCCCCCCCCCCCGGTCGGCATTTCACATGTCCTTCAATGCATTTGTTGCTTCTGAATCGTTTGATGTTTTTTTTCTTTTTTTCATGTCCGATATGTGCTGATGCACCTGGGCAGTGAGTGCCCATCGTTGTAAGATTGGTCGAAATCTCACTTTTTCAGGACCGTCAAGATCTTCAGTCAGTCCATCCGAGATGACCAGGTCATATATTTTTTTTGCCACGTTCCCGTTCTTTCCGACGTAATCTTTGAAAAAAGATTTTGCGCGAAAGTCATGAAATTCTCAATGTCCATTGAGTTCACAGATGACGGGACCCGGTACGTAAAATACACCTAGGGATATTGCGTGCCAAGTGCGCTACACAAACTTTTGCAAACACTTTGTTACATTTACTTAAAAAAAAACCAAACCAATTCGCCTCAAACAAATCATTTTCCTGAATTCGCATTGTCGGTTTGAAATATTGGAATCAATTCTTGTCTAGAGATTCTCTCTCTCGATTTTGTTTTATATCCATTTCGTTCGGCTGGTCTCGTTTTGGACCATGGTAAACTTCTTGTTGCTCGAGTGTATGATGGGAGGCGGGAGCTTCCTCCTCGATGTCCACCTTCAGCTGATATCCAGGACGCTATTTGTATTTTAGTCCCATGCATTCAGACAATAAATGAATTGCACAGCCCATTGTCACAAATGCTTGAGGGTCAATTTGCAGATTTTTACAAAGCTCATTCCGCATTGCTAGTATGTGAATCCAATTCCTCCTACCTAATCCTACTTAACAAACAATAGACCAATTGATTGCTCAACAATATACCGACAACCGATCACGGCGGTCGTTGTAATATGATTTGTGTTTAACAGCAAAAGGGTTTTCACATTTCACACTCGAGGAGTGGGGGGGGGGGGGGTTGAATGGTTCCTCGCCCCCCACATTTTTTCACTGGAGCGGGGCAGCCCACCCCGATTCCTACAACCCTTGGTGAACCGCGTTTGATGATTGGTTTCAAGGGCCAAAGAACACGGACGGTAACGTAATTCGTAGAAAAAAAATATAAAGAAACTATATCTTTAGAATTCAGACTTGATTGCAACTTTTGAGCGTTTACAACGTAAGTCAATAAACTATGAATGTAGACACCCTAATCTGTAGGCTCTGCAGATGCCCGGACGGCTAGGATGACGCACCTAATTGATTCGGCTCATTAAGCAAAATTGTTTAGTGTTGGGGTATAACTCATTCTTTCTTCCATTCGAGATGTCGTTAAATGTTCTTAGTTAATCAGGATTGGAAACTGAGTAAAAAGCTGTTAGGATGGAGTAGGCAGTGATGTAGTCGATACTGGTCTCGGTCTTGAATTTTCTCGAATAACTGGACGCGTTCTCGATTTTCGAGACCGCCATACCAGCAGTGTATAGACTCAGATGTGAGGCTGGTCTGGGCTAATCCCCGGTAATTTTTCGAAGATCCTGCCATCAATCTGAAATCATAGGCCTCTGTGTGTTTGATGAGTCCAGTTATTGAATTACCTTTTTTTTTAACTTTTTGAAGAAAACTCTATATTCTTCCAGGAAACGGTGACCAAACTCATGTCTCCATACTTGGGCATGCAAATTGCAAAGAAAAACACAACCGCGCGCGAAGTGGCGCGCAAAAAAAAAGCGAACCATAGCAAATTCTAAGGCGGTCCAGGTAACCGTGACTCGGAAGTGAACCTCTACTGGGCTCAGCAGCTCATCCGTAGGAAGTCAATTTTGCGTGTAAAGTCTGGTCATGGCCGGCTAATTGAAGTCCTTTGCAATTTCAGCTACTGTAGATGTGTTAACGTGATTCCGAGCCCTGTAAATAGTTTTTGGCTGCGATCTTGCGATGGCCTAGCCTATTTCTGAATCCAAAAATATGAAGTATTGATTTCAAAAAAGTTTCAATTGATGAGCCATCGGGCAAGAAACTTTTCATAAAATTTCAAAAAGTCGAAACCTGATTGTCACCCAATGCCAATGCGCGCGGATCGCACGCCATTTTTTGCCCTAACTTGGGAATTCAAGCACAATTGGGTGTTTTAGGACCTTAATTTGGCCCATTATCTTGCTATTGCGTAATGCTTCGATTCTTGCTCCTAAATGGAGATATTCACAAACCCAGAGGCACTAGTCCTGCGACCTCATTTCCCTCATATACGCCAAAACTTGGGGGGGACATTTGATATTGTGTCCCCCACCCAGCGAAATGTGGGGGACGTGTCCCAAGTCCCCGCCCCCCACGGGATGGACGGCCCTTTTCCCCCCAGGCTTTTTATTGGGAACCTCTCTGAAAGGTTACTTGTAATCACAAGTGCGCAGATTCCTGGCCGCCATGTGATGAAATGTCCCGGGGACATGTTGTGGGGGAGAGGGACACATTGTCGGTTGTCGGGATTGTATAACCGTCATGTGCACTATGGTGCGGACTGAACAAGTTACCATCGACCAGGGGGTACTGGCCTTCAGCGCTGTGAAGACCGTATACGGTATAAAGCGCTATACGGTATAGAACGGTATTATGATTATTATTCATTTATTATTATTATTATATTATTATTATTATTAATTATTTTTTATTATTTTATATTATATTATTATTATTATATTATTATTATTATTATTATTATATTTTATATTATTATTATTATTAATTATTATTTATATTATTATTATTTAGTCTACTATTATATTATTATTATATAGAGCGTGGGGGCCTGATTTGGTTAGGCGGTCGAGCTCGTTACCCATGGTTGTGGGTTCGAGTCCGCGTGTGCCCTGAGCACGTGTCTATCTCGCTTGCTTCCTCTACCCAGGTGTAAAATGGGTACCTGTTAGGCACTTATATAGCGTTGCTCTGTATGTGGCTGCACCTATGGAAGTCCCCCAGGGGACACGATGATGTGCATAACTGTTCATTTGTGCCCAGGTGCGAACAGCAGGGGTTGTGCACTATATAGTGTGGTTGTGAAAAGTTACCAATGAAGCGCTTTGAGATGTGTTCCCACATTTAAGGCACTATAAAAATCGAAATCAATATGATGATGATGATTATGATTATTATTATTATAGATGGTATCGACTTGTCTACTCTGCCCCGTGATGTCATAGATTCCTCAAAAATCTCAACAAAACAACATGCTAGAACCGCCAAATTTGGGGTGTGCGTTTTTGATATGTCGTCTTTCACCTGTGCTATTTAAAAAAAATCTTGACATACCATTGTCACTTTACTAATCTACTGGTTTTCACATTCAGGTCCTTATAGTCAACCATGCACCTCTGTAAACCAGTTATTCTTGTTGTGGACACAGTGTTCGGGGAATAACCTTCGAGGTCAAATATTGATCTGGCGAAATGCAACTACGCCACTTAAATGCACATATTATGAAGAACGCAGTTGCACAACAGCCGACAACAAACGCACTGGTCGTCCGTCAAAATCGGGTCCGCGTATAAAACATAATAATGTGCTGCTGTCACGTGAGTGTGACTATGATATATGAATGGGGCAGAAGTTTTAATAGACTACAGTCCGAAGTCTGTTTGACATTAGACTGTACGCTTCTGTCTAATCTGGGGCTTCACCGGATCAGCTCTACATTCCGTTTGTTGGGTACTTTCTCTGTACATCTGCGTTCAGTCATCAGTAATCAGGTAAACAGTCAAGCGGGACTGTGAAACAATGGGTTCGTGAAATCAACGTCATGAAGAGTCATTTTACAGTCGCTTAATATTCAGTAGCGTCCGCTATATCATCAACCATCGCTTTTCAGTTGGGTATTACGCCCTCGGTGCTTCTCTTTTCTCTTTCCCTTCCTTCCCTCTTCTCCTCCGTTTGCTACTCCCCCTTAGCGGCTACGTGATACACCGTGAACCTGGACCTTAGTTCATCACGCTCGGCCCATTCCTGTTTTTTTGTCGATTAAGGCCTATACATATGTCGCTGTCGACAAAAATATTCTCCCCACTAGTTTGCCCTGATGAAGCATTTCTTCTCGAACACCGGTTTTCCTCCTTCAAATTCTCTCATATCACGCTATCTTTGCAATAGCCAGTTTCGTATTTCTAAGTGCGCATGCGCATGCTCACCACGAAACAATTCGGGGGAAGACGAGATTCCGGTCATATCCCGCCCCCCCCCTCCAATATCAATATCGTTACGGTTTTTTTTTTTTTTACTGTCACCACTATTTGAAAACGCACCAATTCATGCATGTTTTCGTATGTTCTGTTGTAATTCTGGGGGGAAATCTGTGAGTTTTGTTATGGCAGGAATAAGGATTCGTAAAAAAAAAATTTTCTGCAGGGGAGTTTCGAAAGATCGTTCTGCACCTGTAACGTCAACGTCGCACTGCAGGTCATTCGCCCTATGCCTTGTGACACACAATATCATTATCATCTCATTAACTGTAACTTCGAACTAGCTTATTGGGTTGTCACCTGGTTACAGGTTGGTAGCTGACAAAATGGAGTATTCAATAACAGTCCCTGACAGTATCGAGTTGGAAACACTGTAGTGTAGCCATTACAAGACCTTCCTTGACCTTTGACCCCCTCCCCCTCCGCCCCCCAACCGTACGTATCGCTTCCGCCAAAACCACTGATGCATGCACGAGAATGAAGAGAAACACGAATAAATGTATTTTAAGACGCTGAATGTCATGTTCATGTCATCGGAAAGGCTCCCCCTCCCCTCGTCTAAGGGCCCAAGATAAGCACTCCATGCAAACTGCTGGTGCTCCGCATAGCCGTGCAAGCGACGGCGTCGTTAGCGTGACCATCACGAAGAAAAAAATCGCCTCATTGTAATTTCGATATCGATTGATATATCGTCACCAGGACCAGGATGTAATCGATGCGGAAACTCCGGTAACTACACGCGTGTGCAGTTCCTCTGTTCTTTATTGTCAGGCAAAACGGAACCATCGCATTATATTCGCCGAGAGTTGCGACACGACGATTTGCGTTGTAAACAAAACCAAAACGAGATGAATAGAAAACTTGAGTTAGGAAGTGCTCTGGGGTTATGAAATACGCTCTTTCCAACTATATAGAGTATTATGATGAAGATAAAAGAGTTACATACTGAAGGGATTATCTCAAACTTATGCAGTTAAAATAGGCCTACTCACTTTTTGTGCTCGGCGCGTTGCGATTCTGAATGTATTACAGTAGATATAAAATATTGATGAAACTGCTTTAGCTATTGTGCAACTATGAAAGAACAGGGATGAAGGGAACTACCCGAGCAGTTTGAAACATGAATGTGTGGAGGGAGTAAGACCTGCATGTGTTCCCAATGTCTCCAGATCGAGTTCAAAGCCACATTCCGAGAACCAGTCGCTTGAATAAACAGCGGTATAAAATTCATAGTTTGAAGGACAACTGCCAGGATAAATTATAAAGAGGCTAATATATTAGCTGGAGAAAAAGTGAATGCATCAGTCCAAAATGCGAAGTTCATACGACTTTCCTTTACCGAGTTTACAGTCCTCGGAAGTTTTGGCATGGTATTGCGGAAGATCGAAAAGCATCCCCATCATGCCATATTAATTGATGTCATACTTGCACAACCCCGCAAACATTCTTTGCTTTCTATTGAAATTCATACATTATTTTCACTTCGAAAAGCATTTAGTTATAGGAAACGATTGCGGTAGTGGGTTGTAGGTGTTGATAATTACTTTGGTGAGCGAAAGAAAACAGAACTGCGCAAAAGGGGGCCTTCAACAAAAATGAAACCAATTATACATGAACAGAATTGCCTGTGTTGTCCAAGTGTTACGTCATAGAGCGAGTGTTCATTCTGCACGATATAACCTCTGTTGTATCCAAGCCTGCAGTTGTCCTTCAGCAGCCTGGGCAGTATGTATAAGACAATCATTTTTGCTTTGACTGATTAGTAACAGTCAACAATTGCCATACAATGGACTTCAGGCTTGGTGTTCATGTGGTCTCAGGCCCCATCCTAGGCTGGCCCCCACTGAGATATTGCCTGCCCCTCACAAAACGTCTTCTATATAGAAAAAAATGATGATGATGATGATGATGATGATGATGATATATAATAATATAATAATAATAATAATAATATAATAAGAATAATAATAATAATAATATAATAAGAATAATAATAATAATAATAATAATATAATAATAATAATAATAATAAGAATTCGCAGATGTCCACTAGCTTAGGCTAGAACAGAAAGTCAGAAGATAGAGCTCAGAAGTGCAAGGTAATGTTCAAGGGTCAAATGATTGGGGATAAAATGCTTCCAAATTTCTGGATGAAAAAAATCCGACTGACTGCAGGAGAGTCCAGATGGGCTTAGAGGACGGGCGCGTGTATGATTGGAGAGGGGAGGGAAATAACATGGTGGTATGCACTGTGCTGATAGAATAAATGTCAGAAGAAAATTCAAGCCTAGCGCCACCATCCTCTGGAGCAAATATCATTAGAACCATGGTGCAAAAACACTGCATGGGGTATGAAAATGAAGAGAACATTGTTTTGTGAGATAAGAAGGGGATGGATTCGCAGAGATAGAGTATGAACGGCACTTCAATGTGGCCGATGCCAGGGATTTTACCGGGGGTGCGCCATTGAGAGGGGTCACCCAGAACCCTCACTAAAAAATAGTTACAGAATTTTAAAATCGCATCGAAAAATAGTGACGGACATTGCACTTATTTTCAAATGAAATTCACACACAGCTCAGCTAGGCAGTTACTCCGGGATGATACTACTGTAGGGTGTAGGCAGGTAGGAGCACTGACAAAGAATGACTGAATAGCTTGGAGGTGAAGATTTTTTCACCAGCACCACCAATTTGACATCCACATGTTTTGAGATCAATCAGAATTGATTCTACCACATACCAGTATTTGCTATGACTCTTCCTGTGAATTAACAGACCCGATGGGCGACGGATTTCCTGTGTGGGATCAAAGAAAGAATAGGCCTACTTTGCCGCGAATCAAGGAAGTAAGGGATATATAATACAGTTTACAATTTGTGCGCCCAGCGCGCAAGATCTGTGCCTGCTTGTCAAAATGCTTCATCAAATCTGGTCACGGTCACGAAATGTTAGAGTATGATAAGGAGGAAAAACAGGTCCCTTGTAATGTTCCATTTTTGAACATTTTTTGCGAGTGGGGAGGGGGGAGGGGGGAGGGGGGGGGAGGGGGGAGGGGGTGACGAATGTCCCTCAACTAATTGCATTGGTAGTGAACTGTCCAAGTGACCAGACATTTTGTCTGTTACGAGTTGCGGCTATTTGAACGGAATACTCTCCAGGAAGCCCATCTTCCCAATATTATGATACCCAATAACCGAATTTGTAAATTCATTCATTCATTTTAAAACTTTTTTTCACCACTGGTAAATCAGTATGAAATGGAACTGATTTTTGAAATTAACATTGGCAGCATTCTGATTTTGTGGCACCATGGAGTTTTTTCTCTTCTGTGGTGATTGGATGCAAAACAGCATCATGATCATTAACCCTCTTCCCATCATGTTTCGAATTGTGGTAATTAGTTGGAATTTATTAGTTTATGGAAGGAGGAAAACTTTCTTAGTTAAAAAAACTCCTAATTAGGAAATTGTTTGAGTTATTAACTAGAGCTACGTTTGAAAAAAAAATTCCGACTATTCGCCGAAATTCCCAACTGTGCCAAAATTGTGTGATTTTTGGCGGAGTGGCTGAACCCCCGCACCCCTCCTCCCTGCCCCACCTCTTCCGCTAGCGACATCCCTGAACTGTATATTTCCATATAAGGACATTGCTGGCAGAACATTTCTTAAGTATTCCAACTATTAATTGAGGTAGGCGAACTCGTAGCAAACAGGGATTAAATTCCAATTTTTGCAAGCTGCGCCTCCTGCACTCAAACCGAATGCTGAAGGTCAAATCTAGATAGCGCCACTAATTTGGGAAGAGTTCGGCCAGTATGTTCTATTTTGGGGGTGATTACGGAATGTCTGTCTCAAAAATTCGTCAATTCAATTATAATACCATATTTATTGTGTCGTATTCGTTAAGGATCGTTGATAACTTGACCGCAATTTACAACGGGCAATTAATAAGTTTTATTTTTTTCCTTCCCCTTCGATTTAGCTACGTATAGGAGATTATGACATACGGGAAACCACGGAATTGAATGAGTACACTGCGGAACCTATTAAGAGAAGCTGGAATAATCAACCCGGGGCAGCATGTGATTGGGCAATAGTGTGTGGCTTTTTAGCAGCACTCGTGCCGTTGTGACCTAGTTCAACCTAACTGCGGCACAAGCTCGGTGGCAGTTACTTCTTGGTGGGGTCGGTGCTCGGTGCTGCGAAATCTCATGTATGTTCCTGGGGAGTTGATACAGATATGAATTTGAACATCGCTCGATACGATGGGCTGGTGGTTCTGATAGCGTATCCCGCTATTCCAGTAGGCATTTGAGCACTAAATACGCTCAAAGTTTAGGAATCACCGAAACGGAGTGTTCATCATCCAAACACATTTTAAAGGCAATGTGAAAAAGTATTTAGGAAAAGTGTTCGATTCCTAAAAAAAGCGTTTTTAGATTGTAGCACATTGATCTTCACCACAAATCCTTAAATTCCGTCGAGGATATCATTTACCATAACCTAGCCATACTCATTGTCATGTGCGCATGTGCAGGTGTGAGTTTGCCATGCCTGTGTACCAGTGTACGTGATGAGTGGAGCTCACATTTGGAATGAGTGTTCCCATATTGATTACTGCTACTAATTGTTGTTTTCAGGATTCAGGTCAAGGTCGCTTGTTGAGGTCCACAGATGTCAAGTATGAAACCTAATTTATGTTTTTACGAAAGGACAAATTCAACTCCTATTTCTTTTTGGCGTGGACTGGGTCTTTTCTGGAAATGAAAAACTGGGAGAGGTTTGTGAAATGATGATATTTTGGGTGCATGCTCATAAACACTATAACTACAGCTTGGAAGACAAAGGACAACTGCATGATGAAATACAAAGAGGCCAGTATATCAATGGCACAACCGAATGCGTGTCCAAACCGGAAGTTCATAAGTACTCTCCGTTACGGAGTTATAGTACTTGGGAAGTTTGTGTATTGTGAAGCTGTGTATTGCGCAAGATCGAAAGGCGATTCCTATCCTGCAATCATAAATGATGTTTCCTTGCACAACCCTACAAACATTCTTTGTTTTCTATTGAAATTCAAACATTAATTTCACCCTTCGAAAAGCATTTAGTCTATGAATGAGGATTGCTGTAGTGGGATGGAAGGTGTGAGGTTACTTGGTAAGAGAAAGACAACAGAACTTTCTCTAAATGTTGACTGAGCAACAAACTGAACCAATGAAAAAGACAGTTACACAAATTTTTTACGCGTTGTCCATGTGTGACGTCATGCGTGATTGCGTTAATTGGATCTCCCCCAACTCTATGCCTAATGGCCAAAACATTGAAGGCCAATACTGACTCCACATAGGAACATCGGTATTGAAATGGGGTCTGGACCTATAGATAAAAGAGTTTCCATTCTCCACGATATAACCTCTGTTGTATTCAAGCCTGCAGTTGCCTTTCATTAGGTTTAACTGCTCTGTATACAACCTATGAAGACGCAAATATATACAGTGTTAAACAGTAACGCGAAATAAGTCGAATAACTATAATTTTTGGCGTCAATGACTGCCGGTATAGGGGACCGTATAGGTTACTGTTATGTGTGTTAGTGTGTAATTTACGGTCTGTTACCGTAAAGTTACAAGTTACATGGGAGCGATTACTACCTCCCGCACCCTAAAAACATACCAGTGTGTGCTGTTCTGTGCCAGTGCATGGTATGGCCAGCCTATTGTATATTCTCTAATAGATGGGTGTCATATTTTCGTTTTATTCTTCGAAGGGGCGATCGTGGGAGGGTAATTTCCTGTATGCCTCAACCGAGAACCACCACGGACTGAATCAGCCAATCTCGGTGGCATATAAAGTCTGTTGCCCATACACGAACAATAGGTGTGATAGGCCTGATGCTGAAACACAATTATAATCTGTACTTGTTGTTATCCATGCCCATAGGTATTTACAGTGGCTCGGTATCGATGACAGAATATGCAACAACCCCAATTGTTGACTGAAGTGGCCAGGTGGATACGGCTAAGTACCTTCCAGGCATTGTGCCTCTAGGAATAAGTGAGTAACTTCATTTGTTCAGGTGATTCACGTTGCAGGCTCTATTTCAATCTATGCAACACCCACCAATATCAGTTATCAGAATGAGGGACAACGTGCAATATACACAGGCCTAACAATCCCCTTTGCCAAAGATGTTTACCGCAGACGCTAATTTTTTTTTCGCCATCAGCTATATTGGACCTGGCTATCGGGCATAACTGAAGGGAGGAGGGAGTTTGCTTTGACTCGTCCTGTAGAGTAGATAAACACACAGTGCGTACCCACGGGGGGGGGGGGGGTCAGAACCCCCATGACCCAAGTGATCAATAAATTTTAGCACAACACTGATTTTTTTTTGCAGTCCAGAGAGGTTTTGCGGCTGTTAATTTAGCAAATATTGCGGCAGCCTGTATCTATAGGGGTCCATAAATTATACTTATTTGCCATAGGGAGGGGAGGCCATTTATGAGGGCGCACTGCGCAATTCCCTCGGGTTCCGACTTCCACCCCCCCCCCCAGACAAATTTCTCCCCGCCTGTTCGCATTTTACGAATTTAATTTCCGCCCTTGCGCCATCTGCTGCCACTGACTGCCCCTCGTTACGGCAGCATGCAGCTACTCGCAAATCCGCGGTAGGGGATCTGCGTAGAAAATGGTGCAAGGCAAACGTAAATTCATGGAGTCACGCCTCCCCCGACCCAGAAGGAACCCCGGCCCTCCCCCACCGCCCCAGGTCTGATCTGTAGTTCATATTTATTCCAGTACTTGATTTCTTGTATGTCATTCTGAAAATCTGACTTAAACTATCAAAGCAGACTAGATGTGTGCATGATTGCAGGTGTGTGAACGTGTGTTATTCCATGCAGAAATTATCTTTGAGGCCCTCATTTAGAGGAAGATATGTTAAGTCATGTTAATTTGACTTCGTTGACGAATTATATACCTAACTGGTGTGCAGGACCAAACGGTAGTCCACATTTTCCAAGTTTCGTTTGAATACGACATAGTTAGAATAGCGCATAAATTATCGAATTTTCCTTCCTGTGACTAGAAAGACCTTTAGATGTTTAGGACATTTAGGGCTAACAACAGTCCGCCAATCAACCAAGTTTCGTTCGAATAAAAAAAAACACATATTTAAACCTCCGGTGAGTGCCCTTGCACATTTCGCGGGACCCCAAATATCGTCTACACCCAGTCACCCACCAGGTTCCGTGGAACCGGGAATAACCCTGTATTTAGCGTACAACCTCAAAATAGAGATCAAGATAAGATCAAACTAGAGGGCAGCAGATAGCAGTAATGCCCCACTTCGATTCTAATGTCTACTCGGGCGGACATGGTTCGGGGTACCAAGTCCAGATCATTCGGCTTACAGTGTCAAAGAGTCATTGCGCCAACGCCTCTGAACTATTCCCGCGGCTGCGGCGATGGCGGCGGCACACTCAAAACCATAATATCCTGAACACTTAAAAGTATTGCGGGGATATATAAAAAATACGTACGCAGTCTCGACCCGTACCTTCACCGTAACCTTCATTTTGAAAATTGATAGAAAGCCGAAGAGGTTGACTGTTTCCTTCGGCGCCACGCCACAACTTTTGTCCGTTATAACATTAGGCTTCCAATACATAGCCTATGCTTTACAAATACTGATGTGAGCTAGAACCGTAAGGTCCCATGCAAGTTCAAGGATAATGCACAGTTAATATCGCCGAGGCACATTGTTGTTGTTTGTGCATCGCAGTCGACGTGTGTACGTTCAATATGGCAGGATGAACGGATCGTAAACCCCGACAGCTTACCGTCTCTGCCGGGTTCAAGGCACGGACTCAGTGTACATTCGGTGCTTCTTTATGAATTTTGGAGAGTGCATCGGGGTTTTCTCAGGGTGTGGAAAGTGGGGGGGAACATGCAGTCGATCAGAATGTGACGAAAAATACCCGAATTTATCAGCGGACGTTGTACGGCGTTCACACTGTGTTCTGGCTTGCTCTAAGTTTGAAACATGGTGAGACTCTTGCAGGCTTCAACCAAACTCATCGAAGTAATGAGTAGGTTCATATTTTTGACTGGAAGAAATATACCCGTCATGATGAACGATTTTATAAAATTCCTAAAATCAGGGATATTATTCGGATTATATCGCATTCATTCAAATGGTGAGTAAGATAGGCTAGGAAAGTTACGAACGGGTTTTATACTATGTTGATGATTTTGTTTGTGTAACTTTACCATTTTTGCGCATGATAGTACTACTGCACGACCATACTATTACTAGGGCCTAGGCTAGGCCGGTTATTTAAAAAGAATCAGGCCTAGGCCCAGGGGCCTAAATCAGTTGGCCCAGACAAAATTCCAATTTTCAATTCAAACCTTGACAAGAGGCAATTGCAGTTCTAATACCCCGCAACTCTGCCAACACTGTATCGTTCTGAATAGAGTGTGCACTTCTGTGTTGTGTGATTTTTGAACTGAACTTCTGAAGTCAGTTAGGCTAAGTTGCAGGGTATTCTGCAATTGCTCCTCTAGGCCTGCCTAGGCACCCTGGCCGTATTGAGAGTGGATGTGCACCAGCGATAACTCGCCTTCTTTTCTCGACTAATGCTCGGTGATATCGAGGCAGGGGGTGTAACCAGTATAATTCCTGCTCCGCGGAATGCCATTTTAGTTTTTACTTCCCCATCCGAGAGAAAGATCAGTGAACTTGCAGACTTGAACACTTGCCCAGCACCGGAAAGAGCAGAAGTTCAAGTTCACTGACTGCTCACAGCTGAGAGACAGGACTTAGCCTAATTGAAAATATCCCGTAACAAACTTCAGTATTAACCCTAGGAAAATCCACTGCATTACAGCGGAACCATGCGGGACTAGACCTTGCACTGAGGGAAAAAACAACCAGGGACTTCTTGATGTCGAACGGGAATATTTGCTGCAAGTGTCACTATACAATGTACCATTCTTCGATCAGTGTTGTCAAACCCTTCACAAAGGGGCTGATTAACCTACGCCCATTGCCTGCTCTGGACAATTTAACAAGGGCAGACTCTGTAGCCCAACATCCTGGGATAGCCAATCTCAATTACCAAACAGGGATGTAGCTACGCTGGTTGGTGGTAGCCAGCACTCGGCCTGGGGCTGAGCATCCAGCACTCGCAGCAAATTCCGGTCACACCAACCAACATTGTATAATAAATTCATCAACCCCTTAAAAACACAGTCAAATGCCATTATTTTCACCTGATTAGAAGTTTTGAACATTGACTGCAATTTTAATCAATTCTAGCCGGCACTAGAATTTGACTACAGTAGCCACCTTTATTACCAATAGGCATTATTGAGATCGGTCAGCTGGCTATGTTTATATGAGTTACATCAAAGACACGCAAATGGTTAGGCAGAGGCCTACTGAGTAGTTCCTATCACTTGAAGGTATTCATAATAATAATCTATGATTTACAGATACAATTACATTTACAACCTGCAAAAATTGAGTAGAAATATCCCCATCACAAATCCCATGCCTCTCATTTCAGTTTCATTTCAATCTGCACTAACAAGTTAGTGAATGAGCGAAATGTAATTGATTGGTCGAAGCACTAATACTGTTAAAACGATGGTACGGTACTCCGTTCCAGCTTGAAAGTCGGAGAAAGGAGAATCAGTGTTGTGTGAAATGATTGTTGAAGGGGTAATGGTGGCTGAATGAATGTAGATCAGAATTAAATATAGTAGAAAAATTGTACGAGATGATTACTCGGTATTTACAAATCAGGTGTGGATTTTGCAAAATTTACTGTGATATTGAATACTGGAAAATTCTGTTGGTTCATTTGACAATGACCAAGACATTACGTCAATGCTCGGCAGGATCCAAACAGAACGTATTGGCCCAAGGAAATGTTGACATGTGCTCAGGTCAGGTGTAAATGGCAACAAGACTGACAAGAAAAACTATACTGTAAGCGCAAGTCGAAATGTCTTGGTAGCTGTGGACGGCACAAAATTCCCTTGGCGACTACATTGCAGGTTTTCACAATCAACAGTATTGTATGTCACATTTAACTGACTTTAGTGAATCGTCAACCTTGGAATGACTCAACATGTCTACCACATTCATTGGCCTAATTGTGCTAAGTACCACGCACAACTGCGTTCCCTCGGACTGCATGTTTATAGTACCCAACACAACTTTACAGAGTGTACCAGCACAAGGAATTCCTGGGCCTGCCAGCAGGGAACAGTGGGAACACACTTGGGATCCAGCATGGATTTCAATGTAGTTCCACACAGGGATAAAGTTAGCCAGCGCCTGTATTCCCCCATTGTTCTATTCATTCCACCTCAGTCCTGACAGCCAAATTACATAGTCCCTTCTACCTGCTGCCTCTTATGCAGAGATAGGAGTGATTATTAAACGAAATCGCACAGAGGCTCAATGGAATGGCTGTGGGGAAGACTAATTGGGTAATTAATTGGATTTAGTTAAAATCTATGCTATGCTAACAAACTTGCCTAGCCAGTAGCATGTTTCATCCACCCACCAAGTTTCAACATGATCAGATGTACGGCAGTGTTTACACTAAGGTGCCAGGATTTGCGCGATTGCGCACACCAAACTCGAAGTCCTGCACAAAAATATATATGCGGGAATTCCTGCATGGTTTCCACTTTCCACCTGGGAATAAATTGAAATTTTGCACCGTTTCCAACCTGTAACGATTTTGGTACGTTAAGCACAATGTATGCATTGCATGCCCATATTACTGTGTGTCAGACATTGAGCACTGCGGGACATGAGAGAAACGCTGTTCCCCGCGAAAACTTGTTTTCATTTCAGTATGAATGTGTCAAATGTCTATTAGGGAAGTGGAAGATGAATCATGGCATGAATCAACACGCCTTTAACTTCAACTTTCGATGGTCACAAGTTGGAAGGCATCATTCACGGTGGTGAACAAGTAGATTGTTTGTTGTAATAGCGCGGGCGCATAGGACTGAGTGTGCCTGTGTGGAGACTCACTGGTAATATTTGCTGGCTGAGATGGTAAATATCAAATTAGTTTACCACATGGTTGGCTGTCTGAAACAAACAAAGTTTACCCTCATACTTCTGTCACAATAGATGTTTATTGTTTTATTCTACTAAGAGTTAGTTTCTTTATCATTAGACTATTCGATTATGCACACCTGATTTTAAAGGAGCCTGAGGCTTGGATTCACAGGGTTTATTTGTGGAGAATGAAAACTGTATCTATAGGTCCAAACCCCAATTTCAATACAATGTCCCCATGTGGAGTTAATGGCTTTCAAAGTTTTGCCACTGAGCAAGAAAATGGGGATAATCTCTATTGCGCAATAACGCATGACGTCACACATAGAACAACACACAGGAAATTATGATATGTAATTGATTGTTCATTTTGTTTGACTAATCAAAACATTTAGTGGGAGTTCTGTTGTCTTTCTGCCACCAATTAACCATCAACACCTACAAACCCGCTACAGCAATCCTCTACCATGGACAAAAGCTTTTCGAAGTGAAATTAATGTTTGAATTTCATAAAAACGAGAAGGTTTGGCAGGGTTTGCCAAATATGACATCATTTATTATTGCATTATGGGATGCATTACGAAATCTTGCGCAATACAATGCTTCACATACACAAACTTTGAAATGACTATACCTCATAACGGAAGTCTATGACCACCAAATCCGTTTGGACTAGCGCATTCAGTTTTTATCCAGCTAAAAAATTAACAAATCAGCCTTGTATAATCATCCTGCAGTTTTGGCCCTTCAATATGAACTGGAAATCATCTGCTATAAAAAAAAAAAAGACAACAAACTTTTCAGTGCCTTAGCTCGTAGCTTTGTATGCTGTTTTTGGTGATATTATCTTGTTTCGACTGAATAAATACAATTTCAACTCATGTTCGCGGTCATTTCAAGTTATTCCTTCTTAACAAATTTCCCCTCCATGGTGACGTACTCCATTCCCTCTCCCAATCCCCTTTGTAAAACTGCCAGTATAACTTTTCTAACCGCTCCCTTACGGCTAGGCCCTTAACATCCTGACAGGTTTTTCCTCTGGTGAAATCGCTTCTCTTGATACTACCGTGTACATGTATTTGGCGCGAAAGCAGTTTAGTGCATCATGGAGATATGGCCCTGAATGTCTCTTGCGTATTAATTATGAATATATAATTATAATATAATAATAATTTTTGCACATCATTAAAGGAAACTAGAAGGTGACTTTGATAACAGTTTTTAGGTGTTTGAATAATTCCTTAGACCGGTGGTCCGCATAGGGAGTTGGACAATTCTAACACTCCCACAACTACAGATGATCACCAAAAATTTTTTCTCTTTGTGATGAATGGTCGGACAATCATGGGAACTTTAGGCGATAGTCTGAGACTCGTGCTTGTTCATTACACTTGGTAGGAAACCAAGGCTCACAAGATTACTTGTGTAAAAAGTAATCTACCCACTCTGCTTGGTAGTAATCATAGGTACTGTACCCAACCGAATGCCTCTTCGAAGTTCAAATTTCTGAAATGACTCCTTAAGTGATGTCATCACAGCTGCTTCACTGAGCTGAACTTTTTTGGACAACAGTCTATTATATAAGCCAGTTCGTATTCTAATGCGCATGCTCACCACAGAAGTTTGGGGGATTAGACGAGATTCGGTCAGATTCCCCCCATAGCACTTGTGCACCTGTCACAACCTCTGAAACGCAACCAATTCATCCCCTGTTTTCGGATATTATTGTTTGTAGTATAGTGGGGAATCAGTTTCGAAAGAATCGTTCTGCGCCTGTACGTTCAACGTCGTAACTGGCGTTCCCTATGACCTTTGACACCATATCATTATCATCTCATTAAACTGTAACTCTGACTGGCTTCATTATTATCCTTTTATATTCCTCTTATGTGACTGTTAAAGATTGTAGAGTGTTCTGCTGGTTTTCTGGTCCTGCCTGTCCTATCCAGCCAATCCAAATGACTTAACTAAATTGGAATACTGCTTCAACAAACTCTTCTTATTAACACACAGTTTGGGCAAAATATTTAAATCACTCCTTCAATCACCTATTCACTCACTGCACTGAAAAACACAACAGGGGATAGTAAAACTAAATATAAATCATTCCTATATTTGCAGCATCCACTACAACACTTCAAATCATATTGCATAACAGTACCTGTGTGAACCGAATTATAATGAACTTTTATCATCAGTGTGAGCTCGATCCATCTCATGAAATGGTATGGAAAAACACGATGTACATTCTAGCTGGTTCCAGGTTCTATTAGTGGGCAATATCACCACAGACACGGGTGTTTCATTCCGTAATATGAACATTCCTCCATCTGCCTCATATTGGTGCTTCCCAGCACCACCTATCATTAGATGAGAGCCACTTCCTCGTATTAAAATTGGCAAATCGGATGCGTCGCTTGAAACACTTAGTGTGGCACTTGTAAACCACGGGTACTAATACCAAAACAGCTTATTCGCTCTTTCAGGTTTTTCAAAACAGTCATTTCAACCAAACAATTACTTCAAATACCGTATTCATTCCGCGAGCGCCCATCTCCCGTAAGCGCCTACCAACTTTTTTGCAATGCAGATTGATTACCCATAACACGCCATGGGCTGCAGAATTTGCAACATATATTGCTCGAAATTGGAACAATGTGTACATGACACACATTCAAAATATTGCACAGGTTGAGGCCACACTGTCTTCCTAATTCCAACATACAGTGCTTCCACCTCCCCCCCCCCACCTTACAACCCACTCTCCACAATAAATAAACTCACCAAACGATCGTTCATTCTGTCTTGCGTAACTAGGTTATATGCTGTGTATTCGTACTATACATCAGTACAGTATAATACACGCTGGAATGCTCGTGAATATCAAAAAAATAATTATACTCTCGTGAGCGCCCATCCTGAAACTTTGCAAGCGCCCTGGGCGTTAGCGGAATGAATACGGTAGCTTCAATTCAGGGATTTATTACAAATAAGTATGCTATCAATGAACCAGTAATGTTTTTCCAGAATTCCTGACATCCCAAATTTTTTCAATAATAAAATGGATGTAACAACTTCAAATATTATAAAGGACTACAGAATTCACAGTCCGGCTGTATGGTGATTGCTCGCAAAAACTAAGAAGAGTCTGGCCCTCAGTAACTACCGTAGGGGCAGGGCATTCTCTCCAGTATGATGTAATAGTGCATATTATCATGTCATCTGAATTCTGGAAAAACACATGTCCCTTGGACAGACTCTCTTGGGGCTTCAATCACTGTGGAGTGAACAGAACAGGTAGTGTAGTGGCCTATAATATCTTGAAGCCTGTCTCTCTCTCTCTCCCTGTCTGTTTTGACAACCTGATTGAGAAATTTTCTAATTTAGCTCTGTCACTCTCAAGTTTCCTGCCTGTCAGGCCCATCAGCTGACCAAAGTGGGTTTGTCCAGCAATAGGATATGGGCAGTCTTGTCATTGACAGCTTGGGCATCAGTCCTCCACTCCTACTATATGTGCCACAGGTATCTAATAGGAAGTGGGTATAATTGAGTCTAAGCTGAATTGCTGGACCCCAGTGCAATCAACAGTCATGCATACTCAGGGGGCGCCAGGGTTCCTAATAGGTGGGGGGGGGGGACATCAGGAGGTGGTGATCTGGATTTGGGGACAAATATGGAGAGGGGTCTGGGAGGAGAGGGTGTAACTTTGATGTTAAATGTCCTTAGGAGCATAGGTGTTATAGTCACATGTTCCCTATATTTACACCTCGCCCTACTCCATGCAAATGAAATTAAAATTGCTCCAATTCATTTTCAAGCAGAAGTAGTTTTCGGGTCAAAATATGATGAGGGAACATGCCCCCCCACCCTTTCCTCTGCGGAGGCGTGCGCTACATGCATAGTATCTGTCAGCATGGCTGGCCTACCCATTTAAATCATACACTTACTGCAACCAACAGCTGCATTTGTCCCCAACCTGAGCAAATACTAATTGCCTGATGGTCTAAGGATATTATCCCTGGACCAGGCTGTTTATTCTACTTCCAAGAAAACTAAACGGTCACCACACAACTCCATCACATGATTCTATTACTTACAGGATTGCTATAATATATGCTTCACCTAATCACTTCACATTTGCTGCAAAGCTTGATAAGTTAAGAATCTATTATAAACTGGGCCATGTTGGTGTATTCTACTTTAATACTGGATATTCGCTGCAGTTAGACATTTAATCTATCACTTGCCGGAATGCTTCAATATACAGAGTTCCTGTTAACTCCAAACTAAGGGGGTTCGGACAGAAAATTGCCCAGGATCCTTGAGTGCTAGCATTAGAATAATTGGAACTACTGTTACACAAGGAAATTGACCAAGTGTCCCTGGACTCTTGCAGGGTCCGATCATGTGAAACTGTTACTGCCAGGAATCCTACAAAGCCACAATAATATGCTACTTGAACACTTGACATTCGATGCAGAGCTCCATCACATGAATCTATTGATGGCAGCAAAGCTGTGTAATAGTGTGTATCCACTTGAATACTGGACATTCGCTTGAGAGCTTGATCCTTGAATTAATTACTGACAGGCCAAAGCTGTTTATTCTACTTGGAAATACATGCCACTACCCATTGATAATCCTAGATGAGAAAATCCTAAGACATTAGCCAAACTATTAGTCTGGCAAAGAGTGATGAGGTTGCCAAATCGGTTATGTGATATTGCCTGATACTTGGTAGCATGCTGGAGTTTGGTGCCGTCACTTTGTAAGCTGTAAACTTTTTAGCTATTTTTTTCTCGGTGATTGTTTTGCAGGAAAGTAAAACTTCCTCCAGATTGGCATGGAACATGAGCAGGACCGACATCCCCAAAGCTGCCAATAGGAAGAGAAAAAAGGTGCCACGTTTGATAGTTCTGACCTGTCCAAGGATAGCCCCAGGCCCCAACAGAACTATGGTCCACGGCAACACCGACGCCCACAAGCTGGGCAGCAGGGGGAAGACGGAGCAGCCCCACCCTATACCTGAGAGCCAACAGTCAACGACGTCCGCAGGCAACGTTCACATAAACGGGGATAGTACGATGACCACGACAGAGGTGGTAACTGGTGAGGATGACCGGGCAGATATATGTGGCGCCGGTAGTCACAAGCCCGTCATCAATGTTAGTCAGGAAGTGCCTGAGCTTGTAAATAGTGTAAATGGAAACTCTTGTAAATAACTCTGTAGTAAATATCTTCGCAGTTTACATGACAGGAGCGATAACGGTAAGTTGACGGTAGACGATGGTGAACGATCAGGCCTGCATCCCGCCCTGTGGCTGCATCTGCTCTGAGTCATGGTCGCAAGGTATCTGCAGTTGTCGGCAGTCGGAAAAAGTCTGTCAAGATTGTGGAACCTATGAAGGTTGCAGCGCAGCACCCGACAACGACACTCTGAAGCAGCTGGACGAAACAGCGGAGGACACCGACCTGGAAGCTGTTGAGAATTCTATCGACCGCTCCCCCAACGGACGTTTCATGAAGTATGACATCGAAGTGGGCCGTGGATCTTTCAAGACTGTTTTCAAAGGGCTTGACACGGAGACTGGTGTTGCCGCGCTTGGTGCGAGCTGCAGGTGAGTGCAGTGCTTGAACAGATATTCATGGGTTTAGTGTTATGGTGTTACTACTCCAGGGCACGTGCCAAGCCTTGGTGAATTCACAGTTGTTCAAGATTGCCTCAGTTTCACATTTTGTCTCACCTGAATAAAGTCTAGGAAGAGACTTGGTGATCACTTCAAATGGCGTGTGGGTTATACTGTATGACTTATGTATAGTGTGGTTTGTGTCTATGTCACACTTCGCAGTAAACAGGATTTTAAAGATGGTTTTGATTAAATTTTGTATGTGGTATCAGTGTTGGTGGAAACTATCTGATTAGATTGATATGGTTTAGGTGGGGTGATTGATTAGCCTATTGTATTGTTCACGCTCATTAGCAAGTTTATGAGCAAACTGTAAGAGCTATGGTGATGGGTTTGGTACAGGATATTAGGTAGACGAAGAATTAGATTTCCAGCATGAAATATGATAAATATGTAGTCTAATTTGCATAATTTATGCAAAGGAAGTTTGTCAGTTTTCATGAAACTGGGGAGAGATACAGACACCTTTAGTCCAAACATTTAAACATGAATTCAGGTGACTCGAGTACATGCAAATGTCTGTTTTGCCTAATTTATGCCAATTTGGGAGTTAGTCCGATTTCCAAAAGTAAATTTGAATGTGAGTTGAAAGTGTCATTGGAATTCAAAATGTGGCATGATTTATGCGAATTTGTTGAAAGGTTCCGATAAACTTTGTGAATGTGGTCTACCTGGTCCTGAGAGAAGTTAGAGAAGGGTTCACTGGAGGTCACAAAGATAGATAGATAGGTAGATAGATAGATAACTTTCTTGTATCAGAAATGGAGAATACATAATGTCTAATTTGCATAATTCATTGTTGTAATTCATACTTGTTCCTTTATTCACATTTTCACAAAACTTGGTAGAATAGTCAATAGCCAATATATTTGAATGTGGGACTAGTCTGTGGTTAGTGACATTAATAGATCACACTTCAAAAGAGCTGGCAAACTACAGCCACCTCACTGACCCTTTTTGTCTCACCTGAACTATGTTCTGATAGAGACTTGGAGATCACGTTGACATGTGTGTACGTATGGTGTGTTGAGATGTTTCTATGTGTGTGTGTGCATGTGTGCATGTCACGCTTTCTCATTAGCAGGATTCCTCAGAAATAGTAAAACTTTATGACAGTGAGATTTTTTGCGAAATTTTGTATACTGTAGTGTAGGGTTGGGTGAACACAATCTGATTAGATTTTGGGCACATAAGTCCATAGTTGAGTAGGGTGATTCAAGTCATTGTTTAAACAAGGTCATTCCATGTGTCTAATTTGCATAATTTATACTACTTAAACTTTTCAGTTTGTTGGATATTCGTGAAACATACTGAATGCCATCCACCATTGGTCCTGAGTTATTTGAATTAACAATTGGGTCCTGGAACTTCATAATTGTCTAATTTGCATAATTTAGTCATATCTCTACAAAACTTTGCACTCCATTGGTAGGTAGACATGGTCACCGATCAGTCCTCATGTAATAGGTTGCTGATTGGTGATATATTATAGGTAGCACATTTAGGGGTTGGCAAAACTATATCCACCTCTCTGAGATCAGGTTGGTTGAGACGTACTGAAGGCAAAATTAAACAACCACTATGGCTGAAAGAGTGACTAGCAGTCATGGACCCGCTTGTTAACATGCATCCTCTTCGTTTGGAGAACTTCCATTTGCGTCAGCATGCAGTTGTAGGCTTTCTTCTTTCATTGGTTTTTGCATTGGAAAATCTTTAGGAGCAATAGTCATGGAAGGAACTGTCTACTGGATGCTTGTGGTCATCACTCATCTGCTATGAAAACATCACCATTATGTTATTGCGATTTGCATATCCTCCCTGGATGTGAAATTTGAGAAATGAATTTGACCTTGGGAAAATTGCCTTGAAACCAGTAAAGAGCAAAGCAAGAGGTAAGACCAAATCAACCGTTCTTATCCTAGATAGTTTAAGGGTCAATCACCCATATTCACATCCCCAGGACTGCCCAACATCAAGACACTTCCTGTGGCTATTAATGAGGACATTCCCCTGTCATAGGCTTGTGGTCAGTATATGCCATCCCAGGCCTTGAGGAAGTGATAGGGGGGAACTTTGCTGTCACTTCCCAGGATATTGGTAAGCAAAGAAGGATTGTGGGTGGCATGGCAGGACTGAAACCTTGTGATTCTGCTGGGGGGCCTCGCACGACAATGCGCAGCCACTATCCAGTTTGTTATTATATCCCTGCGACACTGTAAGTGTTCGAGATGTTATGGTTTTGGGGCTGTGTCCGGCTGTCCGCCACCGTCTCGTCTCCGATGCGGTGTAACTAATAGCGTTAGCGCAACAACTCTTCAAAGCTTTATTGATTGATCTGAAAGAAGTTGAAAACATACACCGCCTCAGCAAGCCTTGAATGGATTTTAAAGTGTTCATTACTCCACGTCTCTGCTGACCTATATTTTGCAGGTTTTTTACAGAGTTGGTCCAAATTACACAAAACTTGGTGGGTGGGGACAAAATTTGTTCCAAAAAAAAACATGTCGGTGATTTCAAGGTCGCCTTAGGTAAAATTTGAGTTTTTCTGCAGAAAATTCAGGTGTTATCGGTTAGTGCAATAACTCAGCTCACCAGGGTTTTCTTATTTATATTTTAGTGTAAATGTTAGAGAAATTTATTTTTGATCCGGAATGGAAAACTTCTGTGATGAATTCATGTTGTGAAAAGAACTGCATAAAAGCAATACCTGTACATTAGTACGCACAAAATCAACTATAGGTGAGCAAATGTTTAATTTTCTTAATTTCCCTCAGTGCAACGTGAATTATGTAAAATGTAATTACCCCTCTTTAGAGAAGGATTGATCCGAGGTGGAGGGAGCGGGTACATGTAATTCTACACAATCAGAAAATATATCCCCACTTAGGGGATATTGTGGTTTTGCCTTCACCGTAATCGCCGGGGACGGCTGGCCGAATTGTTTTTTCGTATTAGTGCAATAAGTTTTCAACGCTTTATCCCATTGATCTGGACTGGTAGAGAAGCTTGGTAAACATGTCTGCCCTAGTGTTATTCTCACTTCAGTTCAAAAGTGGGCTTTGTGCCATGATTGCTGCCCTCTATTTTGCAGGTTTTAGGTGAAAAAACGGAGTTCGTCCAGTTTACACGAACTTGGTGGGTAGGGCTCAACCGATAATCGGATTGGACATCGAGTGAATCATGCCATACATCGGATGTTTTGCTATTGAATTGCCAAGTCACCACGTGGGCGCTCGTAACGTATTCAAAGGAGGAAGACGGCTGCACCGTGGTAGCACAACAAGCCAGCTACCATAAATTTAGGTCGAACCATAACAGCCGACAGTAGACTCTCGGCTAATTATTTTGTGACAATAAACTCATAGGAAGTCCTAAAAAGCAGGCCTAAATTAATCATGTAAAAAAAACCAGACTCAAACCTACATCAGTATACATGTATTGAGTCTTCTTGCATGCTGTATGCTACAATGAAAGTTGAAAGATATGCTATAGCCCCATAGTTTTGGAACACTCCAAATATAATTAATTCAGAGCAGCACATATATAGCAGCACTGCGTGTTGTAGTTAGAGCGATGCATCGCAATATTTTTGGAGCACTTGAAATGTAATTAATTCAGCGCAGCGCGTGTGTCTACAAGTTCGTACTATGAGATGAATTTTTTTTATTTTTTTTTATTTTTTTAATATGGGGCAAAATCAACTGGGTGTATGTGTACTGATACTGCACAAAACATCCACATCGGATTGACACGCAATCATCAAAATGTCATTTCATGAGTTGGTCCGGAAAAACATGGCAATGATTTCAGGGTCCCAGAAGGTCAAGTTTGTCATTTTTTTTTCATTCTACAAACTTTGCTGCATTTGTACATTTACACATTTACAAACATGGCAACTCATTTTGAATGAACTTACAGTACCCCTTTCTTTGGCATTGGACTGCATCCTTCTGAGATCCTTTGACAACCATTTCGCCCTCCATGCTTTTTAAAAGTGGGGATATACATGTTGTCGGTTTACCCACCAAGGATGTCTTGTTTATCATGTATTGTGTATAGACAAAATATTCAGGCCATAACTGTCACTTTGTGAGCGTTTCAGTCAAGGGGTTGGGTGTGTTGTAGTGTGTACAGTAAGTGATCTCCAGATTTTCTGTATTGCTAACCCTGTTTCCTACCTTGGCTGTTTCCTCCTTTCACTGTTGGGTTAGACATTGTGTATATACACCAATATTTTTGAACTTTCATACCTTTTCTCACTCATGTCTTGTGCTGGTAGTGTAGGTTCTGTCCCCTTTCTGTAGTGCGAGCCAACTGAAGGGGGAGGACTCTCACACAATTTGAAGGCACTATGTGGCATACAATCCATACGTGTTTATGTGTCAGGAACACTAGATGAAATACTCGTCTGACGTCCGGTGATTTCTGTTGTGTGACGTCATGCAAGCAACAGCCGATGTTTGCATGTCGTCACAACGAGTAATTTCCCCCAGTGCCAGACTCTGATGACATGTCGATGGTATTTTGATATACGATGATTTATTAAATTGAATTGAATTGGCCCTGGATTCTCAATACATTGTGACCTTATCCAAACAGTGGTTGATTATTCCCCATTGGCTACAAGATGTTATGGCCTCTATAAATTATTCATTTTTTTACCTCCTAACAGTGAGCAAAGAGTCCTTGTTCCCCTCTCTAAATACATTCAATTGCAGATTTTAGAGAGTATTCTCTTCCTGCATTCCTGCCGGAAATTTTTTTTTTCAAGGGCATTTTCAGTTTTTCAATTAACAAGTTAGTGTGCATTCAGACTACACACACAACCACGTTGGAGTAACTGCTTGTAGAAGTGGTCAATTTGATGTCCTGGAGTCAGCTGATGTGCAAGTATGGCAGTGCATATTCGACACGATGAATGTGACCTTGAAATTGTTAGCATATTTGACGATTTGTCAATTCACGGTGATATTAGTTTTGTGTTAAGATGATTATACTTGATATTCCCGATTACCGGCTGTTTTATGTACACCACTCGCTGATTTCTTCTGCAGTTTCCGCATCATGTGTTTTTTTGTTTTGGTTTGTATCTGCATCATCGTCTTGTTCCAAATTGCACTCTCCTTCCAATATTGGAGGGAGCCATCCACAAAACTGATAGGAACCACCCCCGCGTCCGGAGATCAAATTGGTTCCGTGAATGGTTGGACTGTATTAGCTGTTACCCACAAAACGTGACAATCCGAGGAGTGCTGTTCAGCATTTTTGACAATTCAAACTGATTCTTCTCACAGTTACAACGCCCCTTTTTTTTAATTTGGACAGGGACGATTATTCAGCCAGTTCGGCTTCATCTTTTTTGTGGACAGATAAGAACAATCCGACTTCAAGAAGCGCTAAAACACTAATCGTCTTAACACGCAAGTACTAATCCCGGTACTGTGTGCCGGCCCGTTTGCAACTTCAGTCTTAAACCTGGACACCCACACAATTGCTTTCAACTTCATTTATCCAAGATTTCTACATTGTCAAATTACGGTGGCTTCCTCCTCCCTCCCTTCCCCCACTTCCCCCAGTCTAACTGTCTAACCTGTCTCTTTAATACCCCATGGCATCCCCTCTATTCAGACCATTAGACTTTGTGCAACATATTTTCCCCCTCCATAAGAGCATAATGAATAACTAAAGTGCAGACTGTTCCACAACCACGAGCGCATCAGATAAGCCACACCCGTCAAACACATATTACAACTTGTAGTTAACTGCTCAGCATAACGCGCGAGTATAGCACAATTATCATTGCGTTTGGTTTTTGTTTAGAAATCCGCATCATCAGCAACACACGCAAGGAGCTTGCTCCTTTGAAGGCAGCTTCTGTAGGTACCTAACGCGTATCCTGTCGTCAGGCTACAGCTTTTTGTGAATAATGTTGTAGATTGGTGCGTGCGTATCATAAAAAGTAAATGTTCCTGTCGGTATTTCGTACTTAGATAGCGCGTTGAACACCGTTCCCTCTCACATAGCTGCAGCCATCTCTGGCAAATGTCAATTTGGCCCGGACCGGTATTAGCCGGCGATGCAAATTGTACAGAGCTTATGCCCCATGCCCACCATGCACGTTCAAGTCCAAGTCACCCGCTCTACCCATCTCACACTCACTCAGCCAGGCTACATCACCGGCTATGCTTTTTGCAACCGATTCGTATTCTGGTTTAATAGCTGATTAAAATGAAAGTCCACATAGAGGTGAATTTGTGTGCCTATATCCCTCTCCTGACGAATTCTAGTCGATGGGCATACAAAAACGAGACCTTCTGGTCATTGATGTGTGCCCCTGCATTATAATTAGCAACAGATTAGGCAGATTCCAATGCCCCACAACTTGAACTAATATATGTAGCATGTCAAGTTAAAGCAGTGCCGTGTCCTTCCTTTTATTCCGCTTTTGAAGGGTAGGCCAGGAAATCCTTTGGTGAGTTTGTCCTTCCAAAACTGTCCAAACCAATGCTACTAACTACTACTACTACGCTGCTGAGAACAAACTGAAAGCTCACCCTGCCATGCCCTTGACACAATTATCACCATGGCTTTCATGATGCAACATGTACATGCCACTCTACCTGTGTGCTGTTGTACTATACGCCCCTCCATATACCGTCCACACAGATAGAGCCCTTCCTGGTACAATCCGCTGCTTGGGTTTCTGCCACCAACCAGAACTGCATGACTTCTGTAACCTGGTCTGACCAAAATAACTGATTTGTGACAATGTGTGTGAGTTTAGGAGGCCCCCTCAGCCTATCCCTCTAATGGATGATGGCAGGCCCCCTACATACTGAACTGGATAACACTGTTTGAAGCTCAGACCTAGTAGGTCAAGCAGATTCAAAGGGGTGGCTTGTCTCAACATATATCCTTTTTGGGTGTAATTGTGTGTACTGCTAATGCTACACATCAAGCGGGAACAAAACACACCAATCCCGGCCTCCAGTTGTCTAATGATTTGGAGTGAATAGCACGATTTTTTGTCAACATAGTTATTTTTTAAGATGTCTTGTTATTCACGGGAAGGGGTATGGGTGGGGGTGTTTGGGTCATTCTCTCTCCCATCATTTTTGCATAATTTCTAGGTATCTCAAACAGATGTAGCCCATGCGGTTTGATAGTCTGATGAGCAAACAGAACTAACTATACCTAGGGATTAGACAAATGCACAAATCATGTTTTCTGATGTATCACTCCTTCTAAAGGACACTGCCTGATGATTTAAAACGAGGCCAATATATTAGCTGTAAAACCGGAATGGGTCAGTCTCCACCCAAAGTTCATGCGACATTCAGTTACGAGTTACAGTCCTTTGAAGTTTTGTGCATGAGTATTTTTCGCAAATCGGAAAGAATCCATCATGCAATAATCATGATGTCATACTTGCACAATACCCTCAATCTTTGTTTTCTATTGAAATTCACAAATTAAAAGGCCGATAACTCCACATAGGAACATCATAGTGGAATGGGGTTTGGACCTCCAGTCAGAGAATAGGTTTTTCATTCTCCGGATATCACCTCTGGTGTAAGTCAAGCCTGCAGTTGTCCTTTAACATTTTTTGACAACAGGGTGTAATAACATGATCCGTTATTGAAAGAAAATTCATGCACAGCTTACAGACTAACATGCCCGACACACTCGATCTTGATAATGCCTCACTGTGCAGCAGGGATGGAATATCGGTACAATATTAACAACATTTGGAAATTTGTACCTACCGAGTGCCGTATCCAGGCTTAACTATATGCCTAATTTCCTAGAAGAAAACGGTGCTTTTTCTGGCTTCCTAAGTAGCACATTTGTCTGGTTATTGATGCTAGTTTTGCAACCCGAAAGTAATATGTCAGTGCCTTTTTCCTTTATTTACAACATCCAAATGTTTGTTAGATTTGCAATAACTCTGAAATGCTGTGAGCTATCACTCCGTCTATTCACTAGTGAAATGTTGAATTTCTCCTTTCCCCTCATTATGTACAATCTCAAATGCCTGAGAAGCGGGTGTTAGCCTTGAAATCCCTTGTTTGGCCACCCTGAGTAGAAGCACTTCCATTCAACTTTCAGTATTGATGACTGCTTGCTCTGTGCAAAAGATATCATCATTGGTAATCCGAAGCTGTTAAGTTTCGGATTCCGCTCTCTCTCTCTGGTGAGTGCCTGTCCAATGCATATTATTCCCTGCACGCAGCCACGCTTGACTGCCGCAAACATCCGGCGTTGTGAGAACTTATAGATATTTTTAGCTGGCAATACCCACCTGCCATTTATCCATCGGTTACTGGGGTGGGCGTGGTAGTTTACATGCAATTCGTGCTACGTACAGTATAGTCTTTTCACATCATGTGGCCAATAGAGCAGAACGTGCTAAGTTGGCAAGTGAGTGCCAAACGTTACCCAATAGGCAAAGGTTAAAAGGAATGGAACGATAAGTATGGTGCACATGTATTGTGTAAAAGAAGTGATGCTCAAAAACGCCTTCATGTGTCCAACTGGTCAGCTGCCATCACGTTGGACAAAACCGCAAATTGGTATTGGCATAGTGGGCCCACCTCACAGTATGGAATAAAATAATTCAGACAGATCCGGGAGAGAGTGAGTACTCTGGGTACTCACTCAGAGTTGGAAGGCCTTCTTGTTGTGAAACAATGGGAGATCGAAGGAATGAAATGCTGCCAGGGATCTGGCAGATTGGTGGTCAGATTGTAACAGGTTTCAACACAAATCAGTTAGATTGTAATAGGTTATGTTACCACTACATAATGTAGTGGATTCAGTGAGAGATGCTTTTCGCTTGTGAAATGAAAACCCTTTCCTCGAGAGTCATGGGGATATGGAGTATCTTACTCAAAAACCATGTTGTCACATCAAATAAAAAAGTCGCATGGGGACACATTGCAGCACAGTATCTTTTTGAACATTTCACCTTGCGCACATAGTGAAATATTTTATTGCCGGGCAATGTGGTACTGCTAGTTTAACTAAATTGTCAATGTTTTTGACTGTCGAATGCGATCTCAGCACATCTATCCACATTCCTACTATTTGTCCGGAATGGCACTGCCAAACTACCACTAAGCAATCCTTTCACTTATTGCACTTCCGCCATACTTTGATTGAAGGGCTGACTGCAACTGAACTAACTGCTGCTGGGTAGGATTGAGCACTTGAAACCTTTTGGAAGTAGAATGTGCATAGAGGCTCAATGTATATGTGAGTCAATATTTTCATTTGCTGATTTTTTGCGAGTTTTCTCATGAAATGGTTTAAAGGAATTTATTAAAAAATAACCATTTCCCACTGTCACTGCTTTGTGACTATGGCGGTGATGTTGTTGCATGTAAACTGCCTTGCTTCCATAGTGTAGGGTTTGGTAAACGGGTCATTTAATCCTCATTGAAGAAGTTTTGTTCGCTTTATGACAACACCATCCTCTATGGTTGCAGCTAACATTGTTGGATTTTTAGTAATCCTGTTTATGCTCTGTCTCGTGCCATTCCTATCAGGGAAGCTTTAGTGCGTCGAAGTGAATGTGCTTTTCATTAAACCATGGATATCCAGATTAGACCCCCAGTTAAAACCGTGGGGGCCTAGCGTTACATGAACAAAGTCCAGTGCATTATAGGTCTATATTTTGAATATTAATGACATTTCTCTTCTCATCAGTTTCCCTAACTTCCCGCAATCCTCCTAACTCTGATTGTACTTTGCATAGCTTTGAACTTTGCTCACACATTCTGCGAATTCCAAGTGCTCCAATAATCTCAAGCTATTTCCTGCCACTTGCAGGTGAACAACACTTCTCAAATTCTCCACCGAGTGCTGGCAACAGTTGGTGAGCGTCAGCCTTCCACGCAGTCACCCGGGTTCAATTCCCGGTAGGGTCATACCCAAGACTTCCCAATGGTACCTCTTGCCTTCTTGCTGGGCCCTCTGCCACAGAGTGGAGCAGGGACAAACGAGGGTAGGGCAATTTGCAAGTTTGCCGTCTGCTTGTATTACACACCGACCCCCCACCCCCCACAGTAATGTACGGCCAGGAGTGCATTGCCTTTTCCTTGTTACCTGGTGAGGGATTCGCAGCTATCAATAGGTACAGTATCCAAGTTCTGCATCCTTGCTTTGGTCTTGAAAGGTTTGATCTTCTGCTTGTCAAGTATGCCTTGGAAAAAATTATCCATTACTAGGTCATAAACATGAAAATTAAACATTTACTATTCGCAAATTAATCTTTATATTTCCTCTTCAAGCTTTTATATATATTATATACCCATTGGATGTTGCTCTATGATTCGCAGGAGAAGAAGTTGATTCCTATCTGAGGGAATACGTTGCAAAGAAGAGGCTGAGATGTTGAAAGGGCTGAGCCATCCAAACATAGTGAGCTTCTATGATTACTGGGGGTGATGGGCCCCAACCGGAGGAAACACATCGTACTTGGTCACAGAACTTATGACATCAGGGACACAATGAAAACTTAAGTAGTTTGTTATCAGTTAAAGTTCCCCCCCCCACCACTCGTTTTTGAGGCAGAGTAGGGGTGTGCCGCCAAAGATGTATGGCCAGCTACCCTCCACTAAACCATTAATTCTCTCATTTGTCAAATTTTACTTTGAATAGTTCTCTTTTGCATTCCTTGATTGTGAGAGAGGAGGGGGTGCAGGACAATGCAATGTTGGCTCTTGCTCTAGGCAACTCGTGAAAAAAAAAAACAAGGATCGAGCTTGCCTGACTGGCATTGCAAAACCTCACAGGAAAACAGGCAAAGGGTGCAAGATGGCAATTTCTGTCAAATATAGGCCTTCAATCATTCGGTATAGAGTTGTTACTTGAATACAGAATAAAAATCAATTCCTGTAAGAGAAAGGAACTGCAAAAGATTATATTAGTAGAAAGCTGTCAGTAGTAGGCGAGTGGAGCAAGCTTGCAGTTATACAAATTACTCCCTACAATACTTTGATGAGGAGAGCAGGAAACCACCAATGTTTAAATTCCCTCTAAGATACCACTTTGTCAAGTGAGCCCACGGTCAATATTGCATTCCCGCCATCCCCACCTTTCAACGAGTGGGTTTGCCCCCACCATGTTGATTCTTGACTGCTGTGATTGATGCTTTCCAAGCAAAAGCTATTGATTCTTCTATGCTCGGGCTGAACTAGTTCTTTCCTGGGGCAAATCATCGGTCCCTAGAATTTTCTCTCTTCAGTCTTGAGAAATGATAGTAACATGAGAACTCAGGGTCTTCCAATAGATTGTGAGATGCCTGGAACATTTGCGGAGTGGAGTGATCTGAGCAACCTGACCGCCGCTGCATACTTGAGTATCATACAGTGTGATTGTCAAGAACAAGTGGTCTGAAGAGTTGTGATGTTCGTCTATAGGTGGGGTTGAATCCGAAATCTGTCCAATTACATCCACGTTGGTTCGTAGTGTTCACATTCAAGTTTTGCGCCAAATATGCTTATCATCAGACTGACCATGTACTGTACTGAGTTTCCTAATGGGTCATGTTATGATTTGCATTAATGACAGCTTCAAGCATTAGCAATACATACGGGATTGCTAAGGTGAAGTTGGGGCAGGATTTCTTTATAGTGGAACCACTGCTTGTGAAGTGCAGTCATTTCTCAATGGTGTTTTCTACCTGTAACAACAGACCATTGGGAATGACTCTCTAGTTTCACCCGCTGACACTCGGCTTGAACCCATATCCTTGTGAATGAAATTGAGGGCCAACTTCATCCTCATTCTGTATTGTGAAGCGGGTTGTGATTTTATCACGATAACCATTTCATCAGGGCATGTCTCTACCAAGATCTAGACCGTGCTACAGTTGAGCTGGAATCTGTTAATGCCTGCTTGCAGCCGCCCAGTTACTCCCCATCCCTTTAATCCTTGGGTTGGACAGTATCCACTTACGAGATGCTGCCTAGCAGTTTGTGGATTCTTTATATCAAAGCTGTTTGTACCACATTTTAGGGCATGCTTCCATAGGAATTCTGCTCCACAAATCCTTGTGATGGCGGTGCACAAGTAATGTGAATCCGGCGGATTCCAACCACGCCCATTTTCAGGAACATACACAAATTAAAGGTGGATGAAGATTGAAGGAGATTGAATGAAGTAATGACGTTTTAGTCTATTGAATTTCTTTTACAATTTAGAAGGTTAAAAAATAAAGGCTTCTGATTGGCGGTGGATAGCATTTTGATCTTCTTTTCGTGCCTGCTCACCATGATTGGTTAAACATTCTTGCAAGACCTGCTTAACTATGTGGAAAGAGATATTTAGGGGAGGTTCAGTATTCTCTGACTCTGCTTGTCGGCAAATAGTGACCAGGCTGAGGCGAGGCTCGTGATTGACTTACAAGACACAATGCACACCCTTGAGTTGGTTATTTAACCCTTGTCTACCTTAACTGCTTTCTCCAGAATCCCGGATCTACTTGATCAAGTACTACAAGTATGTAACTTGAGCAAATTGATTTAAGCCTCTCTGTGGGTTTAAGGTGCAGAAATGGTCATGGTGGTATTCTGTGAGGGTAGGTATTATAAGGCTACTCCAAATTTGTTACATGATTATTGGTGACGTTAGGTTCTGTCGCCTAGAATAAGTGAGCCTTAAATATTGACTTGAACCTGTGGTCGGGCCTGGTGGTCTTCCGTGCATTTGTCTCTTGCATGTGATGTCTTAGGTCGGCCCCTTGCCAAGTTGTCTATGATTTTCAAGACAATCTGTCTGTTGGGTGAGTCATAAAGTTGGTCAATGTGGAAAAATGATGTAGAATTAAATAGTTGATTAAAATATGAGAAATTTTCAAAGGGAGGAAGTTGGTTATGGTCTAGGTTACCACAACTTTACTTAGCCTATTTTTTACCAAACAAAATTGGACTTCATGTAGTTCAACAATTTCAACTAGTCCTAATAAGTCGTGACTTGAAAACGTATTCGTACTGTCTTACTATCTGAAGAATGGCTGAATGAAATGAGTTGGTGTGTCATAAAGATATATCTTTTCACTCCTATTGCCCAAGTGAATGTCACACAATATTGTTTACAGTGTTATTTTCTTCTCCGTTACTGATGTTCCTCCTCATTAGGTACCTGAGAAGGTTCAAGGGACTGAAGGTGAAGGTTCCTCCGGAGCTGGTGCCGACAGATCCTGAAAGGGCTCCTCTCCTACACAACAGGCAGCCACCCATCATCCACCGGGACCTCAAGTGCGATAACATCTTCATAACGCGGACCTCCGGATCTGTCAAGATTGGCGATCTCGGCTTGGCAACCCTCAAAAAGAGTTCTTTCGCCAAGAGTGTCATTGGGTTAAGTACTGTTTCTCTCTTCATCCCTTTGAGGTACTGGAGATGAACAGGTACCTTTTGTGAGCCGTTGAATTTTTGGACTCTACTACAAGTCCATTTGTCCTCACCACACCATGCCTGAGGAGATGAGCCTTCATGCAGACAGACTGGTATCCATTACCCCCTCCATATCAACAATCCAAGTACCCCCTGGTTACCCCCAATGACCCCATGGAGGTAATGACCTCCAGGTTAAGAGCCACCAGTATAAATGCCTATTGCCCTCTTCGGTAATTCAGTAGGTTTCGGAGTATTGCATCACAATTTCCTATATAATCAAGCTTATTTTTGGCTTCCAGCCAGTTTGTTACAGTAGAAGTTGGCAATAGTATGCTTTAACAAAGGTGATTGATTTCTGTATACTAAAGTTTTGAAAATTGTGAGATTTGGCTGTTCAATCAAACAGAGTAGGTGGTCCCAACACACATTGATATGAACATTATGAAACTTGTCAAATTTAGGGGGGGATCTTATATTGTGACAATGACAACTGGCAACATAGGCACTGTGTCTAAGGCCTTGACAGATATTACTATACATCTACTGAATGTCTCTCGCTGTTCCACACATAGTTACATTGTGGGGTCCGCATAGTTGAATTGACTGAAGTTCCGGCCACCGAAAAAAAGAGGCCCAGTAGCATAGAACTTTCTTGACTCTGAGGAAAGAACGTCCTGGTTGGTTATAGCGACCTTCAGGTCAATTCTTACCCCTGCTTCCTCATCCTGTTTACTGTTACATGAATAGCCATCATTAAATTACTACCATTACTGTAGTGTAGGCCTACAGGCATATATACTTGTGCATGTCTGATATGAACGGCATATGGAAGAGCGACCAGCGCAGTAGAACATTGTTTTGGTGGTGCACAGACAAGGCCAGAGAATTCATTTGGCCTATTACTCAGGTCTGCTCCATGGTGAGGGCTAAGCTGGTTTGGGTTTCTCTGAAAAAATGTGTGGTTTGCCAATTGGTGGTAATTCACTTTCCTTTCTTGCTTTCGGCAGACCTCTCTGTCATAGCGCGCGGGTGTTTGTTTCCTTGAATAGAAAACATGATGATGGATGATCCTCATTGAATTGAGAAACCAGTGATGTAGTCAGGATTTGCCTTGAATGGGGGACCATATTGCCCAAACATGGATTCCATGAGCCAGTAGATGCAAAATGGTATAATACCGTGCAAACAAACAATAGTAAATTCCATGCTGAATAGCACCCCTCCCCCCTCCAAAGAAAAGATTATGCTCAGAATTCATTGACAATAGGTCCTGGGGATCTAGAAACCACCTAGAAACCATCTTGCTGTTTGGAGAAAACTGTTGTGTGGCGCTTGTCAACTAAATTTTACCTAGTGGGTTGGGGTAGTGGATTATTATGTCTGTGGTGAGGGCACAGCCACTGTTGGGAGGGAAGAGGGGGTGGGTTGACCCTCCACATTTATGAGGACCTCTAGTCCTCCATACATATTCTTTTTTACATTGCTGGTTTTGACCCCCATAATTTGCTATGGATCCCCCAACTTTCAACTTTTGGTTGTGCTCTTAATCCATGGTATTTCCTGCTTGTGAGTGAGGGCCTTGGGAGGACTTTGTAACATATTAAAAACTGAAGGGGCACTCCTTAACAAGCATTAATATACTAATTTGTCAACATAGTATCCAGTGTAATGATACATCAAACAGACAGTGCTGTGCTGTAGGGTAACTAAACTTGTGTCAAATGGCACACTACTTGCCCAAATGCGGTAGGGTTAAAGGACAACTGCAGGATTGATTATCAGGGGCTAATTTATTTAGAGTGGATAATAAAAACTGAAGCGTTTCAGTCCAAACGGGTAGTTCCGCTTTATAGTTTAGTCATTTGAAGTTTGTGTATTGTGAAGCATGTGTATTGCGCAAGATCAAAATGCATCCCATCATGCAATAATAAATGTCATACATGTACAACCCTGCAAAAATTCTCTGATTTCTATTGAAATTCAAACATTAATTCACTTCGAGATAGAATGTAGTTCTGCGTGGGTTATGGTAGGTGTTGGATGGTTATTGGTGAGGAAGAGACAACAGGACTTCTGTTAAATGTGACTTATTCAACAAAATGAAAAAAACAATCAAATAAAATAACCTCAATAATGTCCTGTGTGTACATGTGTGATGTCATGCGTTATTGCACAATTGGATTCCCCCACTTTCTCTGCCTAATGCCCAAAACTTGAAGGCCAAATAACTCCACATAGTGAAACTCGGATCCGAATGGGGTTTGGACTATAGATACAGTTTTTCATTCTCCACAATAAAACCTCTGTTGTATCCAAGCCGCAGTTGTCCTTTAATAGGCTGCATGTTTCCTGGATGGTATTAATAGAGTGAACCTATAATAGCCAGAAATTGTGATGTTACTCACGTTTGAAACGAATTTCAACAGGGCCGAAAAAATAGTTCCTGAAATCGCATCGAGGGTGGGGGATGTCGTGCAGGAATATATGACAAAATATTTTTTAAAGAACTTGAACCTATTTCAAATTCTCATTATTACCATGATATTGGAGAGAATGCATTCGGGGCACTATAACAGCTACGGTCATTTGTGTTGATACTACTACTATCATTAGATATGCGCACAATTTACGACCACAAGATGCTGCAGCTTAGGCCTCAACAGAACAGCGGCACAAAAGTGAGGTATAGGAGATAAGCACCTGTGGGTCGGCATGCGCTCCCTTGAGTATATTATTATTATATTTATATAAAATACTGATAAGAACCCCCAAATCCTAATGTAGCCTCCATAATGAGATTCATCTGGGCAATTCTATAGGCAATATTTCATACCCAGTTCCCAAGTGCTCTGATGTGCACCTGAAAGGTTATCAAGGCCAAATTAGGAATTTGGTACCTTCAATTACCCAACATGAATTTGAGGGGAGTCTTTCCCCTAGTACAGTTGATCAAACCCCTACATCTAATATTCCTCACAACTCACTGTCAACTTTCACCAGCTTGATTAAGGCCATTATTACATCATGTCAATCGGAACATTCGCTTCCGTCTTCCCTGTGATTATAATTGGTTCCCCAATATTACATGAACTATTACATAGGCCTGCAGTGCCAAGTGGTTAGAGCCCTGGAAGCATATGTCGGGCACGTCCTGGCCAATTTTAGGTCTCACCAGGTGGCAATAATTTCAGGTTTGTTGGATTGATTTTTTGGGTGGATGGATTTGGATGAGAGCGAACTGCTGGTTCCATATCAGCAAATAACATTAGCTTTGGCAATTCAGACTTGGAAGAGGTGCCTATCAAATGGTATAAGCTGCTCCTCATTGAACACGTATATTGCTGAATATCATTGAATAAATTCATGGTTTATTTCATTGTTCCAATGTTTTAATTAAACACAGAATATTGCTGAATATCATTGAATAAATTCATAGTTCATTTTAATTGTTCCGATGTTATAATTAACCTCATATACTCTCAGTGCTCCATAGCGGGTCCTGCCCGGCAGTTCCAAAGGAAAGTTTCTGCAAGCGGCAGTTAGTATATGCAGAAAAAAAAAATATAACGATTGTCAATTGAAACATGTTAGCAAAGCAAATGGGCTCTGTGTTGGTCTGTCTTTTCGAAAGGAGATGAAATTGATGTCTACTATAGTCTTGGAGAACTTCATAGTAAGACGGTCACAATAATCCTCCCTTAAGTAAGGAGGGCAGTCGAAAATGTATCAGGTTGACATCATTTGCCATTCGTCATTTCCAGCCAATTGGTGAAAATAAGCAAATTTGATGCAAAGGGGTTACATTGCGTATTTGCTTTTGAAGATATTGACACTTTTGAAACAACAAAACTCTTTTAAAAAAAGATATTGGGTACATGGTATCATTTAATGACATCCGTTCTATGACTCCCAGTCCAGTCTGATTTTCTTTTGTATTGGATTTTAAGATTAATTCACTGAGGGCTGGTTGCAGCGATCACTACACACACATTGCACAGCATTGTAACCTACTACAACTGTTAATAGTGGACTGTTGTGCGCTGAACTTGTGAACCGCTACAAGGGAATATTAGGTAGGGCAACCCATGGCTGTGGGCTGTAGGTTTACTAATTATGCATACGGAATACAGAGGCATTATGTCCACATGTGAGGATTGCACTACACGTTACCCTATCAAGAAAGCCTTTCGTGGCGTGGGAGCGTGAACTAAAATCTTGAACTCCTCACAATCTTGTGAATTTAGAAAAAAGGTATGGACCGTCTGTATTCCATGGTATGTGTAATAGGTTTCTGGTGGGTTCTCTGCAAATGTTTGGTTAAAAATTAGTATTACTTTGAATGGAGTCTATGTGTATAATTTCTCTAATAGTCGCTGTGAACTTGAGTATGGAAAAAGTTTCTATGTCGCAATATGTTGAAGATCAGTGAAATCAGCAGCTACTTAAAATGTGACGAGGGATCAATAGGATTGGTCTGTTTGGATTGGAAATGAGGCTATTGAGATTGTCATCCATGTCTGGACAGCCTGTCCCTTTCCAAGTCGTGCCATTTATCAAATTTATCTATTCAACAGATCTTGGCCCAATATTAACAAAAACTGTCTCAGTGCCCTCTGGATGAGCATTGTGTAACACTAACTGTTTGTGTCACTGCCCTGCCCCCCCCCCCCCAGTGCCAGTTGATTTTTTTTTTACCACTTGCACAAATGGGAATTCTGAGATTTAAAAACAGTGGCAAGCTCAGAGGCATTTTAGAGACTATTTCAGTATTCGTTGTTCACCTTGGCTACTACCTAACATTGGGTATGATTACAATAGCCTGGATCCCACTGTTCATAATATACTCCCACAGTGCATTGTTGTCGTTCTTCAATAATGATGTGTGAAATCTATTGGGAGGACATTTAGCACTGACTATACACTGACGGTGAACTTGTAAGAGAGCTTGTCAGTATTACGATGGTGAAATCTCAGTAATATGGCTCAAACTTTTGTGACAGTGTGCGGACTTCCAGTCGATCTCTCAGGGCAAAGAGCCGACATTGATTTGAACTATGATGTACATGAATACAGCAGGAATATGTTGAAGTATTTTAAATTCAGGCATGATATGCAAAGCCAAAATTTAGTTTCATAGTATGATAGCTAAATCACATAATTTTGTTTGAAGTGTTGTGTCAGAAGTTTCATGATCTCTGCTCAATTTGCAGTGTCGCTACTTAGCAGGGTTTGCATGTATTTTGAATGGGGAACTCCCCAATATGACATCCACACATTGTGCCAGTATTAATTTATACTGGCCTGATCTGCAGGGCAAAAAGTAAGCTTTCTTTAAAACAGGATATCTCAAATATTGTTCCACAGTTTCAGTGTGTGCCAAACTATCATTTAAGAGTAATAAAAAACCAACAAAAATCTATTCGTATGACAAGATTGAACCCCTTTCCGGCTCCTGATGTACCCTAATCTCCCGACGTTATCTCCGATGACAGGTACCCCCCGAGTTTCAGGCCCCTGAGATGTACGAGGAACATTATGATGAGGCTGTGGATGTGTACGCCTTTGGAATGTGTATGCTGGAGATGGCTACGTAGAAATACCCCTACTCCGAATGCCTGAACCCCGCACAGATCTACAAGAAGGTCACTTCGGTAAGTGAAATTGCCCCATCCATTTCCTAGGGTTGCAGTGGGATTGAAATATGCTTGATATACACAACATTAGCCTGTTTGATTTTCTGGCATAGTAGTGGAGGGTCCAGCTGGCTAATTAGCTAGCCTAGAAGTTCTTTTCTCAAGGCATTTCCAAATCCGTCTTGGCGATTGGTGTGGTTGTAAATTTTTGGATACCTCCCCAGTTTCGAAATAGGATGATGTCGCTATAAGACGCCAAATAGGCGATAGCGAGAAGTGAGTTCGCTTCTTCTTCATCATTTCATGACTGTTGTCTTCCGAAGGAGTCATTGTGAAGCAAGTATTCTCATAATTTTCTTGTTGTGACATGCGGAAAATGTTCCATGCACATGCTAACGGGAAAATTAGTCCAAAATTAGTGGATTAATAGTGTTGGATATAGTGTTTAGTCCTCTAGGTTGTGTCATTTACCGAGATGGTGGACGGGTGTTGAGGAAAAAACGAAGCAAAACAAAGTCCACACCTAGCCCCCCCTATTCCCAAATTGGAAGGAATATTTTGCACTATGTGCTATTGAAATTAAGGATAAGCTTTGAGAATCTGGTAAAAATTGATGAGTCCTCAACAGCCGCCTTCCTCCCGTATTGGCATTGTCCCATGCAACTCTGGTCACTCATCACCGAAGTCCCAAATTGCGATAGTGGATTACACTTCATAAAACCAAGCGAGCAGTTTATAGTATAGGACAGTAGCCATAGTTGGAGCCTCTGTGAATATGCCTTGCACTTTACCAGTTTGGCTGAGCTGTATAACAATTGTAAATCACGCCAGTGGACACTGCGCTGGTTATAGGGTGTTATACTGAGAAACGCCGGTGGGTATGGCCAAATGGCAGTCCTGAGTTTGTCACATGGTGAATCATCAATCGGTGTTTTCTGATTCCTGATACTCTTCTTGAGGCCGGTCTAGCTCCTCCGCGGCAGCTAAACCGTCTAAACTCGTAGAACAGATTAAATCTGTTTGCATAAATCACATTGCCTCCCAGGGATATGTGCGCGATGGCAAGGAGTTCAGGGGATGCACGGAGCGTAAATTCTAAGCGGCATTTGTCCTTTCTGCCAACGGTTAAAGAGCGTGTCTCCCCGGGATCAGAAAGGTTTCATGGCATTTGCAAGGCCGAGGGCTAGGTGCAAGTTATGATCAAAATGATATCTCCCCCACAGGTTTGGACTGTAGGTGTTGTTCAGAGTCCTTTTAAATCCTCCTCAAGGTTAAACCTTTCCTATCAACAGGAACTCCACACCAATTTTAGGCAGAGGCTGAGAGCGTTACACTCATTTAGTCTCATCACAGCTTTTGAGGGGATTGCCCGAAATGATGCAGAACTTTAAAGGCTTTTTGTCAACATGGCAGCTTTGTTGAAATTACCAAAGATGTTTTGGATTGCCCTGATATTCAGGCTGTGAGGGATGAGGACGCTGTGGAGGCCCTGAAGCTGTAGGTGAGAGGCTGACCGTTGGTGGGCCAATATGGCAGCCCCTGCGCTTCAATATAGAGTAAAACTTAACAGACCAATCTAGCATTGCTATCATTGTTTGCAAGATTTTGTGTTACCTCAAAACATGTATCCATATGACCACGCGGAAAAAAAAGCTAAGTCACTGTGTAAGGATTAAATTGACGCAGGCATTATTGACTACAAACATAAAAAATTAACTGTAATTTCTGCTTAGAAGAATAGAGAAGAATCAGCAATTACTGTGTAGGTTGGTTCTCCTTGTTAGGTTATCAAAGTCAAACCCAGTACGCGCAACCCAGGCCCCTTAAAGGATGTAATAATAGTATAATAATTGGATAAAATAAACCACATAAATCTGATGGTCAAATGAGAAATAACTCAACCAAGGTCTATTGAACTTTATAAACTTTGCGAGTAACACACATTGGATTCATGTGGGCCATATGGTAACTCATTGTTTTGGGTTTTAGGCAGGAAGGTTACAGAGTGTTGGATGGGAAGTGTGTTACTAGGGGCGAGCGGGTCGGGGGGGGGGGGGACGATGATTTGCGGAACCGGTATTACCGATGGCCTGGCACCGGTATCGGTGCTGGTACTGGTATTCACGTATGTCTAGACAAAAACATCAGGGACGTTATGTTACTTGTTGATACTGTACAACCCAAAGTTGTGTTATCCACGCAGTTTAATTCAACTTCAAGATCTAATTGTATACCTCCTCCTTGCTCTTTTGGCGATATAAAAAATATTTCTGGCTGAAATACCACTTTTCCAGTTTCAATTGTCTTCATTTTACAGTGTTCACAGAGAAGTGGAATAATAATATATTCTGTTTACGCTTCAGCCCTGCGACCACCATCTTATATACGCAAAGCAATTTACCACGTTGCTTGCAGGTGTATTCAAAAAAGCTTTATTGAAGAACTGGTATAGATTGCTGGTACCCACTGTGATGCTAGTAATTTGACCGCCAACTAATCAGAACCTGTAAGTCATATATGTGTGTAAACTCCCAACCCAACCAATGACACCTCGTTGTGATACATGGTCCGAACCAGCGATAGCGTTGATGCGTGAACGTTGAGATATTTTTGCAGTGATAGAAAATACAGTTGTTTAGTTTGCCTCAAATTTCGGAAAAGATTCACAAGCATTTGAATTGATTTGGCGATATTCCTCAGGATGATGAGGACTCCACGCAAGTTTTTTTTGTCCTTATCATTTTCCCAGTGTGAATGTAAGAGGAATTTAGTTTCACTTGAAATGGGAAAACTTCTGCAACGAAACAAAACGTAACTAAATGTGGTTGTTGGTCCCACAATACTAAATTAACGGACAATGAGCACGCAGTCCTGAAATTGGTCAAATTATTTGACTAACAATGAAGCAAAATGGTTGTTTTAGTACTATAAAATTTATTTTTATGAAAAGACAGTTGTTAATGGGTAAATTTATTGCTGAAACCTTGATTGGTGCGGCCGCCGAAAATTGACACTACAAGCACCAGTGATGTAGCACTAGTACCGGTAATTGTAGCCAGTACCGGTAATAGTACCTGTGCCAAACGGGCTGTCGGTACTGCGAGTACTAACGGTGCCGCGAGTACCGGGGTATAACGTGAATACCAGTTATACGCGCAACCCTAGGTTTATCCATGTAAACATGATCCGGCCCCGTACCAAGAAATTGGTCGGGAGGGGGCGCGGCTGGGTTCGAGGTCGAAACCCAAGGGAAGCGCCCCCCCTCAACAATGGCCTCACCCTGCCTAGTGGCAAAAAAATAAGTACCATTTTATGGGCTCCCGCACATGCGCTGCAATATTTGCTGAATAAAAGCTGCAAAAACATTACCGAAACTGCTAAAAAAATCCAGTTTTTGGTTGTGTTTAAAATTATTGTGATTGATCACTTGGGTATGCATACCATGATATGATTCAGCTCTATAAACCTGCAATGTATGTTTTTGCCAACTCAAACCACAAACTGACAAAAACACCCCAATTCTGCAATATACTAAACTTCAAAGATGATTGTTGATTTTTGACCTTGGTCAAAAAGTCATCTGAGGGAAATTGAGGGTAAAAAGATGAAATATATGATAAACTGTGTTAAGTAAGTTGTATTTGAAGAGAGAAGGTAAAGGTACGATTCATAACAGTGAGGTCCAACGTTTTCCATTCAGTGTGGGAAAAGTACTAGCGCCGTAACATGAGGTCGGCAGACTGCAGGATGGCAGGCAAGGCTAATGATGAGGATCACTCCCCAGCGAAATTTATCCCCCCCCCCCCCCCCACTCATAGGTAACTGGTGTGAGTCAAAGCAGATAGATTGAAGAAGGGCAATTCTTTGAATCGAAGACCAACATCATCAACATTGTAAAAAAGAAATCTCTTTTGGGAAGTACATGTGGGGGGAAGGGGAAAAAGGCATTAGCATATAGGCTATATTTGTCAATTGCATCCCTCAACTACCCTGGACAAGGGAGTCATTGTAGGTAATTCAGATGCAATAGAATGGGTTTGGATCACATGTTGGTCTTGTACAATAGATGGCGTTAATCACTAATGTGGATGAGGGGTAAGTCATTCCAGTACATCTTTTCAATTCGTACGCAGAGTAGGTCTTTGGTTTCTTTTAAAGTGACTGTGGTGTATTAATTTTCATTTTTGGAAGGAACAAGAAGTGACTGAGGGGTGCATCCATGTTGTGACGCACAAGGCAATGCTCACCTGTCTGGGATCAAGGGGGGTCATTCAATTGACAATTGCATAAACTGTTTGGAAATACTGTATCAAAGCCATATATATAAAGATATATCAAAGCCATTATATTATATTTTGTAAATTATATATATATATATTTATATATATATATATAATATAATAGCCAATGTTGAGCATTTTCTTAATTATGTGGGCCCAGCTTTTAATGTTGCTAGTAGACTTTGCCAATTGTTTAAAATGTGAGTATCCCGGAACCCATGTTCCCAAAATAGTCACATCATGGACTTTCAACACCAGATATAGATACGCACTGGGGAAGGAGAGAGATTTTTATAGAACTCAAACCCTACCATTCTCCCTGGGGTACAGGGTAATGCCCTCACTTTTGATCAATAGACCACGCCAAAAAAATGCACAAATGTTGTGCTCTTCCCCACTCAGAAGCTTCCTGGACCCTTGCTCTTACTCCAAATCACTACCCTCTCACTGATTCTACACCAACACAGTTCATCCCTAATTAGGGCTTGTTATGAATAGGTAAAAAACAGGTAATAATACCCAATAGTCAGTCCTGCCTGTAAAGTAATTTACATCCTTGAAGTGTGCTTAGGAGAGTGTTAACTTTAAATGTAAACTATCAGATAATCAGTAGACTGGGTGCACAAAGAGAATTAATTGGAACACACTCTCAGTCCTCTGAGGATTGCTAGTGCCAGGTACCATTCCACACTGATGCTGACAGGCAGTCAAAAGTATGTGTGTTACCGGCGCGACACAATTCACACACACAACTCAAGAGATCAAAATCCTTTTGGGGATTGGCTGGACCAATGTGACCAGCCAAACAAAGGGCATCATAAGTATAACACACAAGCAGGCAGTAGTTTTTAAAGAGGATTGTGGCCAAGCAATAGGTGTTCGAATTGGAATCAGGACATTCCTGGTGTGCATTTCTGCTGAAATACCTGAGGTCAAATGGAAATTGAAGATCATATCACAGTTTTCAATAAATGTCAAGCAACAAACTTGGCATTCCCCTCCGAGAACAGTACAGATAATAGGGCTATGGAAAAATTTCCAATTTGTTTCTCCCCCCCCCTCTCTCGCACCCCCCATGGATACCATGGTTTACGAATACCAATTCTTACCTTCTTGAGAAAATGACACTGGGATTATGATGTAAAAAATATAACACTGAATGAAGGGAAGAATACACAAGAAGAGGCGTTTATGCATGCAATTACGGAATTTGTCAATAATAAATACAGTGACGCAGGCTCAAATAGGGTACATTTTCAATTTTATAAAGCTGCCTATGAAACCGTGGGGGGGGGTGCATGCAAGACCAAAATTACAACCCAACCTGTAGCCACACCATTACGATCAGACGGGTACATATAGGCTGAGTCACTGGTGATAGTCCAATATCAAAACGTATCAGGAATAATAATAAAATGACAATTCACGAATTTGTACTGTTTCCACTGGGGGAAAGATTTGTTTTGGGGAGGGGCGGGGGGGTGGAAGCAAACCAGATTTCATGAAGGGGGCAACACAACACTTTGGTGGTCATAATTATAACACTAAATGAGAGGGAAGTATAGCAAGAAGAGGCGGCTTCTGCCGCAATTAGGTATTTGTAATAAAATGCAGTGTGCAGGCTTCCAATAGGGCTAAATTTTTCAATTTTTCCATAAGCTGGACTATGAAACCTGGAGGGCGGGGCGTGCAAGACCAAAAAATTGCCACCCCAACCCGTAGCACACATACCTGAACAGGAGGTAAATAGAGGCTGGTCACCGGTGCTAGTCCAATACTCAAACATATCAGGAAGAATAATGAATGAAAATTCAAGAATTTGTACTGTCTCCACTGGAGGGGAGGAAAAATATATGGTGCTAGTCAATATCAAACATATCAGGGAATAACAATAAAATTTTGACAATTCAAGAATTTGTACTGTTCACTGGGGGGAAAATATTCTTTGGTGGCTATCTTGCTTGTTCTCCTCTATACAATGAATCGTTGCAGAGATTAAAGGATTGTCCTATGGTGTACTGGAATCCTGCCTGATTAATAAAAAAAAATGGGTTAATCTTCATCAGTTGGTAAATCCACACACTTGAATTTGAACCATGAGATTATGGCATTCATCAGATATCATGCTGACAAGCAGATGTCAAATCCAAACTTCACATTTCAGTGTTTTAGTGTCTTGACCTTTACACATTCATTGAATTAGCTTGTGAATAGTATCGTAGTATGTAGTGTCATTGACGTTTTGATTCCTGACGAAAGTCAGAGGAATCTAGCAGTCACGGTCGCGTGTGTGTGGGTGTGGGTGTGTGTATGGTGTGTGTGTGAAGCCCCGCTTGTAAACACGATAACGTGATCAGGTCTGGGGTAGGTCCGGATCATACTTGGTATGTGTGTTCCCCAGGATGAGTACATAACCCTATGTTTTTGGGTCAGGTCAGAGGCCATCTAAGGTCACAGAGGTCAAAGTCTGAAAAACCTTGGTAAAAAGATAAGTCCAGAATGGTTGGTCGATCAAGTTGAAAAGGGGTATAAGCTTTCTAGGAGTACAGGAACCGATTGTTTTGGTTCAGGTCGGGACGTGAATTTGTCGAAAATAGGAAATTTGTGAAAATCGAATATTTTGGCCAATTTTGGCTGTAACACGAGAACGGAACCCCAACGGGATGGAAGAAGCTATACTTGGTATGGTGTTCCCCATGATGAGTTTTATAAACCCTATTGTTTTGGGGTTGGTAGAGGTCACAGAGGTTCAAAGTATGAAAAACCTTGAAACACGATAAGTCCAGAATGGTTGGTCTGATGAAGTGGAAATTAGGTGTTAGCTTTCTTATGGGGAGTACAGGAACCAGTGTTTTTGGTTCAGGTCGGGGTGAATTTGGTTCGAAAATAAAAAAATTGTGAAAATTTGATTTATTTCGCAAGTTTGGCTTGTAACAAGTAACTCGACCCCACGTCATGAATGGATGAAGCTAATACTTGGTATGGGTGTTGTGTTCCCCATGATGAGTACAGGAACCTATGTTGGGGAGTCGGACGTCGGGGGAAGTGAATTTTTGTCGAAAATAGGAAATTTTGGGGGGGAAATTCGACTTGGCCAATTTGGCTTGTAAAAACGATTATTAACCGACCCACCGGGATGGATTTCAGACACCCGACCTATACCGACCTATAGGTGTTCAGCATTGACCTCTGGTGACTCAGATGACCTCTGACCTGACCCCCCAAAACAATAGGGTTCATTATCATTCATGGCGGAACACACATACAAGAGAGCTTCATACATCCAAGTGGGGTCGAGTTAGTTATCGTGGTCAAAGCCAAAATGGCCAAATATTGACCTTTTCACAAAATTTGCTATTTTTGACCAAATCACCGCCGACCGATAACACAAAACAATAGGGTTCCTGTACCCCATAAGAAAGCTACCACACCAAATTGAAACCGGAGACCCAACCATTCTTGGACTTATCGATGTTCACAAGGTTTTCAGACTCTTGACCTCTGGTGACCTCAGATGACTCTGACCGACTCCAAAAACCAATAGGGTTCATGTACTCATCATGGGGAACAACATACCAAGTATGAGCTCATCCATCCAAGGTGGGGTCGAGTTATCGTGTTCAAAGCCAAAATGGCAAATTATTGACTTTCACCAAATATTTCTATTCTGACCAAATTTCACCCCCCCTATACCAAAAACAATAGGGTCCTGTACTCCCCATAAGAAAGGCTACATACCAAATTGAACCCGATCAGGCAACCTTTGGACTTATCGTGTTCACAAGGTTTTCAGACTTTGACTCTGGCTGACTCAGATGACCTCTGACAGACCCAAAACAATTAGGTTCATGTACCAGCATGGGGAAACACATCCAACGTATGAGCTTCATCCACCAGGGTGGTCTGATCGGGTGCAAAATTTGGTGTTGTGTAGTGTTTCTTTTGGGAGAGTACAGGAAACCTATTGTTTTTGGTTATTGGATTTGGTGGATTTTGGTCAGAAATGAAAATTGTGAAAAAGTCAATAATTTGGGCCAATTTTTGGCTTGTGAACACGATAACTCGACCCACTGGATGGGGAGAAGTCATACTGGGTATGGTGTCCCCATTGATGCGTACTGAGCCCTATTGTTTTGGGGTTGAGGTCAGGGTCATCTGACGAGGTCACCAGAGGTTCAAAGTCTGAAAACACTTGTGAACACGAGGAGTCCAGAATGGGTGGTTCTGATCGGGTTCAAATTGGTGTGTAGGCTTTCTTATGGGGAGTACAGGAACCTATTGTTTTTTGGTATAGATCGGGCGTGAGAATTTTGGTCAAAAATGGGAAGAAAAAAATTGTGAAAAGTCAAATACTTTTGGCCAAATGGTTGGCTTGTGAACACGATAACTCGAACCCAAAACTGGATGGATGAAAGCTCATACTTGGTATGTGTGTTCCCCATGGAGAATACATTGAACCCTATTGTTTTGGGGTAGGCAGAGGTCAGCGAGGGTCAACAGAGGTCAAAGTCTGAATACCCTTGGACAGGCATAAGTTCCAGAATTGGTTGGTTGATCGGGTTCAAATTTGGTTTGTTTAGCTTTCTTATGGGGAGAGTAAGGAGCCCTATGTTTTTGGTATAGGTCAGGGGTTGAATTTTGGCTCAAAACATAAAAATTTGTGGAAAAGTCAAATAATTTGGCAATTTTGGCTTGTGAACCCGATAACTCGACCCCACTTGGAGGAATGAAGCTCATACTTGGTATGTGTGTTCCCCATGATGATGACATGAAACCCCCTTGTTTTGGGGTTCAGGTCAGAGGTTCATCTGAGGGTCACCAGAGGTTCAAAGTTTGAAAACCTTGGAACACGATAAGTCAAGCATGGGTGGTCTTATAGGGTTTTCAAATTGGTGTATGTAGCTTTCTTTGGGAGTACAGGAACATATTGTTTTTCGGTATAGAGGGGGTGAATTGTGGTCCAAAAATAAAAATTTGTGAAAAGTAAGTGAATAATTTGGCCAATTTGGCTTGTGAACACGATAATGACCCACTTGGATGGATGAAGCTCAACTTGGATGTGTGTTCCCCATGATGAGTACATGAACCCTATTGTTTTGGGGGTCAGGTCAGAGATTATAAAGGGTCCTACAGCTGGTACAATCCCCACTTGTCCTTGGTCTGGTATAGGTGTGTCAGGAAGATCAAGGAATCACTCGCCTTTTGCTTTATGGTTGTGGGAATGTGGGGTTTGTAACCAGGATCTGAGACGGATCCGATCAGATGGGAACAAGGCTCAGAGTGGGTAGTAGATTGGCCTATTGAATATTGGGTCAACCTTTTCGGTCGGAGAGGGGGGAGGCGGGGGGGGGGGCAAAGTTGCGGAATATTGCATCCAAATGGGTCAACTATTTTCTTGATTGAGCAGGATGCATTCTTCCTGTGCCATATTGATGATTGGTGGACCTGTATAAGGCAACTTGATGGAAAGTTTAAATAAAGGTTATGTGCTCACATGACAAGGCGCTCCTCCCCCAACAGAGGCAAAAACATGTCAGCTCTGCAATGGAGTTTTCAAAAAAATGCATGATGTATTTCATGTAAAGAGATACAACTTCGGGAAAGTATCATTATACAGTGTTGCATCTTGTTTTGGCTTTATTTTCTCGGACAGCACCTTGAGACAGTGACTCTGTTTTCGGACTTCCACAAAAATATTTTGTCTGTTGAGTCTAGGGAAGGGATAGTTCAGGCCCCCAAAAATTTTGTGTCTGTAAAGGGTGGACTTGAGATGTTCCCATTTACCATTTTGTTTACATGGTTTGTTTTCACCTGTTAAGGCCGGTGTAATATGGGCCTCATTAGGTAGTTAATGATGCTGGCAGGTCAGTGTTATGAACTTTATCGGATATATCAAACATTTGTTTGTGTATACAACAGGGAAATTGTGCATAGTTAAAAGAGGGGAAAAATGTGTCTGGTACATTCTATTTAATGCGCCTTTGTTCACAGCCCCCGGTGGTAACTTGAGCCAATGAATTCAAGCAGTCAAGGATATCCAATATTATAATATTACTATTAATCCAATTACTATACATATACACAACTACATTGTATACCTATTGCACTCCCTTATATTTTACGAATTTCTTGAGGCTCCAACACTAGGTGGTTGAGGGGCACTGAATAGTTTCATAAGGCACCTATAAAAGGCATTAGGAAGTTGTGATTGAAAGGCAAACAAGTCCTGAAGTATTTGTGCCTGTTGGAGAAAGCAATATCAGAATGGCTCGATGGTCTCGTCTGGGTGCCTATGGAGTCCTTCTGTGTCTGTGGCGGTTTGATCAGTCAAGTATTTGCCATTATGCCATTAGCATATTTGAACATAGTTGGAAAGTCATCTCAGTGACTGAGGGGGGGGTATATGTACCAAGAATGAATGGACTCGCCCTGTACAGGGGTGTATGGGGGAAGTGCTACTGCTGACATTTCACAGATCTGGCATGTTTCAAGAACATCATCTTTTTGTTTTTCACATTTCCACGCAAGAAATGCCACCTTGAAAAAGCAAAATCGATGGTTCTAATAGGAACATATAATCAGGTGGTTCCACTGAAATTTCATGAGGTCACATGCTGTATGCTAGCGAGTCTTGCCTGAAAATTACATAGAGTGAGGTTGCATCCTTAGTCACCCCAACTGCACAAGGATTGCACAAATTCTCTCTATAAGGACATGAAAAGCATGTCTGAAAACCACTTTGAAAAAAGCACCCTCAAAAAAAACAACCTATTGGATGTTTAGTTTTGGGGAGGGATATTATAAATTGAATATTCTGGCAAGTTCTGGAAGAAAAGTTCTGCCTCTAGGCAGTGCTAAGGTTTTCTTTTGGCAGTTTAAAACCTATTATCTCAAATGTTGTTGGTTAAAAAAAGAGGGGAAGAAAAACAGGCAAGTGCATCTGGCAATTGAGGAAGGGGAATCAAACCAACCTAATTAGACGAGGACTTAAAGTGATACCACTAGGTTGGCTAACCTAACTAAACCATAGAGACCATTTATCAAAAAGGCTGGTATACAGGGCGAGTTAGAAATTCCCAGAAATGCATGTGATTGATTGAATCAACAAATAGGAGTCAATTGTCTGGGTGCAGTTTGAAGCAACTTTAACGCTACAAGGAATGGAATTAGAATACATAGAAGAATAATTATACTGAGGTTTAAACCTTTTGAACTGTTCAGGGCTACATAGGTAAACATTGGGGTGGGTGTGTGTCTGGAATAAATAAACAGGAGTACTTTCATGTTTAAAAGAGCAATGTGTGTGGAAAAAACTGGTATCTCGATCTGCCTAAATTTTGGAGCATTGATTAACACAGAGGATGTGAGGGAGAAAATAAACAGTTTGTGTTACACCAAAAAACAATTGGTTGTTGCACTCTCCCACCCCCTCAAAAAAAAAATAAAGCTGACACCAAATTTCAACTCCAACAGATGAAGCATTCTGGGTTTCAAATTTTGATTACCTTGACGAAAGTCAGAGGAATTATGCAGCATGACAGTGTGTGTTGTATGTGTGTGTGTTGTTGGATGTAACGCTGGCTGTGAACAAGATAACTCGACCCAACTTGGTTGGATGAAGTTCATTACTTGGTATGTGGTTCCCCATTGATGAGTACATGAACCGATTGTTTTGGGGTCAGGTCAGAGAACGTCTGAGGTCACCAGAGTCAAATCAAAGTCTGAAAACCTTGTGAACCACGATAAGTCCAGAATGGTTGGTATGATCAGGTACAAATTTGGTGTGTTAGCTTCTTAGGCGGAGGCGGGAGAACAAGGAACCTATTGTTTTTGGTATAGGTCGGGGGTGAATTTGGGTTTCAAAAAAAATGGAAATTTGTGAAAAGTCAATTTAATTGGGCCAATTTTGGCTTGTGAACACGATAACTCAACCCCACATGGATGGATGAAGTTCAGACCTGGTATGTGTGGGTCCCAGGATGAGTAACTGAACACTTTTGTTTGGGGGCAGGTCCAGAGGGTCACTGAGGTCCCAGAGCGGTCAAAGTCTGAAAAACCTTGTGAAAACACGACAAGTCCAGATGGTCTGATCGGGTTCAATTTGGTGTGTAGCTTTTCATGGGGGAGAGTGTACAGAAACCATATTGTTGTTGGATATAGTCGGGGGGGTGATTTGGTTCAAAAAAGAAAATTTGTGAAAAGTCGAACTTTGGTCAATTTGGTTGTGAACACATAACTCGACCCAACGTGGATGGATGAAGCTCATACTGATATGTGTGTTCCCAGAGGAGTACATGAACCTATTGTTTTGGGGTGGTCAGGGTCAGAGGTCATCTGGAGGTAACCAGAGGTCAAAGTCTGAAAACCTTGGACTGATAAGCCAGAATGTTGTTGGTTGAACAGGTTCAAATGGTGTGTAGCTTATTATGGGGAGTACAGGAACCCTGTGTTTTTGGTGTAGGTGGGGTATTTTGGTCAAAATGGAAAAATTTGTTGAAAAGTCAATAATTTGGCCAAGTGTGCTTTGTGAACATGATAACTCAAACCCCACATGAGGGAAGCTTATACTTGGTCTGTGTGTTCCTAATGATGAGACATGAAACCCTATTGTTTGGGGTCAGGTTATGTCATCTGAGGTCACCAGAGGTCAAAGTCGGAAAAGATTGTGAAACGAGAAGTCTAGAATGGTTGGTCTGATCGGGTGCAACTTTGGTGTGTAGCTTTTTTATGGGGAAGTACAGGAACCTATTGTTTTTGTATAGGTAGGGGGGTGTGAATTTGGTCAAAAAGAGGAAATTTGTGGAAAAAGGTCAATAATTTGGCCAATTTGGGCTTGGGGAAACCGCAAAAGTCGACCACACCTGAATGGATTAAGGTTTTCATACTTGGTAGGGTGTTCTCATGATGATACATGAAACCCTATTGCTTGGGGGGTCAGGTCAGAGATCATAAAGAGGCATAAGATGGTACAATCATCCACGTGTCTGTGTCTGGCTATAGGTGTCAGGAAGAGTCAAGGAATCACTAAGCCTTTTGCTTTCTGGTTTTGTTTAACCTAACCCTGGCCCCATACCAATGGAGTGCAAACGTCTAATACTCCCCCAGCTAATATATCTCTGTAAGCCTCTCTCTAATTCATCCAGCTGTTGTCCTTTTAAGGTTTAGGGGATTTTGCAGGTACTGCCCTCCCAATATGAAGCTTTGTACCCTCACCTGTCAGAGGTCATACAAAAGGTAAGAGGCCTCTACTCCGTTAGTGCGGGCGATATGCATGGGCAACAAAAAAAGAGACAAAAATCTACAACTGAAGTAGGCAGTGAGTAGACCAGTGGATGAATTTGGAGGCATAGACCAACCAGGATCATACATGCTATTTGCATGTATATATTACTACTAACAGGGTCGTCCCACCTGCAAGCTTTGAGAAGGTCACGACCCACGGTCAACAGATCAGTCGTGGATGCATCCGAAGTAACAGAGCTGAAAGGTAAGGAAAAAGACCTGCAGGTCAAGCTACTAATAGTTACAGCTGGCGGGGAAATGTCCAGTAAAACACCATGACAAACGGAGAGCAGTATGGGAAATCTTCCTGGCTGCATTGCGGTATGTGCCACTGTCAGCACAAGCCCCAACAACATAACTCTACAGCTAGGATCTTTGCATGTTTGAGAATATGCTAAACCAAAACATTATAATGGTTGGGTAATAAAAGGAGCCCTACAAACTATTCAAGTTATCAGGCGTTCCTCATGGTAGATGTGAATATACACATTCATGTGGAAGATGGACATGAAACATACGACAGCAATATTGGGCTTTCTCTTAATTTGCTGACCAAAACATAGTTGGTCTTCACTTAGCAGAAACTGACTGAAATTCTTTGCGCCAAGGTCAATGCAAGGACTGACTTCATAGTAAATCGCTTGAAACAAAGTTGACTTAGGTCAGAGCCTCTATTGAAAATTACAAGCTTATGAGCGGCGATTTGGTCATAATAGTGAGGGGACATGGCCTCCAACCTCGTCTAGGATTGCGCCCATGACAATGATAGAGCATGCGATGATGAAAAATACATTGAAGCCGTTTGGTTCAGCCAAGGTAGAAAATTGAGAGCATAACCAAACATGAGTGTTATTTGTTGGCAAGATCATACTAGTGTGGATGTAGGCTCTGCAGTAGCAAGCTGAAGTGATAGCTGGCATGGCTTTTTGATGCGGAGTTAGTTATGGCAAGGAAAAAGTTGATCTTACATCCCCGGACGCAAGTTTTGCCCAGGGGGGAGGAGAGCATTAATCGTTTGACATTCTATTTTTAGCAGGTGTTCATTCGTCTGCGTGGATAGTTCGAATTATGTTGTTGTTCAAAGGAGGAAGTGTTTTGGTCAGTATGGATACATTGTCTTGAGGACATGGTTAAATGTTGTATATTAGCTGTGATTAATTGCCGCCAAATAAAACACAGGCCAAAATTGTTGTTGATCAAAGTTTCGCTCGAGGGCTCACGTTGAGTGCATCCTGCTCGTGCTTCCCTAAGCAAACTATACCACTGTGGAGCATTCAATTCAAACTATAAGCCATCGATTTACTACAAGCCATGCTGATCATCACCTCTGTGTTGGATTTGTTTGTTAAGAAAACAACAAGCATGAAACAACAACACACGACAATGAAATATTGGGATTTTGTGGAGGCATTGTACTCACATATAAAAAATAGACCGTGAGAAATATTACACAGTGAAGATTCTTATGGGTAAATTGACTTGTGCCCATTCATTTGTTGACATGAAGGCCCCTGTCATTCCCAATACAATAATTGAAAACTGATTTGGTCTGAATGTGCAGAATTATAGTAGTACAGAACTGCAGTTCAAGTGTGCTCACGATGAACTATCTCTCCAACCCTGTGCTTCAACCTCTGGGATGAATTTTGGTAGTCCAACCTCTCTCCTCCATCCTCTCCATTAACAAACCTATGAATGTTCTTTCGCAGATTTTAAAAACTATTCTAGGCTCAAACACCAAATCATTTTGTACATGAAGAGCCCGTAAAAGGTTTTGCAGAGTTAGGGCTACTTTCTCCATATCTCAGAACAAACACCAATGAAAAATTACTCGGCACATTGCACACACCAAAGACCTGCCCCTGCGCCAGCACTTCTTGTGACTTCTTGGTTGACACAGAAGAATGCCATTCTTGCTATTCCTGGTCACAGGATGAGCGGATGGGGTGGATGTTTAGAAACATCACGATTCATCTCAAGGGCACAATCACGCCCCTGCTCAATAAAAAATCTGAACTTCACGCAGAGTTGAACTCTGGAATCCAGTTGCAATTGTTCATGCTCCATTGGTACCAAATCAATATTTTTACCAGTATCTCTAACCTTTAACCAGCTTATCATGATACCCTTGTGTCTGAGATCCTTGGGAGCTCCATCCGTTATTGTATGATGCTTGTGTTCCCCGCCATTGACCTGCATATGACGTGATGGTGCCCACCATTTGGGTCTTCTCATCCCTACCAGGGCCAAACTCTTGGTTGCTCTTGTATCAAGAGTACTCTGTCCTATGACATGATAACATGACGTGTGGTTCTCTCTCGGGACCTTCCCCCCACATCGTGACTCACCCAGAAGTTCTTCTTTCACTCACATATCCACTCAAATGAAACATGGAATGTTATTCCATGAGACTCACAAGAACTTGATTTTGGAATGCCACTGGGTGCATGGTTGGATCAACAAACACATTGTTTTTCCGAGTTTATGATGAAGTACATGTCTTGTGGAAGTCGGTTCTTAATATCTGTTGATTGCTCTGACCAAGGACCCATGTTCACCTTGGGTGTAATGTTAAATTATGAGGCATACAGCAACTGTATAGCTGGTATAGTAGTCCTCGGAACCCTGCTTCTGTCGGATATGGGGCGGGTTGTCAGTTGGACGCAAGTTCCCAGCGGGATGTATTTAAAAATGAGGCCACTTGCAATTTGCGTGCTTTGTACAAATGATTCCAGGGCGTATATCACATAAACACAAGGTCACTAGCATTCTGCAAATGGGCCGTTGGCGTATGAAAAAATCAGGGCTTTAGAAGGGATTTGGAGTCATCCAAAAAAAAAACTGCCCCCATAAATGATAGGGAAACAAGTAGCCAATGTAGTCTTCTTTATTCTCATGTAGTCGTATTATTTTGATGGGAGTTAGGGGAGTTAGTTAGAGCTCACCAAAATCTACCTTTGCACTATTTATCAATTGAATTTGTTGTTGATATTTCCGTGGTAAACACTTTCCTGAAGTAACATTTTTGATTAACATCATAAGTATTGTGTCCTGGAAAACAACTTCCACCAGTGTTTCCTTCCAACAGTCCTATCCTCTTGATAATTGTTACTAATTAATGTGGTGAACAACCTAATATTGCCCTGCATACCCTTTACGGCTTCATCAGGACTAAAACCGCAACTCCGGTCATCACCTGATTGTCGTTATTAAGGATACAACTGCAAATGGGAGACTTTTACTGGGGAATAACCGTCGAGATTCTGAATTTAGGTAAATAAAACGGGACGAGGCGGCAGCCCCGAGGTTCGTTATTAAGCTAATGCAGAGTCGAGACTGTTTAGAACCAGTAAAAGTCGACCTGTTGTAGTTTTTCCTATTCTCAACCGCAATCAAGAATTATCCAAACAATTAGAGGTATATCTATATCCAGATCTATATCTTTGTATCCGTGGACAGTAAATAAGCAGATATGGGGTAACTATGGCGTTGGTCCAATCGAAGTAAATTGATTGCGTTTACCATACACAAAAGATTGCAGTGCGTTGCTGTGCGACTTCTTACGGAGAAGCAATACCAACCCACGCGTGCCAAAAACGGGAGGGTTCTGCCGTTTTTGGGAACATGGCGTTCTCCAATGCAACGAACGGACGGTCGTTTCGCTCGTTTGATCGTTGAGTCAGTACGCCCTTGAAGAGGAGCGTATAATGATGAAAAACCGGATACTGCGGTGAAACATAAAACTTCCAAAGGCTCACGGCAACCTTACATTCGCGTTCAAAAGTATGCGTTTATTAAAACGCAGCAAATCGAGCAAGTATTCGATTGTTGTGCTACTCTGAACAGCTGACTGTTATTGCGAACGACAATAAAAGTCCGCTACGGATTGGGATTAGCCATCAGAATCATGTAATTTGCAATAACGGGATGGCTTGGGGTTGTAGAATGAGGTTTCGTGGTAATCAGGCATTGTCAGAGGCTTTTTGGCATTTACCAACAAGTTTCTACTACAAGGAGTAATAAATATGCATGGAGAGAGCCGTGCATTAGAAGTACAAACAATATGATTAAATAGAAACCGTGCGAACCAATAGTGTGGCATTATCAGTAAATGCAGTGATCTTCATGTGTTTGCTCCATATGATAACCATTTCAAATGAGTGGGGGGCCTTGCGTAGTTATTCGTAGATAGATTCCATCCCATTATTTTCGTTCAAAAGTCGAGAAATCTATTGCCAGTCATGGTCACTGACTTCATTGTGCTGTGTACGATTGGGTGATGCCTGGCGTGTGAACACGATAACTTGAAACCACCTGGATGGATTAAACACATACTTGGTATGTTGTTCCCACCATATTGAGAACATACCCCTCCTCATCTTGAGGTCAGGTTAGAATTCAACTGAGGTCCCCAGAGGTTCAATGTTCAGTATGACCTTAAGCCCATCAAATTCAAAAGTTTGGTTGTTGTATGTTATAAGCTTTATCAGAGGGGTTAAGAAGTATAAGATCTATAGATTTTGGTTGTTAACGAGGGGTATTTTCTGGTTGGAATTGTGATGGAAAATTACTTTTAGCAAATTTTAGTTTTGACACATGACTCAAGCCCACCGGAGGATAAAGCTCATAGGTAGTATGTGGCGTGACCGCACGATGAAGTACAGACATTTATAGTTTTGGACCAGGTGAAAGGTGCCTGAGTCAACAGAGGGTCAAAGTAATGAAATCATGTGATATGAAAGTCCCAGATCTTTCCAAATCAAGCTGCAGGTTTTGTATGAGAGAGGCGCTGGGAAGAGCTAGGGGTGTCAGTGCAGCCAGCTACCAGGAAAAATGATATTTCTTCACTTACTGTGGGGAATAACGAGCCCTGGATAAAGTAGGGAAATGTTAACAATCTCAAAAAGGTTTAGGAGCACTGGTCTAATGATTTGACAACATCCAGTACTGGTCTTGCTAATATCACAAACTCTGATAGTAATTAGAGATGTTGCCTTTCAGCACATGCGGGTGGGATTGTGCTGCCAGAATTTTTTAAAGCAGGCACCATCTCACTTCGGCACTAATTTCCTTCCTTGTTACAAAACTGAAGGAATCTTTCGTTCAATGAAAGTTCTTGAACGATGCTTTGAATGCAAAATTTTTATAGTTTTGTTTTGTTCCAGGTTTGTACATAAGCTAAAAAATAGCCGTTATTTGTAATTTATTTGTGTGTAATTATTCGATAGTAAACAGTGTTCATTTGAATATTCTTCCCAACAGCCGTTTTCCCCCAAATTGTATATATTATTGAATAACAATGTAGCTCTATAAATGCTTGCACTTCATATTCAACTATAAACTTGCTCAATGATTGTTCATAGGAACTATGCACAAGTCTGCTGAGCACAAGTCTGCCTAAATCCAGGCTTGCATAATACAAAACTAGCAGAATTGTAAATTGCATTTGGCATAACAGAATCAGATATTCAGCCACACTGATGTCAGCCTGCTTTAAAGTGAAACCCTTGTTGAAGTGCACTATAAGGCTGTTGATATTGATCTCTGGTATAGAATAGATCGAGTAAATATTGAACACATGACTGGGCCTATTTGTGGTTGTCAGGGAGGTGAGCCATCTGGTGCGATTTTTTTCCCTTGGTTTGAAATTTGGCTAACCACCAAATTGGTATCCTGTCTAGTCAAAGAGGCTGGGCAATATAATGGGCCAGCACAATGGTTACAGTAAGTAGTTTCCGTTGTTATTAGGTTTGGGTATACAATTCTTGTTTTTGGAGACTGGCGGTGATTCCGTTGGTTAAGGCTCTGTCCTGACAGGCAGAAAGCACTGGTTTGGTAATCAGGCATCCCATACTTCTAGCCCCAGGCAGTCTGTCCATGCATGCATGTGTTTATAGTGCTTGTTGTCACATGACAACACCTCCTCCCCTGTACCCTTGTGAGAGTCCTTCAGTCATTCTCGTCAGTCCAAATTGTCAGTTTTGTCAAATTGGGAAGGTTACTCACATGTGGTGCCAATTCTCAATTGAGCATTTAAGATGCCAACTGGAGTGTCTCTTTGCAAACAGATTATGTGGATAGTACAAGAGAAGCTGGGTCATTCTCAGAGAATTTACCCAAGTGACTGAGGGGTGCCTCAATGTATGAGAATCGTGCGACCCTTTTTTGACAACGACTCACCCTGTCCGTTGTGTAGGGACAGGTGATCGTGAGTCGGGGGGTGTGTTAAGCCATTGAAGTTCGTTGAAAAATGGTTAAGACCTTAACCCTAGACCTAACCTTAACCCCCACCCCCACCCTCTCCTCTCATTCATTTGGGAGTTCTATAAACGCAATATTCCAAAACTATCATCACTTGTTCACCAACACAGAATCCCATTCTTTTAATCGTAGCACTCATTGTTGCTAGCAAGGTATTGATGATAGGGGGCAATGCTATATGTTTGTCAAAAAAAAACATTTGTCAAGCTGAATCAAGGTGGCTACTAGCATCATTTGTCTGTTTATGTTCTTGTTAAAGCACTCAAAAGCATTGGTGGAGTTGTTTCATACAATTTATACTTGTCTCAATGTGAATGGAAATTGCCACCATGACCCAAGGCTATTTGGATCTCCTGTGGCATAGAATTATATTGCTTGCCCCGGCAGTACCCAACATCATCTATTAACCATAACTCTCCAAAATGGCCTGATTCTGTGATTTCAGCAATGGGCAGCTTCTAAGGTATTGTTGCCGGGGCTCCAACTGATCTATTCAGATTTGTTATATATATAGCTGACAAGCAAAACCATGGTGATTGAAAGGAAATGTTTATCTGGTGAAGCATCTCATTGAAATTCGCCACAACAAGGCAGAGCTGTTGTATACAGGGATTTGAGGCGAACATTGTTTGATTCGGTTTTGCATGTCATTCTTCATGAAAATGAAACCCTTAAAGGTAATAAGATTCTCCTAAAATACTTTGTATGATTGCTTTGTGTGCGATATTTCCATCCAATCTCTCTGAAAGATTTTCGATGTAGAGTATATCATGTAGAATGCCACTTATTGATATCCGGTAGACACTAGGCAGTAGCCTGTTCTGGCATAACATTGGGATCCAGTCATTCTGAAGTGAAAATCAAAATACCAACCAACAATAGGACCAGCATCGCAATGCAATCAATACTCTGTTAAGCAATGTACTGTAGAATATTAACTTCCGCGTGCTCACTACAGGAAAGGCGGGGGGGAGGGGTATACCTGGCACACACAAGCTTAAACAGTGGTTATAAGATGTGCTATGGAGTTAACACATGATTCCAATGGATATTTTAGGGGAAAAGAAGTGGACCAGCATTGGACATCCCGCTGTGTGGCAGTCAGTTGCATCACCAAAGGGTGGGTGGCATGGGGCTGGTCCCCCCAAAGAATTTTTTCCCAAGGAATGGCTCCTGACACTAATTTCAATGGTAAGATGCAAATGGGACCCTGAGTCATTCAGAAGTTCTCATGGGCGAGGTGCTCCCCTCACAAACAGCATCACACTGCTCTCGGATTGAATCTTTTGGAACCATTGTGCCCCCCCCAGTCCCCCCTATCTCAACTGAATGAAAATTCGGCAGTTGTTCTGCATGAGGTATCAGAGTTAGGAAAACTAATGCTGTGCCCAAGTCGGAAAAGAAGGTATGTGGGTGCCATTGGTTGAACCAGAGTAGGTTGTGAGTGCCAATGGTTGAACCAGAGTAGTTTGTGGAGTGCATTGGTTGAACCACCGTAGGTTGGGGGTTGACCAGTGCGTGGTTGAAACCAGAGACATGAATGCAGGGAGGGAGGGACACAAATACCCAGAGGTAAATTCTTCACTAGACTGTCCCATATGGCGTCGGTACAGATCTATGTGTGAATAATGGAACCACGGGATATGATGATAATTGTATGATAATAGTCATCTTCCACAAACCTAGGCAGGTATCATGGAAGCGAGTGCTCTGGGGTGATTTGGGTCACCATTGGCACGCGGGTATTTGTAGTGGGAAACACTCAGAGCCTAATGTGCGGTATCGCAGTTGCGAGTGATTTACAGTCCAGGCTCTGTCATCGTTAATGCCAGCTATGGCCCGCTTCTCCAGCACTGGTATGTCTTACTTTGTCAAGGTCCGCAACATTCTCTCCGTCGCTTTAAACACTCCACCTCACGGGATGAAGAGTTTTAAAGCCATCTTTCCTGTCTGGGAAGGCACTAGGTGGTTGTGCACCCCTCTTCTTAGCATCAAATTTATGGTATCAATTCCTCTCCCTTGTGGGCATTGCTGTAATTTGGGTAGCATCTGCCCTGGCTATCGTTCGATGTGTAGTTTGTATGAGGTTAGGCTACAATCATTTGGGGCCTAAGAAGTTCAATCGATCAAGCCGAAAATGGAATGTACCCTGCCGTCCCACAGAATCTTGTGCATTGGAAACAAACATAGTGCGGACGCTGAAATTTGTGTGCACTCGCCACATTATGACCAGACACCGACCAAACATTGTTGTTTGAACCTGCTGTTGACATTAACAACTTTCTTGTCCCTTAAAAAATTGTTGGCTATGATCCAAATATAAGTGCATACAGAGGATATTTCATTTTACTTTGTTGAGAATTCTTGCAGCTTCAAATCCCCCCCACCACCCTTCCCGGGTACACAAACATCTGATAACCCAAGTTTGTTTCGTTGAAGTTTCATTGTTATGAATTGAAGTGGCTGACAAGTTAGTCTAACAATAATAATGTCAGTTGCAAGTCCATTCAAAAGTTTGCATCTCAGCCTGCTTGGATGATAATTTCACTAAAGGAAGTCCCATCAACTGTGATCACTAAATCATTGTGTGCCTCTCCCAATATTGATTCTCCAGGCAATGGCCTTCTGCCCCTCTACCCCCTCCTCCCACTCCTTATGTATGCTTTGCTGTTATAGCAACGGCGGAGGTCATGTAAATATGTGTCATATATTTAGCGTAGATACCAAGCGCCAATCCTATCCGATCACCTTTCAGGAGAGAAAGGGTCCCCCTATGGTCAGGGATTCTGTTGGCTCTTTGATGACGGGGTCGATAACAGAAGTAAACTAGAACATGCTTCATTCGTCAAGTGCCCCCTTTTGCTCCATGTCTGGAATGCACATATCAAGGTTGACTGGTCCCCTGATGTCGAGCTCAACAAAGGCGGAGCGGATGAATCTAACGTTTGAGTTAACACCGTCCTAATTTTGTTCATCTTCCTACTAATGAACTGAGAGCAGAGCCTTGGGGCATCAGAATGGTTTGAAAATTACAGACTATTTCTGTAAAAGACTGAAGACATCAATGTTCCTCAAAATGTAGTACCTCCTTTATGCGCATGGCTAACCCTTCCTTTTCAACACGACATACATTGTCATTTCTCTCCCCCCCCCCCAACCCTCCCTCCCTGCTCGAGTAAGGTATATTTCATCATACATTATCTGTCTGGGATCAAGGTGACGAAATCAGAAAGATCGTATACAGGTGTTATTTAGGGTATTTCGTGGAGTAAATGTGTATGGGCATTGGCTGGCTGGCTCGCTGGTTCTCTAGTTGCTTCTGTTGTTTCCTACCAGATGTTTTCCAGTTCAAACATAATCTATCCCACTCTTTCTTCTTTCTTTCTTCTTCACAAGGTGGTACTGTTTGCAAACTGCAATGAAAGAAGCCTCCCATTCTGTGAACCGAGTATCAATTTTTTCCTCTCATAATACAGCAATTCACCAAACATTGTGGCCTATCTGTGGAATCGCCTTCAATGTGATTTTGCTTCGAATACTTCACTAGTTAAACATGTGCAAGCGTGTGAACCGCCGACGTGTATATCCCCGCAGAAATGACCTTTGTGGACCTCATTTAGAGAAAGCACATTTAATTGTGTCTCTTTGACCTCTGGTGACTTTGAAAAGATCCACCAGTTGTTCAGGACCAACTGTAGTCCACATTCTCTCAAGCTTTGTTATGCAATTGACCTCCTATGTTCTTGGAATGACTTTCATGTTGTTTCAGGCTAACTACTCTTCCACCTCCATCAAGTTTCCTCCAAATCTGATGTGAAGTTAGAGAAGAATTGCAAAAAAACCTGTAACTTCGACCTCCAGCCATCCCCCCCTTTGAGATTTTTTCTGGACCACCTTTTTGCCCCACCACAGAAATTGAATAATACTTATTCTGTGCTTTTGCATGAAACCGCAGCAGACATCAGTGATGCCCAACTTTCGAACCAATCCAAGATTTTTTCCTAGGGCGGGCATGTGTACCAAGGATCAGATCAAATGAATGAGGGTTACAGAGGTCTCTGGCTGACGCCTAAAGTTTCCTGTGGGGGCGAGGTGGCGTCTTGCAGGAATTTTATAATGATAGCTTTCCAAATGAAAAAAATTTAGAGGGAGATGGCTAACTTCTTAATGCCGTATTGCCTCATATTGGTCAGGTCAACATGCAATTCTTGCATGTCTGTCCTACCGTCCAGCTGATTGTATATAGAATGGGATAGCCTTTGGCAGCATGGGAAAGTTACAACAGCTGTTCGAGTGCTGTTGGAACTATTATAGTCTATGGTGAATCATTAACTGAAGTAAGCTATAGAGACCTAGTTTCTGACTTGATTGATAACACAGAAAACTAAATTTAGCTCCTTCCGGTTCAGGTTTGTGCATTAAGCCGGCTTCTTGAATCAGATATATAGTGTGTGCTAGTCTGCCAGGCCTTGCAGTGGCAGCCTTTATTTTCGTGATAGCCTTGTAGAGTAACAAAATTCACATTAATGATATACACAGTCTGTCACTCTGCCCGTGGTGTGGAAATGAATGAACAAAATATGCCAAGGACACAACTGGGCTAATGTTTCAATTGCTGCAACATAGATGTGATGAATCATTCCAGATTTAGTACCCAGGCTGTATTCAGCAACACTGGGGGTGGATCGTTTGCCATTCCATTAATCAGGCTGCAAAGCAGTACTCACAATGTGTGCATAGCCTACATGCTCAATGGCATACCGAGTTTATAATTGGAGAGGGCTTGCTGTACTCAATTTATGGTCTCCAGATGGAATCATTTGGTTTGAACACGTCTTCCTCCAAAATTTCCCTCTTATTTTTAATAAAATTCCTAGTTTCTATTTATAACTCGAGTTTATCAGAAATCAATTGTTGGAAATATCATTTTTCTTTCGTTTGTAGCAACTCATATACCTTCACACATAAGCAAGAATTCCAGGCAGTCAGGCCTGAACTTGTCAAACACTCACTTTAATCCGAGGCAACTGTAGATAAATTATAAAGAGGCTAATATAATGATAGCTGGAGCAAAATTGTATGTGTCAGTCAGAACCATCGTTCATACACTTTCTGCTACAGAGTACTATGTGTATTGTGGGCGATGATGTAAACATCCCATCATGCAATAGTATATGATATCATACTCGCACAATCCTGGAAATATCTTTGTTTTCTGATAAATTGGAATTTTTGGAATGATGCCGATGCGTCTTGTGCAATAGGGAGTCTCCCTGATTTTTCTGCATAATGAACCATTACTCCACTTAGGACATTGTATTGAAATGGAAGTTCGAACCAAACAAATATAGATATAGCTCCCCATTCTCCACAAATTTACCTTTATTCTATTTGAGCTTGCGTTTAGCCTTCGAGCATGTAGGCACATTTTTGGTTATTGGTATTGAAGCTTGCTACTGCTTTGCTATAAAATCAATGTCAGTGAATGCGTCTGCAATGTTGCAAGAGCTGGGTCCCTTCCATGACATGGTATTACGACACATAAAGTACATGAGGGACTGTAGATGGTGTTTGCCTGGTGGATTGGGCCGTTAGCCTTTCCACGACCATTTCAACTTGATAAAAATGTTGATATTTTGCATTGGAGAATTAATAATTGGAAATCAGATTGATTCAACCTTTTGTGCCAGAAAGTTCAACAGATCACATACCCTTCACCATTCATTTAGTATGCATTACATGATAGCTTAGCCATGTGTTCATATATTGTTGGAGCCCGCGCCTGGCACCTACATGACCTTTGACATTGGCTTTGGAAGTGATTTATTATTCTTCACCTGTCCATGGTTTGTGGTGTGTGTTACTCTCCTGATACAGACCATGTGGGGAGTGATGGAGTCACACTGCCTGTTAATGTAGTTGATTGATAGCATGCTTGTGGTTGGTTGCTCATCACCCACCCAATCACAATGTTAGTTTTTGTTATGGTGCAATGTGGTTCAAACAGTGATAACACACGCAGAGTAATTGACAGCAATGACAGCAAATATAATATATGCCCTAGGCCTGCTATAACTGTGTGAATGTCATAGACCATGTATACCTTGTTTACCCTTTTTGTACAACATGCAATTGTTGGATACATTATTCAGTGATCCTTCCTGTCCTGGTTACGAGAGTAGTAGATTATCCTTAACCTTTGGTGAATAACCAAACCTACATTATTCAAAGGCCACTAGAATGTCTAGTTACGTCTAGTCCATGCCGCATCCTGTTTTCCTGGTTTGCCCTGGGTAGAAGACATGCATCGTGCATACATCTCGTCAACCTTTTAGTGACATCATGTGCCAGACCCTAGATTTAGCACTCTTCATCTGGGTTAATCAGAATCCAACTGTTTATCCCAGAACAGTGAGGTTCCTGAAGCCTACAGACTGCACATGGCTGAGCAATTCAGAGCTAATTGGCATTTCAACTGTCTTGCTCGCCTCTCCTTCCCAGATCTGGGTCGAAGCCAAACTTTTGTCCTGGCTCCTGTATGATGTCAATAGATTTGCATTTTGCTTCCAATTCAGGAGCATGGGTCAGTTCACGTATTTAAGATTCTCGTCCACTCATGTATATCATCAGTGACTTTTTTTGTGGGGCAAGCCCAACATTTTTGAGTGGAGAATAGGTTGTTTGGTGAAACTGTGGAACAAAATGTATGTGGTGTTCCTTCCTTGTTCAACAATTTCAGTGGAAGTTGTTTGTTAGGTGCAGTAACTGATAAATAAGTTTGCAGCATGGGAGAATTTTGAAATCAGTTGTGCAAACAGTTGGTGATTACTCAATGAGAGCATTGTAACATGATGCTTGAAACCTGTTGCCTAAAAGTATGAACATTCCCGGTCTATGTTGATTGCTCCTTGAAGCTCCATTCAGCCTTTGAATATCGAGAAAATTGCATTGATGATATTGAAAATGAATGCCATCATTCGATACCTCATCTACAAGAAGAACTACAGTCAAAATTACAGCACTCGAATCATTTTTATTTTTGGAGGAAATGGTGATCAGTCCGCCAATTTTCGAGAAAGCCGATCAGCCGGTCGTACGCAAGTATATTCCTTTCCATACAAGAGCCTATTCCACAAATTATGAATTTTGACCGAATACTATCGTTTCAACGGAATTTTCTTCAATAGTTGTTTTTATATCTGTCAATACAATAGATTACTCGTACGGTACTTGTGCTGAAAGGAGGACATGAAATAAGGGCTGAATGGGACTTTGCTGATCTAATGTTTGCTACTTTGAAATAGTTAGCCTGTCGTGTAGTTTTACCACTGCAAGTTGAAAGATGGAAAAATATATTTAGAAGAAGAATCCGAATAAATGGTGTTTCTTGTATGAACATCCAATGCTGACATTTGTGTTTGCATGGATTTTGGAATTTAGAAAAGAGTTTTCAGTCTGTAGTATAGAGGAGATATAGTTGTGATGTGGGGAAGACTGCCATTTCCTCAAAAGTATTGTTTAAAATAATCAAACATCAGGTGAACATGGTCCCTACTGCCCCACACCCCTCACCCCCCGCAACCCCACTCTGCAACTCTCCGGGTATCACTGCCATTCATCAGTGCTAAACCATTAGGAATAATCCAGTATGGTGTATTGCTGGAACATGGTGTTAACACTCACAGTCAAAGAATGTGGTTCCCAGACTTCGAATTTCAGATTGAATGGAATCTTCATGAGCTAATCTCATCTAGAGATGTATCTCAATGACTACTGCTAACTTCACAGCTCACATGGCAGGGCGAGCTTGCTTGAATCCCTGCAGGCCACTTCAAGATCAGTGAATGTGCCCTACTGAATGCCTAATAATCTGCCTTACAAATAGTAGGCTTACTGATGAAGGCCATTATTCAGCAATTCAAGCACAGTTTCCCATTTGCGCAAGGAGCCGTGTAATATTGTGCTTCATTGTGCAGTCTGTAACATCGAGAAGGAGGGTGGGGGGGTTCGCCCCTGTTTCTCGAGGATGGGGATTATTAGCATAAATCTGATCAACTTAAGGCTAAATTAGTTAGTCTATTTTTAGCCCAAGTGTATATGGACTTTAAGGACTTTTCAGTCCAGTGCCAACTTCATATTAGAAAATAGTTGGCGTAGTGATGAAGGCCTAAATTAGAGCAGTGCCAGGGGCAATTTTATTTTGCCCCAGAACAATGCTTGTGGAAATGAATAACAACCTATATGATCATCCGTAATCAATAGCCTCTCATGGTTGTTCTGTGCATGCTCACCCTACACATTCTGGGGTGTAGACAAGCATTCTCTATAGCTTTTTTCAAACTCCCCACTCTTCGATCCACAACGTAAAACTATACATGTGTAGGCGGGTAAACCTCCACGTGTATATCCCCACTTTTGAGCAATCATGGGAAGGTAACTAACCCCCCATAAAGACCCCATTTTGGTCAGAAACCAAGACAATCTTCATCCACCAAGTTTTGTTTAATCCATGGGTGTTTGATAGGCACATGAATTTGCGAAGTTGACACATGAGGGCTTTGAAATGACTTTTTAACTTTGTGAGGAATGAACATAGCCCCCATCCACCATTTCGTCAACTCTGAAAAGTTTGGAAAATCGCATAAATTTTGCAAGTTTGACCTCCGCTGACCTTGAAAGACCTCCCTCCCACATTTTTCAGATGCAACATAGTTTTTCGTTCCACCAAGTTTCGGTCAAATATACAAAATTTGTGAATCGCATCAATTTCACAGATTGGACCTTTGATGCCTTGAAATGACCTCCCATTTTTCTGGATCAACTATAGTCCCTACCCACCAAGTTTCGTTCAAACTCGACTAACTTGAAAATTTTGCGAATTATTGCAAATTAGCGGCCCCAGCATCGCAGCGATGCCCATTCGAACTCATCCGAATTTCACTAGGCGACAAGTTACCAAGTGTTCAGATCAATCGGATAAAGCGTTAAAGATTATTGCGCTCACGGGACACTCTTCCAATGTGGAATTCTGCAAATCAGCGGATCCCGTTTCATGGTGGCGACCCCACTTTCGAACTCATCCGAGATTTCACTAAGCGGCCTGGTGCCAAGTTTCGGCTCAAATTGGAACAAAGTGTTGGAGAGTTATTGCGCTAACCAGAAATGCGGCTTCAGAGGCTGACGCGGCGGCGGCGGAGACGGCGAAGCCAAAACCATAATATCCCGAATTGGGGATTAATCACCCTATTTTTCACTATCTCTGTGATTAAGTAGGGAGGGATATCTCCGTTCTTTTGTGCTGTAGGGTCTGTACTTAATATCCCCGCACACTGTAGTGTTCGGATATTTGTGCTTTGGCCGTGTGCCCGGCCGTCTCCGCCCGTTCCCGGCGCCGCCGCTGCCGGAACCTTTAGGCGTTGGCGCTCTCATTCTTTAACCTTTCCGATTGACCCAAAACCTGGTACACATGTCGTATGAGTAAAATCTCGGATAATTTCGAAAATGGGCTCTATCGTTATTTGTTTCCCCTATTTTTGCAGTTTTTTCGCAAATTTGTTCAAGTTTGTGCGATTACACTAAACTGTGGTGTGGGGGTAGTTGTTGGATCCGAAAAACATGGCGACAATTTCAGGTCATCCTAGGTCAAGTTTGCATTTCTTTGGCCAGTAGCCCCTAATTATAGCATAATGTAGTGATATTTCAACTTCATTGATTTTCATGACAACTTGGGACTAGGTGCCAACTTCCCCCCCGTCCTGATCAATTTACTTCAATAGCAACGAGATCACTGAGGGTAATTTGTGGGACTATTTGCATATTAGTTGTCCTGATCAGTCAAAATGATGAGTTTAAATACTTTTTTCGCAATAACATCGGACATGTTCATTGGAATCAATATGCTCTTCTAGGAGTGGATAGCATCACATGGAGTGTAACAATTTTCATAAAAACCGCCAGTCATTGAAGGTCATTAAGGTCACTTGGGGTCAAAAACTGAATTTTAGTAATTTTTCCGCCAATAGCACTGGGTGTGTTCATCAAATGCAAAATGCTCCTAGGAGTGGATGTAGCACATGGAGAGTACATTCTGCGAAACTGCATATCAATTAAAGGTCTTCGGGGTCACTTCGGGGTCAAAAACTGTTTATTGGCTATGATCGGAGAATTAAATATCTGGCGAAGGCTGGTGGTTCACCATTGTGAATATACTTGTTAATCGCCTGTGTGGACTCTGACCTGAATTTTGACCTCTGGCGGTGGTTCATGTGGTTAAATTTCAATGAATAAAATGTGCTTATTTTAAGGAGTTAGGCAAAAAAAAGTAGAAACTGGTTTTTTTGATATGTTATAGAGCTTTGGTGTGCTTTTGGAGGGAAACAACTCCCCTTCGATCGGACCTTTTTTAGTAGTTACGAGGGGTCAAAGTTCAAGTTTATACCTTTTTCGCAATAACATTGGACATGTTCCTTCGAATGCAATATGCTTCTGGAGTGCGCTGCATCACAATGGAATGTAACAATTTTCCATAAAACCGCCCTGTCGAATTGAAGGTCATTAAAGGTCACTTAGGGCAAAACTGATTTTCGTACTTTCGCCAATAGCACTGGGTGTGTTCATCCGAATGCAAAATGCTCTAGAGTGGATGTATCACCTGGAGAGTACCATTCTCATCAAAACTGTCATATCATAAAGGTCATTCGGGGTCACTTAGGGGTCAAACTGTTTTTTGGCTATATCGAAGAATTGAATATCGCTAAGGCTGGATGGTTCCCAATTGTGATAAAATGTTGACCTGCATGTGTGTGACTCTGACCTGATTTGACTCTGTCGGGTGGTCATGTGGTTAAAAGGTCGAATCTTGAATAATTTGCTTATTTAAGGACTCACCTTGTCCGGGGCTGTTGGGGTGCCTCATACACTTAGCAAGTGCATTATGGAATGACCCATTTTACCTGTACACGTTGTCGCTTCACAAGTCTATAAATATATTCTTTCCACAATTGTCCGGTTTCAGATGTTCACCAGAATTTCTGATAATATATGCGGGATATATACGTCTGCGTTTACCCGCCCGACAGTTTCTAGTTTTCATCAGATATTTTGCAAGATCCTTTGGCACTGTTCATGCAACATGAAACTGCCAGACTACCCAGTTTGGCAGTTCAACCAGGTTCCCTTTCATTAGAATCTATTCATGCACTCTAGGCATTCCGCATCACTTGCTCCTACAAGGTTTTTTTTTTTTTTTTTTTTTTTTTTTTTTGTTTTTTTTTTTTTTTTTTTTGTAGTTGAATATAGTAATTGGCAAGTCAGAGAGCTCACTTCAGGGAAAAACAGCTAATTGAAACATCCATTACATTTTGACTCATGTCTATTTGCATTGAGGAAGTGATTGAGAGCAAACTAAGAGTAACCAGTGGCATAATACTCCAACTTACACAGGTCATTGAAAAAAAAACCAAACACCAGAGTTAGAATTTGGATATTCAAATTTCATCCTTCACTAAGTTGTGAATACCAGCAAATTCTGGCTTATCATGAGTGGTTTCAGCCCCCAAGCTCCCACCTGGGATGAGCAGTGTGGTGGGCGTGACCTTCCCAACTTCTATGACAGCCCTCATAAAAACCCCTTCCCCCACAAAAAATAGTGCATTACTGCCTCTGTCTTTATTCACAAGCTACTTTGGTTCGATGTTTCCTTTTTCAACCTTTTTGCAACTTCTAACTTTCTGTTCAACTTCAACCCTTGCATAATGCTACACAGCTCATGTTTAACATATGCTAAGCAAACTGTGGTGGTGTTGATTGGCTGCTGACCTGTCTGGTCTTCTTGGAGATGACCGTGTGGATAAACTAATGTTTTGCTGTTTATTCAGGGAGTGTTAGGTCCTCCTGAGGGCAATATCTACACCCCACTCACCACTCACTACCTATGGACAAGTAACCGTTTGGCAGTGTCACAATGAACAATTGTGCAATGGCCCCCTTTGTGACTCCTAACGGCTTATTTCACAGAATGTCCTATCGATGACTACGACCAACCGTTCGTACCTCGGTCCTGCTACGTGCTTTGGTGTGCAGTTTACCCGCTGCCAGCTATTTTCCTCATGTAGAATAATTTGGTATGTTATAAGATTACGAAATTTCATTATTTGTACGGCAATCTAATATAGATCCTTAATGTTAGACCACATGGTGATGTGTTATGGCAGACCCACTCTCCTGTAAATCACAGCTGTGTTGCTCCTAAATGCCGTTTTTCCGATCTGTGTCATTCTCCGCTGTCCCACTGAGACGTGACTCAGTCATATTAACATAGCTGATCGATAAGTTTGTAATGTATATTCTCCATTGTGATTGAGTCTTCACCGCATTAGAGTAATAGGGTAGATTGATAGATGTGACACAATGGCTAGACGCTGTCTAGACCTAACCATGTTCTTATTTAATCCATCGCTCATTAAATACAATTTCCACTCCATGTGAGCCAGAAAATGTAATAGTTTCGTACTGGGTCCCTGGTTTGCATTCTTTCCTGTGAGTACGAAGCTTCTCTCAATAATGCCTCTTGTCTAGTTTTATAACGCAATTATTTTGAATGAGGTTAATTCTTTTATTCCTCTACAACTTGATATTGCCTGTAGCAAGGTCCATGTCACACAGAGGTATATCCAGGTTCGAGTTTACAGTTATGAGATATGATATGTGTCAAAAGCCCATAGGGGAATGACCGCAGTTGCCGTTGACGTACGTGTGCAAGCAATCTTTTCAACTCCCCTCCGACAATTACGATCCGCCATCACAAAATTTCACAGATTTCCCCCCATACTTTCAACATGACTCCAAAACATGGGATGAATTGGTCGTTTTTTTTTTCAGTAGTGTGACAGTTTTAAAAATAGCCTTACGATATTCTAGGGGGAATCTAACCAATTCTTGTTCTATTCCCATGAACTGTTCTGTGGTGAGCATGCGCCGTTGGACCTACGAACTTGGCTCATGTTCAAAGCACCTGATGTATATCAAGTGATTTGTCAACATCGGCTATGCAATATCAATGCCCCATTTACTGTATAATTCCGTAGTCATACATTCCTTCCAGTGTAACATTGATGTAAGTGGTTATGGAAAGTTCTGCTCAAATATTTGGAGGTGGAAGAGTGATGTTTACAAGTTTTCCAGGTACTATTAGGGTTGAGGGCCTCTGCTGGCTCCATGAATGTAGCTTTTTTTCCCCCTGCCATTTCAAAATACCATAAGCTGTTTTCGTTTCCTGTATGGCTACTGATCACTTCCAAAACATGTTCGCAATCTGCTTATAAATTTTTCATTTTGGAGAGCATTCTGATCACAACACATATATACATATTAAAACAGCTCCCAGATGGTTGAGCGAAGATTGATATCACCATGCGCCCCTTTCCCCTTTCTCATCATGATATTTACCTTTCAAATCTGCTATGCTGCTTTAACATAAGGAAATGGCTTGGGGGAAATTTTTGGTGTGGCTGCTTATCCTTCAATTGATTGTATTGGAGATCTTAGCATATAAAGGAATTATGGAAACTGCTGAATCTGGCCTGACCAGTCTTGGAATATCACAAGGTCCACTCTGGTTATGGCTACCTTGTTATATAAATATAACTTTTCAAAGTACTTTTTTCACTTGCAGGTTGCCAATTTGAATGCTGATTTGAATTCTTGGTTTTAAAGGGATATAAGGCCAGTAAAAAAAAAGCAGTTTCTCGGTCCCCGTCCGCACGTTTTTTAGATAATTTCCCAATTTCTTTTTTTTTTGACACTTTCATTGATCACTGTTCTTCAAAATATGTTAAAGGAAACTCTTCCTACTAATGCCATGCGAACTATGTAAGGCACATTTTGGGATGGCTTTGTGGCAATTAGGGGTAAAACCTCAGGGAAAAAAAAAGAAATAAAAGAAGCCTCATGCTCAATTCCAGAACTGCGGTACCGCGAATACAGTACTAAAATATGGGGTATTCGGGACTGTCTGAGAGCCAAAAAAAAAAAACAGGCCCTCCATGCACAAACTTTCAGCGAAGTTAGGACGAGGAAAAACTATTTTTCCTTTTTCTTTGGCCTAAATGTAACATTTTCGTCTCAGGAACACAAGTATGTACTGTCACCCTTCCTTTGGTATATGCTGCATGTGATTATTTATCATGAATTTGTATGCTCCACCGTTATCTGGAATAGAAGCCCCCCTATAATAGAAGGCCCCCCCTCTTTATTGGACATTCCAATGAGGTTAGGACGCAATATTTCACCGAGTAACGGTAGTCATTGAACAGGCGTACACAAATTCTAGTATTCGGGAAGTAGACTAACAAAGTGTAGTATAGAAATTTGGAAGCCTATACCGCAAGTTGTATTTTTGCCTTAGAAAAGACCCTAAAAATAATCGCCCCCCCTTAAAAAAGTAAAGCCCACGGAGCGTGATTACAGATTATACGGTATTATTAAAAGTTCCTGTTCAGAAAAAAATGGGTCAGTATCGTTTAGTAATATTTCTGTAGCACGGGCTCGGGGAAAAGTTTTTGTCCGCTTGGAATGAGTTTGTAGGAAGTGACATAGCATGTCTAGGTGCGTGCGTGTGTGTTTTCATATTTCACACATTTCGGGTTAGCAAGTTTCTCCTGAAAACTATAAGGCCAGTTCTGATGAACTTTTGTATGTGGTCCTACAGTTTTAAGAACACATGCTGATTGGGTTGTAGTCACTAATTGAGTAATTTGCCTACTGCATAATTTTATTGTTGGGCTCATAACTTGATTACGCACACAACCCGAGTGGATATATGGTGAATAATCCTACACTGAAAGGGGGGGATCAGGGTGGTTGAAAAGCAGCTAAATACCTTACACAGTGAAACAACGACTAATCGCGAACCAGGCGGGGACTAGGTGTTCAAGGACGTGCTCATGAACCGCACAGCGCCCCCATTTTCACGGTTTAAAAAGTTTTTTGATGGTTCTTGATAAGTAACTAGAGTAGAGTTCCCTGAAGTGAGGACGCCATGCTACGATCGACTACCATGGCAGTAACCCAATAATTCCACGATCATACTTCTGAGGGAACCATTCCATCGGCCGAGTAAAGTGTGTTATCTTTTGAGTTAGGCTCGTAGCCTAACACACAATGTAACAGTAATTGTTGTAGCTCGCAACAGAAGTATGGTATTCTCCTAGTAGCGAAATAGACTCTGCGCCGAGTTTAGCTCTATTTAAACCTTGGCTGGAGGAAAGTAAATATTAGGTTTATCTATGAATAGTATTTAAACGAATACAACTTCACTCCTTGTATAGCCAGGAGTGCTGATAATTTGCTTTAGTGATAGAATTTATGAGTAGGCCTCTCAGATCTGTGCTAGTGCTGATCTTCTCAATTTCTCTTGACCATGGTTGCTGATTAATTTTCAAGATGTTAAAGGGCTAAATAAGTTAATTTATAATAAGTTAAATCCTTTTGGTACAATGCCATTTATACATTGTGGATTAGTTTGAGTACATTTAGGCTAGTCCGGGAATCAATGTACTAATTAACGTGCATGAAATGTTGGCATTCAACGCAGGTGTATTAGGAAGAATTTGGTTAATCAGTAATGTGATTGCACAGATGGATCTTAACCATTTCAACTAATTCTGTTTCTTACCAAGCTACTGGGACAAAATGAGTCCAGATCATTATTCATTAAATCGGTGTGCATTAGCTTCTCAAAAACTAATCAGATGTACAGTACAGGACATAAAGTTACTGTATAATATGATATAGGAGGCCCCCCTGTAATAAGACCCCCCCCCCCTTTTTGGGACATCCCAATGAACGGTTAGGAAGCATATTTCACGAAGTAACGATGAAAATTATCCTTGAACAGGCTGTACACAAATAGTATGTGTCGGGAAGTAGACTAACAAAGTGTAGTATATGAAATTTTGGAAGGCCTATACTGCAAAATTATGTTTTTGCCTTAGAAAATTACCCTTCAAATAATCGACCCCCCTCTTGTGAAAGGTAAACGCACACCGGGGGGTTCATTACAGATTATACAGTAGATTCCCAGATAACTTGCCTTCAGATTATTTCTGCTCAGTTTTGATTGAAAGTCAAAACGCATTGAAGCACAATCCATACAACAATCAATCAGGTCACAACCTGGACATGCATGGACAACAGTGGGGTGGGTTGTTCCAATCAAATTTATGATGCTTTCACTCTCACCCCAATAAAGAGGTCTTAAAGATATAGACTACATGGGACCATCTATCTTCAAGCAATCATTCCTTTTAAGAGTGCGGCCGGTGTCTGCAGTGGTGACATCTTGAATATGTTCAGGTTAGAACTCAACCAGTTGGCCACATGATCACCCAGATTGTTTGGCTCGGGAGATAAGCTTGCCTTATTCAAGTAATCAATTCATTGAAGGGCAACTGCAGGCAATAAGGGGAGGAAGAAAAAACATATTAGAGGTCCCAATCCGTTTCAATAAGATGATCCTATGTGGAGGTATTGGACCATTATATAGAGAAATTAGGGAGGATCCCTGTTGTGCAATAATGCTGACGTCACAGGGGTGGAACCACACAGGTAGTAGTTATGTATTTTGTTGGTTCTTGGTTAAATAACTAACATTCTGAAGGTTCTCTGGACTGATAGCTTGCTTCCAATATGAAATCATCTAAATAGTTTGCTCTGGCCTGGATGTGTGAAGCTAATCTAGAATGGCATTGACTAGACAAGAAATTCCATAATCAAGAAGATATGATTAGCTGTGCTCTAAAGCTTTTACAGATTCTCATCTTGGTAACACCATTTGTTTCCTTAGGCTGTTGCCTATGTAGAGCTCAAGGCGCAACCGTTCGTTCCGATCCATCCCTTCTTCAGAAGAATAAACTTCATGAATCAAATTACAGCTCCTGGGTCTAAGCCGTTATATCCCACTGTAGTTGCTCTTCGTGAATGGCAAATGCTATTACAAGCTGTGAGCAGTAGCATTGACCAGTAACCTACTACTAAATCAAAGCAAAGCGTCAGGTCACAGTAGTCTAGTCAACATCCTACAATTGGTGCATTACAACCTCTACCCCATGAATAGGTAATAGCCCAAGTAGGTAAGGGTGGAGACTTGGCTGTGTAAAATGACAGGTAGCAAGCGATATTGCGACTTTGAAGTTTTTTGGTCAAAAACCGAACAGTGCATGGGTGGGCGATGGTGTTGCAAGGATGATTCGCCCACCAATGATTAATGGAGGTGGAATAATTCAACCGAGGAAAGCAGCCATGTGTAGGCTCACTACATATAAAGGAGGCTAGTAGAAGCTATGTATCAACTAGAAATTGAGGAATCTCATTGGTTTAAAACAACGGATAAGTTAATGAAATTTTAGGGCCCCATGCTGGAGGCTGATGTTGAAGCCATGAGTAGGCCCACAGAGACCCACATTGGAAGGGGTGGGGGGGGGGGGGAAATAACATGGCCAGTAAGGCATTTTAAGCTTCTATCAATGAGGCTTTTGTTGAACTTAAATATGCCAACTTTTGTGGTAAACGGTTACAAGAGGACACTAGATGTGCCATTGTTACTGTGATTCATAAGAATAGCTTACCCGAACTCTGAGAAAATTGTCCTCACTGAAGGAAAAGTACAAGTAAATACATATTGGTTCATTTATCCTGTAGGTAATGCCAAATATGTTCACGATTTCTAAATACGGTCCCGGGTGCCTGTGAGAAACTTTTGAAGGGGGTACCACACCAACAACCGAGTGTAACATGTCTATGATGGACTCAAATCTAGCGTCAGTATGCTGTTATGTGTGGTTCGTCAGATCATCCCTGCCTTTGAGTATACAGTATGTTTACGGAGTAGGACCAAAAGCTATTCTACCTTATCCATTGACATTTAAGAAAAATCCAAGATGGCACCTTTTCCTACTTTATGGGCATAGGACAACATGTTGGTTAAATAACAATTGTACCCTGCTACAATCAGTACAATACATGTACGGTTGACTTGGTAGGGGGAGGAGTATGAATATTTGGACTAGTATAATTTTTTGGCTAGATGAGAATATGACTAAATTTGAACACTGTCTTGAAGGTTCTTACATAGCATGGGACGCCTGGAAAGTCATGAAATTTGATTATGTCACTTACAAGGCTCGGAAGTCATGGATTGGCTCTCGCCCTCAATGAAGGCATGGGAATGGAAAAGTCATGGAATTCCAATGAATGAGGACTGTTCATGTATGATATATTCTGATAATAAGGTGACATGCGCGTGCAGTTTTCTGTCTGTTAGGCCATCTATGATCATTGGAAAAGCATGGAATTGGGGTGGAAAAGTCTTGGAAATTATGGCAGAAGAAAAGGGAAAGAACCCAGACTACAACTTACTGAAAAACCATTTGCATGATGGGGCACGTGGTCATTTATTGTTTCATGCATTACTTACCTGAATTCATCTCTCAGTTGTAACACATGTATTGCATCTTTTTCATCAGTTTGCCCAAAATGAGAATGGATTAAAAATGAGTGTGTGGGTAGTGCGGAAGACGTAGCTCTTTCTCTTCTCATGCCGGCAGATATTTCATGAATCATTCCCTAAAACACTGAAAATTCCTGGAACTGTTTGCCATGTAAGCTGGCTTGTGTAGCTCTTCAAAAGCCTGCATCAAGTAGTTGCCTGCATGTGCCTCGTTGGTAGCGCGACTTGGGTCCTCTTCAGTGTGGCTTCCCTCGTGTCTAGCACATCAGCTTTCTGCATGACTGCCCCAAATTAAATCGATCTCTGACTGGCTATACCTGCCCCCTTCTGAGCACTAGAGACAAACAGGCTGCAAGGTACTGTCTGGTCTATAATCCCTGGACCAGATAGTAGTTGAGTACTGCAACTGATCCTGAAGCAATTATAGAATCAGCCTGCCATGGATAATGCACTTATTGATCTGGTTCCGGAAGTTACCTCTTAGGAAGTAGTTAAAATTGAGTCACTGTTTAATATAAGTTTACAATAAAATTACCTTGAGATATTCATGTATCATAAATTGAACTATAAATTTATTTATATTGTCCTATAGTATCCTAAGGAGACAAGCTCAAATTTGTTGTTTTCCTTTAGTGATTTGACAGGAATTATTCAGAAAATGTGGGAACCTCTCCTTTCTGTAATGGCGGGATGTACTGATTCTACAGCCAGCAATCGACTTGGGACTGAGCCATCCCAGATTCGATTCTCGCGAAAGTGTCCGTTTGTATACATGTTTGTTTAGTATGACCATGTCATACTTAACAAACATACAAACGGACATTTTCGCGAGTGCACCTCATTGCTGGATCACCCGGCACCCATCGGTACCCCACCAATGGTACGCTCATTGGATAGTTCCTAACCACCACTATGGTTACCAGGTAACCATTGCTATGGCACCAGCAACAGTAAATATAGGTGAATGACAAGCTGACTACAATATCTCATCCGGCCCTTCGGGCTGATGAGATAATAATTAGTTTAACATTCAACTGCTTGTGATATTGTCAGTTTGTTCTCACATCCGGCTGACATGGTCAAAGTGCTCCTCAGATGTTACACTAAACACTGGGCCCAGTAAGCACTTTGGAAATCCTGTAGGGTTAAGTGGCAGCAGCTAATACATAATGCCAATTTATTTAACATGTGTCCTGTCCTATCAATCTTTGTGTTCATGTTCATTTTCTATTGTCTCATTGTTTTACGCTGCTTGGTTGTTTGTTTGCAGGCAGGTGGCGCAGGATTAGCTCACCGCTTAACCCACTCTACATTGGAAGAACATTAATCAGTATCATTTAGAGAGCTTCTTCCCAAAGCTGAATTAGCACCTGGTAGGGAAGAGCAGTGGAGATTGAGCAGGTTGGCCCAAAGTGTGTACATCAACTCAAATCAACCGGATGATACTCTTGTATTCTTTGCTCTGCCTTTGCCAAAAACCTTGTGTCATTCTTGATAGCACTCGCTCGATGAGTGTTTTCATTAAACTGGGACAGTGAAGCTTCTTGGTTCACTTGCGTAACATTGGGAAAATTTGTCCTTATCTAACTGCTGAGTCCCTTGAGCAGCTTGTCCATACTTTCGCCACTGCAACCATTGATTACTCTAACTCCAGGGTATTCTGATAATCAGAATTGGCTGCAGGCTAATTCCGTGACACTTGAACACTCCAGACCTTAGGCCTTTTCCTTCACCATCTCCTTGGCTGCCTGATGGAGCATATAAGGATCTTGTTTCCTCCTCATTGCTGTCTAGCCTCTTACCACTTGCTTTCCATTCTACATCAAAGATTACCTGCTCCCCCATCGACCCTCTAGATCTCCCCTTATTTCTGACCAAAATCTGCTTTCTGTTTCACCTAGCCGTACAAAATCCTACAAGGATTGATCTTTGCAAACATTTGCGTTGTATCAATGGAATGCACTATTGCTGGCCATTAGAACCTCAGATCTGTCCTAGCTTTAACTCAAAGTTCAGTCAGCATCACTTCTCTGAGGCTTTTTTCCTGAGGATCTGTAGTTCTTCACTCTAAGCTATATTGTTCAAGCCCTGTTGAATCGTTGCTCCTTTATTGCGAGTTGTATTTAGCGCTTTATGAATGCTTCATTTATCATTATTATGACCATATTACCTGGCCTAAATAGACACATCTGTCCACTGTAGGGAAGGTTTCCTAAATGGGTTTTCTTCCTTTATTCTTTACCAGGTTCTCTATACAGGAGTTGCTGAAGCATGACTACTTTGAGGAGTCCGGGTTCCGGGTGGAGCTCGTGGAGGACAGTGACACAGACGACATACAGCTCCAACTCCGAGTCGAGGACCCCAAGAAGAGGCGGGACAAGCACCGGGACAATGAGGCCCTCCAGTTCACCTTCAACCTCACCGCAGACGAGCCAGAGCAAGTTGTGCGGAGATGGTGAGTCTCCGAGTTAGGTCCTTGTCCTATCCGACTTACAGGCATCTCACTGCAGGTTTATCTTGTCTGCTTCTTCCAGTATGGTCATCCGTATAATCTGTAATAGAACCCCCCCCCCTTCCCTGTAATAGAAGCCCTTCTCCCCCCCTTTTCGGGACATTCCAATGAAGGTTAGGAAGCATATTTCACCAGTAACGATGAAATTAGTCCTTGAACAGGCTGTACACATTGTGGTATAGGGAATTTTGGAAGCCTATACCGCAAAATTATATTTTTGCCTTAGAAAATTACCCTCAAATGATCGCCCCCCTCTTTGAAAATGTAACGCCCCCGGGGCCCGTTCATTACAGATTATACGGGGACTAGGTTTAGTGGAAGTGTAACCACAGTCAGAGGCATTAACACATGTATGCATGTTCACACAATGTCTGTAGAGCCTAGTTCTAGTGCTGCACCCTGCCCTTGAGGCCAGGCGGGGATAACCAGAAATTACAACCCTCGGCCCACATGGGGTCACAACAAGTTGGGAAAGCCTGAAAAGACAATTGTTGAAATGGGGAGAGGACATTTTGTCACAACTATTGCTTTTTGGTGGGTTTGTTCAGGAGAGTACCACAGTTTGCCTTTACCATGTACAGACTGATGTCTAGCGAGTATGCTCTATTGAGACTGCTAATTATTGCAATCTGGCTAGTCCTTGTTGGATGTTTGTTTTGGTGCTTATTCAAGAAACCTGTTTCCCCACTGCCATCCTGCCGTAGGATACTTGCATGCAGTTTTTGCCTAGGTCCGCTTATCATAGGCTGGCTAGTGGCTGTGCTGTTATGACAATAGTTTGGGTCCCGGTGTGCCCATGTTTACCCAGCAAATCTTAACAGACTGCCAGGCCCTCCCGTGTCTGGTCAGATTGTAGGATTACAACATTAAATGATTTATTGGTTCATAACTGCCACCACTGTCTCTCTGTGATTTGATGGTGTACCTTCTAAACCAATCAACATCAGGGGATGAAGTATTTGGATTTCCTTATGGAGCCATTAAAGCAGTAGCTGGCTTCTGAAGGAAAGCCTGAGAGTGTATGTATATTTTTATGTACACATATAGTTGCTAGGATGGATGAGATTTAAAAATCTATTCAAAGTACAGTGCCTCTTGTGACTATTCCGCCTGAACCGTACCTATTGTACCTATTCAGCCCCTATTAAAACTAGTCTAGTGGAGAGTTAGAGGGACCTGGTGATATAACTGACATAATGAGGAAAGTGACTCCACTGCGGTTAATCCTTTAGATATGAACAGCTTTGACGTGGGCATCCTGCAAGTCGCAGGACTAATGCATGCTGAATTAGGTTTACTTGCAGAAAGGTAGGTAACGGTTGTATATATTTTTTCTTTACTCAAGCTCATTCTGGAACCGAGATAAGCCCAGAGTTCAAATAAAGGCCTTGCAAAAGGTCTACAGGTTTTGAAACATTTTTAAACCCATTTCGTGCCACGGGTGACTGAGGGGGCGTCTGACACCAAATTTAATGATACTGTTAACCAATCAGTTGCCTGTCCTTCCATTAAATAAAATAAGCAAAATCATCTTGGCATCCAAACACCTTGGGCCGAATGTGGGAAAATGTGCAATCCAGGCCTGTGTTTGGGTACGGGTCATATCTTGTGTAAAATATGTCATTACCTAACCCTAAGTGAGAAATAGAAGTCATTGTTGTTGCTGCTACCTAGCCAAGGTGCAGTTCTGCAGATTTATGCCTGTTCCCCCTCCCATTCTCCTTAGAAAAGAAATATATGGAATGCATATAAATGGATGACAAATATTTAACTTTTGGGTTAGTGTAGATAAATGAACACTGTTTGCAGCTGGAAGGCTTTTTCTGGTGATCTGAGGTTCTTAATTTTCTGAAATTCGTCACTATACCTCCTCCTAGCTGATGCTGACGCACTGCTTGTATGGTCACATCAGAGTTAGCCTACCAAAACATTGACTGACATTGGTCCACCCTTTGTCACCTGAAGGGAAGGCAGGTTTGTTTGTTTGTGGTTGTTCTCTTAACCTTGAACATTACTGCATAGTGCTTTTAATATATGATATATGACGCAAGCCCAGACAGAGCATTCACAGTTCAAGTTCATTTGCACCATGCTATGACATTATTTGAATCATATTGCTTTTCAATATATATAGACTTTGGGAGTAATATTGCCTCTGTCAACTGTAGCCAGTATATATTACACTGTGGCGCCTTTCTAATTATGTGGCATTATTTCGATGATTTGTGTGAATGATCATCCCTGGTTATTTTGTTTGCTCGCTCTCGATTGTCTGCCAAAACCTCCCGACAGGTATGGCTGCACTTTGGATAGAGCGCATCCTGCAAATATCAGGGCTGTTAACAGCTAAGAGTGGAAATTACTGTTCCTTGTAGCTAGTATTTCCCATTACTGGGTTGAAGCGCATAGAAGTTTTAGCAGCTTCTACATGGCCATAATAATCTGATGCAGTTGATTTCACTTGATCACTTATCACTTATCTTTTGGTCACTTTGTTCATTGTGAGATAGGGATGAACACGCCTCCACCCCTTCAGGGGCTATGCCACTGATAACATGCCATGTTGACAAGAATAAAATGTCCAACATAAAAACAACTAGACTCTGTCTGTCTGTCTTGTTCCCAACTGTAAATTAACTAATTATCACAAAGAGACAGCTGACATTTGGGTATTAAGCTTTGCTGCTTTTGGCTGACAGGAACACGATCTTCCATAATTCCAAAATAATAATACGCCCTCCCCACCCTTTTTTTCCCCCTCCCCCACCCACAAGAATAATGTCATTCTGATATAATGCACTTTAGAATAAGGCTGGAGTAATGACGCCCATGCCGGCTACACACAATCGATGTATGGCGTCATTCGGATCAAACACAACAGATTTTCATAATTTGTCACAGCAAGCGACCTTGTTTCACTCTGCTCTCTCAGTCCCGCTTGGCCATTTCGCAGTGACTGTTATGACTAACATTTGAATGAAGCACTTTTTTATACCAGTATATGTGGCTAATGTAATTCCTCTGTGCTGTGAAATTAACTTCAACGCTCTGAAGCCTCGACTCCCTTTGTGTTTGTGCGGCCCATTTGATGATACGTGTCAAAAATAGATTTTGTTGTGAGGGTAAACCAGCGTTGTTGTCAGTTTGCTGAAACTTGGCAGTTTACCAGACAGTGTGTGTTGGCCAGTAGTTCATATTGGAGTAGGGGACTTCAGGAAGGCAATGGTTTTCTGTGTTGGGATATAGCATTGAATCGTGGGGTCATTTAAAGTAAAAGGTCATGCAACAGGTCTTTAGAAATAGCACAAATAAAAAGAGTACATCTCAGAAACCCACAACCAAAATTTAGAGATTCAAGCATGTTCCCTTGTTGAATAGTTAATGACATCACAAGAGTAACGATGCAAAGGCCATTGACTTTATACAGTAAGTGTTGAGAATTTGTCCCACGATAGCAGGAAAACATTAGTTAATATCTCAAATGAAATTGTTTGTTCATTATTTTATGAATAGCTTGTTCTTTTTTCAGTTGGATCCCATTGTTGGTTCTTTTGTTCCAAAGTTGGTAAGAAAACTTGGGCTCTACCGAAATGACTTTTCGATGCCAATCCGGTGGCCGATGTTTTCCTTTCCTACATCGGCCGATGTTTGGTCGGATCTTATGATGGACGGCATGAACTATCACATATATTCTACTACTATATTATACTATATAACCTATGACCATTGATTTTGTCCCACTGGGTGGTGTATGCCTTCAAACCTGTGGGAACTTTATATGAATAAGAGGGCACCCACATCCTTCAATTGTAAGCCATTCTAATTTAATTATTGCCAATACGATTTTATTGCATATCAGCTGAACCTTTTTCATCAACAAAACTGAAAAACGGGAGTGTTTACTAGCGTTTATTCGCCGAAGCTAACAATTATTCACATAATAGCTGTAACTTGTTGTCACATGTGCTGTACTGAAATAATTACATTTCAAGTGCTCCAAAAATATTGCATTGTCTTGCACTACCTCCACTACACAGTACTGTCCATACATGTGCTGCTCTGAATTAATTACTTTTTGCGTGCTCCAAAAGTATAGCGATATCGTTTACAACCTTCATTGTGGCATAATGCATGCCAAGAAGGCTACACGTATTATACAGGGTCCCCCAGTTACTCTTGTGACGTCAAAGGGCACACTGCGCAAAAGCAGAATTGTCTCATTATCCACAGCTTTGGAATGATCTTCCTCCACATGTGTGTGATATTTCCTCCTTTGGTGGATGCAAGTCAGCACTGAAGCCCTCTTCTACGACAAGTCTAGTTTATTTTTGTTTGTTTTGTGTTTTTGTAAAACACATCAAACTTTTTGGACTTTGCGCTATATGAGCATCGGTGTAATAATAATAATAATTACACCCGGATCAGCTGATATTCGTTCGGAGGTTTAGATTGCCTGAATATACTAACTATGAGACGCCAAAATAGTATGTCATGTTTTCATGACCATTGTACTTTAAAAGCATCATATACGTCCAGCATCAATGCAGACCAGCTGTTCAGCAGTGAAACCTTTATTCCGCATGGTATATTTTGCACAACACACACATATGGCAGACAAATAATGTGTATTCATTACCTCGGTTAAAGTAGCATACTGGTGAGTCAGACCAAATGAGCTGTGTCTTATTCAACAGCACATAGACTCAAGATGATAATACTGAGATGAGTAATTTACTCAGGCTCTCATCTTCATTCCTTCGAAGAGTCTTCCAAGAAAAGTGCGCTGATGTGTATATGCATCGCCATGAAAATGGAAGCAACTTGCTGTAGCGGTAGTGTTAAAAAATTAATCAAATGTGCCTTAAGTCATGACCATGTATGTCAGTTAATGTGTTTAATTTGCATAATTTATGCAATCAGAGAGTGGGTCAATGGAAGTTACGTATTGTGTCTAGTGTGAACGGTTTAGGCAATTTTAGTCACATTTCCACAATACTCAATACTCCTTTGTCAGACATGGTCAACAATCGGTCCTAATGAATTCGAAATTGGTCACTGATTAGTGCACTTCATATGTAAAACACTTAGGTGCTGGCAAGCTATCTCCACCTCTGTATGTTTTTAAACTTTGCTAGTATTATCTGCTAACTGGCAATATCAGGTTGGTAAAAAACAAACAACATACAAAAACAACCACTAGTCTGGAACAAGGTTAATGCTGTTGCTAAACCACTAGCCATTACCACTGATTGTGGTAAATTTGTGGCTAACCATGCACGACTCTTGAACTCTTTTGAACTAGAAATTTAACAAATTGAGGTATAAGGCCAAGTAAAAATAAAAACATGTTTAGCGTCCCGCTTTTTTCAAAAATGAGGAGGCGGCCCCTTTCGTTTTTTTCGTTTTTTGGCGACCCGACCATTGCTTGTCAAGATGTTTATATACCAGATGGGTGTCCCACATGAAGCACTTCAGACTAAAACTAATACGAATGCCATTCCTTACATTAACCAAAGAAGAAATTGCGCATAATAAACATTTCTAAATAAAATGCAACATGAGAAATACCAGACTTAGACAGGTTTGAAAAAAGGAGAAGAAGCAGGCCGAAGCAGGGTGATGCCACTTGACCTCTCTCAGAGGAGGAGGCCTCTTTTATTCCTTTTTATTTCATGTTCTATAGGGTCTACTAACCTAAACATGCTTCAAATTGTTCCTCTGTCAAGAGCAAACTGATTCCATGGAGTTAGACTCTGAAAAGTTATGGCCTGAATGAAGAAGGAAAAAAAATTCAGGAGGTGGGCGGGGACGCTAAACATGAAATTTCTATTTTGCCTAAAGTCTACCACACATCGGCCAGTAGTTTGCATCATGGGACCGGACAAAGCCAACTTGCTTCAGTAATATTGCTTTAAAATGCAATAGCATTATATATGTTACTTCACATGCACACGTGGTCTTACTGAGAATCATGGTTCTGTGCTAATATTGAAGTAAGGGATGCATTGGTTGACTGAGCAGTTGTTTGCAAAGCCTATCACGTATCAGAAGACCAATAGTTCTTTGTACTGGAGTGGTGTGTCTAGTGCCAGACTTTTCATCTGCTGATGTTAATCCCCCCCCCCCCCCCTCATTGAGTTAGGGCGTCTAGACATTTGTTAGATATTATTTACCAACCTGATCGATGTGTCATTGTTACACACTACACATTGTATTGTGTCATCTGTGTGATGGTGGCAATGGCCTCCTTCAGCCACCTTAAAAAAAGGGGGATTGAATGCCTTCAGTCTGCTAATGTCTCCAAGTCCAAGCCCTATACTTGTATAGGTCATCCTGTCATAATGTATTTCGCCCACACAAAAAGAATTGCTCTTTACTGTCCCTGTCTCCTTCCTTCCATCTCCCCCCAAATAATTGCTTTTTACTGTCCCTGTTCCTTCCCCCCCCCCAAGTTGATCGGTCCAACTTTCTACAGGTGGTTGTTCCCTTGGTTCGTTGAAGAGATTCAAAGATCTCAGTTCACATGTTACTGACCCTTTGCTGCCAATGTTAGAGATAAAAACCTATTCCACACGTAGCTAGTCTCTGCGAGTATAGCCTGGGTATTGTTTTGTGAAATGCTTAGAAATGTAGGTAACTAGTGTTCTGTCAGATATTTATGCATCCATGGAACCAGTCGTGCCTGCGCATACCGCTAACTCCATATATCAATCCTCCCCCCCTCTCCCCTACTTCAGGTGAGATCAAGCCTATTGAACGAAGAAGACCAGAAAACCGTTGCCAAGTGCATCCGGGACAGGATCGCGACTGTCAAGAAGCGTCGTCAGGATAGCAAGGACAAGCAGGAGAAGGAGCGACTTGATACACAGGACAAGGAAAAGGACGTAGGGGAAGGTAAGTGACTAGCCCTGTATGATATTGCAGAACAGAGTTTCGTGAATGTCGTCATCAGTGTTACTGATGCAGATGTGATGAAGGATGTGAACACATTTCTAGACCCTCTCTGTTGATAGTCTGTCTGATCCTACAACCCTGTTTCCCTTGAAGCAGTACATATGGACAAGTGGAGGGGTTGGCAACCTTTTTGTGATCACAACAATAAAATAATTTCAGAATGCTATCATTTGGGGAGACTATGTATCTGTGATTGTTGCAAAAACTTGAAGGTGATGTATTAGATCTCGGTATTATCCAACATATGACGTAATAGGGGATTTATTCAGGGAATACAACAATTTTGATCTAGAGAGCAGAGGTTCAGTCATTGATTCGATGATATATACCACAGATCAATAAAATGGAACCCACTCTAACTATGTGTATAACATTATTTGACCCCTGGATCCGAAGAAGCCATATCATTAAATTGTTGATATATGTAGCAACAATGTTGGATTTCTAGCCAGCAAGTGCATGTTTGTGGTTAGTATTCTGAAGGTGTTGGGAATGTTTTGTTTGAGAGGGGGAAGACAGTGGAACATTCGATCAAATAACATTTGCACTGGTGCTTCAGATGCCATCAGCTTTTCAGTGTCATCGTAACTGCAGGGCTTCATCCTTTCAGGATTCCCTTTTTGAGAACACCCTTTCCCCACGCCCAGAGTTCTTGCAGCAAACGTTCAGAGTAATTAGTATCATATCTATTGCCTTTGCCTCCATTGACCGCCAATGCAGATCTTTCGATGTATAGTATCTCATCAGGCAAGTGAGACTGCAGGAAGCAAGTGCTATGAAAACCTTCATGAAAGGATATCTGGTGATACCATTATTGAGTAGGTGTCCTAGCAGATGGCCATCACTCAGTTCAGGCTCTACCTAATTTATGTGTACACTTCTATGGCAGAAACTGTCCCTGCACTTGAACTCTCGAAATAGAACATGGTGACCAGGTTTAGGTAATCACTGATGACATTCAGGTTTGGCTTTTGAAGGTGGTTCTGGGATCTGAGGTGAATGCTGACACAAAGTTGGCAAATCAGTTTCCATGAGGGAAATGGTTCGCTGGGGAACCGTAGCCCGAAATGGGCGCCTTGGCATGTGTGAAGGGCTGTCATGTGGGCCTTGGCATGTGTGAAGGGCTGTCATGTGTGCACACAGGCAATAGGTATATTAGTTGGTAGGTAATCTTTCAACAACACATGGGGTGTAAGCGCTACTAGTGGCGTAGTCTACGACCCCCGCACATATGGGGCGTACAGTCGCACAGACAGGCATCTCAGCGTGAATGAAACTGGTAAATGGCAACACGGAAAAAAAAAAAATTAACTGTTCCAGAATGTACACTATCGCACATTACAGCTGAAGGGAAACTAGCTAAGCTCCAGTGTAGGTAGTAGGTAGTTTAAATTGTTCGGAATTGGTTTCGCAAAGTGTACATCACTCGAAGATATTCAACATTGAAGAGTGGGGACAATGCTGGATAGAATCCAGTGGTATCTATCCTCATTTATTCAGAATACATGACATAACATGTGGAGCAATGACTGAAGGTGCAGTTCACCATGGCCACATTTTATGAGAGTCTCCATACGTAGCCTATTTTTCACGCACATTGTTCATAACTGCTTTGAACCGGATTCGCTATTGAACCCACTAACCTTCAACACGCGGTTGTGCCCTCGGCAATGATGACTATATGCATGCATGTACAGTTGTTTCGTTTCTGCGCTGCAAACACATACAATCTCCATTGCATCATTTATATACCTGATCTCTAGACTACTTATAGGTTTACACCTTTGATATTCAATCATTAATAAAAGGAAAGGTATAAGAACACTTCATTCAAGTATCCAGGGAATACTGCTCAATTTTATTACAACCCTCACATTTGTTAGACCTCTGTGAATGCAGCTCCTTATGCCCAGAGCTAGTAATGTCGCACACACAGGTGGTGCTGTGTGAAGTTTACCTGGGGGATGAAATCTATTGATCCCTATGAAAATCCATTCGCAAAAAAAAAGCCCTTTCATCCAGCTCTTAACTGATGATTATTCATCATATATGGCCTTAAACCCACTCAGAAACACTTGTTTCAGTACTTTTTATGTTTGGGATATATCGGTGGGGTATTCAAAGAGGATGGGGGGGGGGGGGGGGCTCAACAGACATGCCGCCTTGGCAGTTTTGGCATTATGGGAGGTGGTAGGTAGGTCCTCAAAATATATAGCTAATAACGATCAATTAACCTTACCTCCTGCGTATTATCATGTTGGCACGCCCCTGTACTCTGCTCTCGGCGTGTGGTTGAGAATGATTTAAAGAGGTGTTCCCAGCCAAAAACTTGTTGAACGAGAGGGCAAACACTAAAGGAGGGTTTGGAGATTGTGGTAAATAACACCCCACTTCATGAGGGCCTTCTCCCTACACAATGTTGCTCTAAACTGCTTTGGACCCCCCTTCTTTCAGAATTTGATTACTCAACCCTAAGAGGTACAAAAATAAAGCACTCAGCAGCTTCATAGAGTTTGAAACCTACAAAGAATATCAATTGTTGTCTTATATTTTATTGTTCTAGGTTTCGTGTATTGTATCACTTTTTCTGATTGCTCATGTAGAACCAGAGGTGCACCCCCCTCCCCCAAACTCCAAACCGTGATGACAGCCTCCTACAGAACTTTCTAGTATGTGGCCAATTTGTGACCACATTCCGCTTTGCAATATCATGTGAACTTTTTGTTTCATTTACTTGGCGGTGTGAAGCTGACATGTTTTCCAAAATGCTTCATGTGCCTTTAAATTCATATTGGATCCTACACACGGTGTCCAAAAGCTTTAGCATCCAATATGTAAATTTATGGCTATATATATGTATATGTCCCACCATTTGTGAACTATGACCTAGCTTGCTAGCTGTATCATGTTAATGCTAATTAGAGTCGTAATTGATGGGATGGGAGATGTGAAGGAAATGAGCTTTTATCATAATACAACTTCAGGCCACATCTGAAATTATTACACCGAGTTTGTATGGCCATCAGCAAGTTTTTCAGCATTTTGATGTAGTTGGTAGGGGCATTTTCTTGTTTCATAATGCAGTGTTATGAGTAACATATTTATTTCCATCCAGGCGTTCAAATTTTAGTATTGATACACCGCAAGTATTGATGACGAATTCATACTTGAATGGAGAACGCAACTTCTTAAATGATGAACTATATATATGACGTGTGTAGCCAGCACAGACTGTGGGCAGCCATTCAGTGCTGTGAGTGTCAATTATTGTTGAAGCATCTCTTTAATATTTCACCATTAGTCATAGCTTGTCACCACAGAATAGCATTTCAATTAGTAGCATCCACCATCTAACTCAATCTTAAATTCGCAATTTCTGGTCCTTGTGATTACTGTATGTTAATGCTACTCACTGCAAAAATGTCCTAGAGATGGGAGAACATTTATCCTTTGTTGAATATGATCAATATATACGATTCCTAACAATTTCAAATTTTGGATACATTAACTACGTTTGTTGCAATGTAATGAAGTTTTGCATACCTATTGCATTTCAACATCTGGTGACCAAAAAATGTCCTCCATTTTTGTCTGAACCAAAGGTAGCCTACATCCACCAAGATCTACATCCAACAGACCTATGAAAGAAATCATTACATGAAAAAAGGGAAAAAGGAACAGCTCCTAGCTGTGGGGGGCCAATAATCCTGTCACCTTGGCCTGAGTCCACCTGCTGTGAATGTCAGACGACAAATGACAGCAGGTGTGACCCGACCGGATTCGAACCCCGATCTCCCGGGTTGGAGGCTGATGCAATACCAATTATGCCAGCCACTCAGTTCATGACCCCACCAACTTTTATGAAGACTTCCATACATGTTGTTTTTTGCCACACAGCAATATTGCTCAACTTGCTAGACTAGTAACTACAACCAAAAAATACTGTTATACTTGTAAAAACATCCCGACCAGCTGAATCCTTTTCCTGGAAATGCTCCGGGCTAGGATTCCATCGGAGGTGATACTGGATACGTCATAACACCATGAATAGCGGAGTCACGCAAACACTGTAAGCATGGAAGAGGCTAAATTAGCAGATTTGAGTTTGCAGAGATGGAGACAAGGTCTGGTATGCAAGAAATCTGCCAAAAATGCAGAACAAGCAGCCTTGAAGGCAGGACTACCAGGTGTACAAATGAGCATTGATACGTACGCCGCAATGTTCAGCAGATTAATGCCCCTATCCATGAATTGCAAGATAACTATGGCTCTTTTTTGCTTTATCTTACATTACAGTTGAATCCCTTCTGGGAATCCCCCTCACACCGCACACCGCGATCACATCCATGGGATCTCTTGCCTTGGGATGTTTGAAAATAGAAATGCAAGGAAAACGTGTAAAAACATGTGAAAAGTATTTAGGAACAGATGGGCGAGGTGAACTGGTGGTAGTCTATTAGTTTATAGAGGACAATTGTTTTTGTCGGGTCATTTCAGGTGCTGTGCATTGAATGTTGAAGTAGATGGTATTATAAAAGGCTAATTGTGATGCATGAATAGCAGTTATGAATACTTTATCAAATGTGATGAAACACTGGTTCAATACGTGATAAATAGACATCGGCTGGCCATCATTCCCTATTTTCTTCCCTTATTTCCCACTGACTACACCCATAGTGTATTACATTGTTTGTGCTTTGTGTATCAACTGTCTTGTTTGCCTTTTCCGATGATATGTATTTTAACTCTTCAGTAGTGGCATCCACTGCTGCCTACCAGGGTCCAATGCATGGACAGATTCAATGAACTTGACAGTCTGCGATCACCTGCGCAAGCACTGATTGGCTGTGGCATTTATGTGCTGTGCCAGTGAGAGTGCATCACAGCACATACTAGTAAAATATTGGAATAATTTCAATTGATCCTGAATTCCACAGAATGTTCTAACAGTTCCCAGGTACACTGCTGAATATTTCATACGACCATCTCAACACATGATTTATTGGATTGTTTTATCATGAAGATTGTTGGTCTCCTGAAACAAGTGAAAGGACTTTACTGCTGAGAGATTCACCGGGATTCACCGGACCAAAAGGATCACCTGTTCCGAAGTCAGTTTCATAAGAAATCAAGTTTGTCAAAATTTCAAAATTGCCACCATCAGTAGGGCCACACCCACTTCGAACCCATCCAAGATACCACTATGGTAGAGATGTGTACAATCTGGATCATAGAAACACAAGTCTGTTTTGAGCTAGCTAACACAAAAATCTTCAGGCATATATGCCCAACCATGATATACTCAAAGTGTGGATAAAATTATCAACAGTCTTCCACAACACCTCTTTTCCCAGTGTCGTGAAGGGTTTGAAAATTATTTATATATTAATTCGTTTACCATACTCAGATATATTATCTGTCTTTTGCCTGAATACGTTCCTTACCATTTCGGCCTTGTTAATTTTATTCTTCTCACTTGAGTCTACGTTTCACGCACACGTTTCGTTCTTTGTACCCTTTTACCTTCTTCTTTTTTTTTTTTTGTTTGTCCATGTTGGAATGTTATGTACATCGAGGGATATAAGTACACACCCTAATATCTGTTGACTCAATTGGGATTTGTTCAACTTCATGGCAAAAAATTAGTATTTGATGAAGCTCTCTTTCAATATTATTATTCCTATTTTATATGTATTCATATACAAATTATTACATATCAATACAGTGTCTATCACCGTTGCAGAGTTCTCGTAATTGCTCTCTTTTATGAATGCCATTCAAATTAAATTGGTGTAGGAAGATAGCAAATTGATTTCAAGTCTCATTGATTTTACAGCTATTTTGGGAATGGGTTATGGGTATTCTAATAATACCCTATTGCAGATTGGCAGTTGTACATCTTAGGACCCTGAAAATGGGATTTTCGTTTTGGGGTCCAATTAAAAACAGGACTTAGTATGATGGGAACCTATGCAGGTGGTTAGTGAAGTATGGTAAAACAGCCTACGCTAGATTTTTTAATAATGTAACATGGCTCTCGAGTCCTGGAACAGGTATCTGACAAAACATACAAATGTGATAATGTCAATAATCAGGATCAAAATTATTTTGGTCTGAGAAGCATGTTAGCATACAGATCAAAGTATTGTCTTCTCACATTTCTCATTCCTTTTACCCTTTTATTTGCCTGGGGAAAGCAGACATTTGTGTGACCTTCATGTAATCGCTGAGCTGTAGAATGACGAGACGTGATAATTTAATTATTTGTGAGATGTATTAGCATGACAAAAAAGGGCGCACTGATGTTTTCTCTCCTCGTGTAGCGTTTTCGGTCTTCTAGCTGTGGAGGCTGTCGGCAGCGCATCTTTGAGAACTATGTCTGGGAAGTCCTTTTATTGGATTGGGATGATAAAAATTGACGCAAGAGGCAGTTTCTCCTTGCTTGCATGATGGTCGTCCCATCCACCTGTGTTAGGTGCAGAAACTTATTATAACATTAGACGCTTAGTTCCCCATCCTGCCTGGCTTCTCCCATCATAACTGATGATTGATGATCGTCTACACTCCTTTTGATTACTTCCCATCTACTTCAAGCATGCTGTGCAGCCTGTACATTTCTGTGTTCACAAAGACAGTAAAACCACTGTTTTACCAGTAAAATGTGTACCACATTTTTAATTTTTTTGATCTACATTGGATAAATGCAAACGAATATACTGCTTCCATGATTCGCTTTCATTATCAGTTTGAGAGAGGGGTGCAACAGTTACATCCCTCCCCCTCTTTAGTAGCCATAAAACAGGAACACTAATATGTATGTGTGAAATGTGGGGCGACTATTTTTGTTCGGGGCTAAGCTTCAAAGGGGTCAGATTTCAGGGACTAAAAGGGATGATTTTGTGTATAAGTGTAGGAAGTGTGTCAGGTTAGCGAAATTGGAGACGGGTGGCCTACTGGAAAGTGGAAATGAGGCGGAGTGAAGAGTCGCGGTGGGTAAGGCAACGGAGGCGGCTGTTGATCCGGCCTTGCTACTAGGAATAGTTTTCCACTATTCTTTGAGTTTCCAAAGTTACCACCAATAGCGGTCATTGCCTCAAAGCTTCCTGGCAAATGCTATGGATTGGACATTCTGAAATATTTCTTCTCGAGAGGTAGTTTATTCATGAGTGAATAGTCTTCTGAAGTGTGGTTGTTTAGAGTGTGAAGGCCTTCAGAACAGTCTTGATTTATTTTTCAAGAATTGTGGGCGAATTCTTTTAGGCATCTTGGTTTTTCTTCTCCTTTGGATGTTGTGGCTTCAGGGTCCTTATGAGGATTTTGTCCTTCCTGGACCTTTTTCACTAAACTCAACTAAAACTAAATATATGGTAGGCTTCACAATTGTGTCAAATGTTCCATCTCGGGCATCTCTTAAAAGCAAAAATTGTCCATAGGGGAGTGGCAATTTTCTCTCATTCCCCTTAGGTCCCCCTCTGCCCCCTCTTGCCCCCCCCCCCCCCTCCTCTGGAACAACATTCTAGCATTCTGGCTTGCTTGCCTGATTTGAGATTTCTGTGTTGGTCATTTCACTGATTATGGCCAGTTCATTACAGAGTTTAAACATGATGCATGTTTGATGTCTCATTGATCATTCAAATTATTCATTGTACTGCTATGGTGGTAGCAGTCACTAGCCGACATGGTTCTGGGGAGATTCAAACACTAGGGAACATGAAGTAAATATCCAATTAGGCCTACCTCACACTGTATGGAATCTGCTGACTGCATGGATTTCATGCAGAAACTTGCGGCTTTGATTGTGGTCTCTGGCCGGACTGCAGGATGTGAGGTGATGACAGGAGGGCTGCAGGTAGCCTAAACTGATCACAAGCTTTGCAAATTTTGACCGCAAGTTTTTTTTTTTTTAAAGAGGTCCAAATTTTTAGGAATGCCACAAGGCACACAGAGTTTTGTGCAGATGGGAATAGCTATGCATGGTTCATCTTTCTTCAATTATACTTGTAGGACATATTGACACACCCTTTGAAACGAAACATATCTCTGTTCTTCTCCTGCTGCAAACTCCTCCAGTGACCAACCAAAAACAATGTGGTCATCGCTTACACATCGGGGGCATTTGCAAGTGGCTGCAAGCCTCTGCATGCACTCTCTGATCGCAAGTGTTTGCTAGTGCTCGCTGTAGTACAAATACCTACATATACCACACAGATAACAGAAGGCCCGCTGCAATATGGATGTTTACTCTAACAGCCTTTGAACATCCGAGGATTATCTCCCCTGGTCTCGCAAAGTGCCAAAATGGGGGTTGTTTCCCGTAGTCATGCGTTTGAATAAGTGAGTTCATTGATGCTGAACTCAATTGAGAGTGCTAAAATAAACTTTCCTAAAGTGTGCTGAAAACATTCCTGATTGTTTGCACATTGTTCATTAGGTCATATGTTGTTTTTGACACTGTGGCCACTTTTTTCAACCCCCCGCAGAGTTTTTGTCTGACCCCGAATATTGCATTGTTAAAACAAACCACCCTTTCCGGATCTCACCATAAACTCTCATAATTTATTGCATTTGAGAATTATTCCCATTTCCGCAACTAGATTACTAGAATATAGCTTCAAACATCTAACAAGTATCAAGTTGATGTTGGGAAAACGTTTTTGATGCCTTGACGAAGTCGAGGAATCTATCAGTCACGTTGTGTGTGTGGTGTGTGTGTGTGTTGTGTGTGTGTGTGTGGTACGCCCAGCTTGTAAACACAATACCTTTATCATGTCTGGTAGGTCAGGCTCATACTTGGTATGTGTGTCCCCATGATGAGTACATGAACCCTATTGGTTTTGGGTCAGCTCCAAAGTCATCTGAAGTCCCAAGAGAGATCAAAGTCGGGAAACCTTGTACCGATAATCCGAATGGTTGGTCTGATCAATTGAAATTGGGTGTATAGCTTTCTATGCGAGTACAGGAACCCTATTGTTTCTGGTTCAGGTCTGTTTGAATTTTGGTCGAAAATGGAAAATTTGGTGAAATTTGTTTTTTTTGATATTTTGGCCAATTTCTGGCTTGTAACACGATAACTCCACCCCACTCGATGGCTGATGCTCATACTTGGTATGGTGTTCCCCATATGAGTACTGAACCCTATTGTTTTGGGTCAGGTCAAGGTCAGCTGGGTCACCAGAGGTCAAGTCTTAAAACCTTTGTGAACACGATGAAGTTCCATAATGGTTGTCTGATCAGTTGCCATTAGGTGTAACTGTCCTTATGGGAGTACAGAACCCTATTGTTTTTGGTTCAGGTCCGGTGAAATTTTGGTCGCAACAGAAAATTTGTGAAAATTTGATATTTTGGCCAATTTTTGGCTTGTAACACGATAACTCGCCCCACCCGGATTCTTAAGCGCCTACTTGGTATGTGTGTTCCCCCTGATGAGTACAATCCTATGTTTTTGGGGTCGGTCAGAGGTCATCTGAGGTCACCAGAGCAAAGTTCTGAAAACCTGTAAACACGATAATTCCATATGTTGGTCGGAATCAAGTTGAAATTGTGTAATCCTTTTTTATGGGGAGTACAGGACCCTTTGTTTTTGGTTCAGTTCGGAAGTGAATTTTGGTCGCAAGTAGAAAATTTGTGAAAATTTGATTTTAGCCATTTTTGGCTTGTAAACACGATAACTTGAACCCACTGGATTGATGAGCCATATTTGGTCTGTGTGTTCCCATGATGATTATTCGAACCCTAATTGTTTTGGGGTCAGGTCAGAGGTCACAGAGTCATTCTGAAAACCTTGTACACCATAAGTTCAGAATGTTTGATCCGAATCAGGTTGAAATTAGGTGTGTTATCTCCTTCTGGGAGTACATGAACCCTATTGTTTTTGGTAAGGCGGGTGAATAGCTATACTTGGTTTTGTGTATTCCCATGATGAGTGCAGACCCTATTGTTTTGGGGTCAGGTCGGAGTCCTAAGGTTACCAGAGTTCAAAGTCGGAGAAAACCTTGAAATTTAGTGTGTATCCTTCTTACAAGGTTACAGGAACCCTATTAGTTGGTTGGTAAAGATATGAAATTTTTTTCATACGGTAGTGTGCCTATAATGAGCCGTACTATCTCCATTTGTCCTTGTGTCTGGCTATGGGTTGACAGAACAGTCAGATCACTAATCCCTTTGGCTTGTCTGGTTAACTATAAATTGCAATGAGTGTGAGAAGTATCCGTGAAAATTGCAAAATATGCATACTTGATCATATTCCCTCAATCCAATATAGATGTCAGAATTAAGTTGCAATTCAGAGCTTCGCTTCTTTTGTCACACAGAGAGTGAACTAATATGAGGGCGCCCTCAAGAAAGGATTTGCTATATTCAGAGTTTCCTGTGGGCTGAATGGCAAGCAATTCTTCAAAATGGTCCCTCCATCAATTATAATTTATAAACAAATTACATTCAGGTCTCAACCATAGGGTAATTCTTCAAGTTTTGACAGCTATTGACATTGTTATCCCACAGTTGTAGTTTGAGTGATTGCTCTTTAAAAGCCAAAAACAAAACAAAATGGCTCCTCATCCTCTGCTGTCACCTTAGCTTTTCTTTACCCTAGCAACATTTCTAATGAGCAATGGCTGTTTAATTGAGCCTACATTTTCTGTTCTGCCTCATCTCCATGATTTATCATAATAATGAATTTTACTCATTATCAATACCCCTACCATCCATAGGTATCGGAAATCTACGATTAGTGTTCCCTCAGTCCCATTCACCTTCATTTCATGACTTCAGCCACGGCTACCCAATGAGTAATCTTTTTGTATAGACTGAATAGAACTACAACTGAACAAAAATCTTTTTGCATATTATTATCAGGTCCAATTTTATTTTGTGGAATAGGTCCCTGTAGCGAAACATATACATTTGTGCGGATGGCCCGCTTTTTTGAAGAATAGAAATGCTTTTGAGTGCTATAATTTTCACTGAAAGTTCTTCTAGGAGTGAGGTATCAACGATGGCTTTTTTTCAATATCATTGCTGCTTATTTTCTCAATTATTTTCAAAGCTGAATTGAGCTTTAAAACGGAAAAGCATGCCATGCATTATAGCTGCCTTCTTCACGTTAACCCTCTCCCCTTTGTCCATTTTGAATCATCAAAGAGGGCAAAATTTGAATCATTCAGTTGGTTCTTTAAGCATACCCCATGTTCAGTGAATCTTGTTCCTGACACAAGTTGAGGTAATTTTAAGGTCACTGGTCCTCTGCGGGGATAAGCTTCGCACAGCAATGCACGTCTTGTTGATTTTGGCACTGGTATCTCGATATGATCACCCTCTTCCTCTTATTTAAAGGTGGAGTGGAATCATTGTCACAGTCGACAGTGGCTAGCAGTTTCCGGTACATCCAGTGTTTCCAGAGCTCCGTCGCAGTCTGGCCAATCGCGTTCCTCGATCCAGTTGCCGTCACAGCCAACCCCTTCGCAGCCCCCAGGCCCTCTCTGACGATGCCCAACCGGTCCCTGCTCAAGCCCCGCAACCTCCTCCCAGCATCAACACCATCTTCAAAACAGCCTTTCCCCAATCAATTCACTACTCCCCAGTTAGAAATTTATTTACCGGTTACAGCGCTATGTTGATGAGGCGTTTATGGGCGAATTCACATTATTAGCTAAATACCTACAAGACGAGGCCAAGTCTGTTATTTACCTGAATTTTGTGTCTTGACAGTTAGACATAATAAAAAAAAAGTTAGAATGATGCTTTATCCCTATTCAAATCCACAAAATGAGGGAAATAAATGTCTAGAGATGGCTCTATATAAACTCTTCTTAAACACCAGGGAGCGGCAGGCCATAGGCCAACTTCTAGCATGTAAGTATTGTTCACGCTGCATAGTATTCAACATTTGCGTGAGAAGAGAAGGGGTGTTTATTAGAGGGCTCTTCTGGTCTTGCAGGACAACTGCAGGATAACTCATAACGGGGCCAATATATTAGCTGGGGGAAAACTGAATGCGTCAGTTCAAACCCAAATTTCATACTACTTTCCTTACGGAGTTACAGTCCTGTGAAGTTTGTGCATGTGTATGGCACGATATCAGTAGCATCCCAAATGCAATGATAAAGGATGTTCATACTTGCACAACCCTGCAAACAATCTTTACTTTCTATTGAAATTCACACATTATTTTCACTTGAAATTTAGTCTATGGGAGAGGATTGCTGTAGTGGGTTGGTGGGTGTTGTGGGTTTACTTTGGTGAGAGGACACACCATAAAACTTGTCCTCTAATGGGTTTTTTGACCTTATTTCAAGCAAATGAAACAATGAAATCCTGACATAACTGCCCGGGTTGTCAAGTTTGACATCATGCATTATTCCACAATTGGGATTCTCCCCAATTTCTCTGCATAATGGACCAACTTTGAAGGCCAATAACTCCACATCTGAACATCCGTATTGGCGGGTTTGTGTCCTATAGTTTTTTCCATTCTCCACGATATAACCGCTTTTGTATCCAAAAACCTGCAGTTATCCTTTAAGCTACTTGGTTGATGTCCCTTGAAAACTTTTCATGTACTGCCTTTTCTAATTAAGTGCACAGGGAAGATTAGCTCTGGCTAACCTATTTTACTTACCCTCTGTAGATGAATAATAATGATAAGTTTATATAGATAAATAAATAAACAACTGGTATAGCAAATATGCTAATGTGCATTCCACTCAATGTTGGTTTGGGATGTAGAAATGAATAAATTCCTTGCATGTCTTGAAAAGCAACTGAGAGGGAAATTGGTAATCAGTTTCTCACAGTATAGTAGAACATCTACCTATCTGTCTGATGTAAATTACAAGGCATATGACTACATATATGCCTTCTTCCATGTCTGCTATAGGCATGACTGGATGCCGGCCTTGAGCTGGTCCTGAAATGAGATTGGTCTTGAGCTTGTTCATCCCGCCTCTACCTTCCGTTGACTAAGAAAACATTACGGGGAAAGGTGATGGGTAGACTATGGCATATGTATGATATACCATTCATCAGTAGTAAGAGCTAGAGTATGATCAGTGCATGAGGTCCACCATACTGAAGCACAGCTCCAAAAATGATGCTGAGCCCAGACCTCATCCTGAAGTACAGTCCGGAATGAAGATACTCTCCTGGCAGCCTAGCGCGTGTAGAATGCTGATACTATTTCAAGAACGTATATGTTTGAAGTATTTCCTAGTCTGGTTGCTGGGATGACTTGCCTGACTACAGACGCAATGCCTGCTACCAATGTGCATTCAGTGTTCCGCCAACCTCCTAGACATAACCTGTCCTGGTTCTGCGCAGTAACTGGTTATCTGCGTATATACACAATCAGAATGACCTTTCATTTCGTCGGGCTTATTCATGTGGCGCTCAGACTCTGAATGGTGAATTTACAAGAGGCCTCCATGGGTCTGTCGTTCTGGGTCTATGATCGTACTTCATCTAGCATTAGCAAGAGGAGGTTCAGGCAGAAACCTGAGCTGCTATGTCCTTCACGGAATCTTACAGAGCTCCCATTTACACAGGGATTGTCTGGAGAGAAACTGAAGGGTCTCAAGAAGGTTGTCAGACTGCAAGCTTTTTAAGTCTCTCCGTTCCTCGCTCACTTCCGTGCAAGCTCATTCCATCTCATCCCTCTGACTGGGACTAACAAGCCCACAGCAGACATAACATAATCCCATCCAAAGCTCCCCCCTGTAGCTTTAGTATTGGGAAATAGTGTGGTATTCCCGCCTTCGCCTGTTAAACGAGTGAGGTCTTGTGCCCATACACCCTCTGACATGAATTCACTCGAGTTCAACATGAGTCCTACAATAATCTGCCATTATCCATGTAAAGATTTTCTGCTTTTCACCACAACTGGTCAGTTGGGCTCGAAAATATTTTGAATTTAGTCGCCCTTCGGCTCCCAGGGCGTGAATCTGTGCCCAAAGGGCCGACTCGTGTCTATCATTTACCGGTGTTCAACTGTTACTTAAATGCAAAAACACAACCCTGAACTGAACTCTCATCCTTCCTTGAGCCGCCACTCTCATATTGCCCTTGCGATTTGCTGAGGCCTGCCTCTGCTGGTGCCATTTCCACCAATCTATCTCCCACCTTGGATCTTTTCCCATCATCTCCGCCACGTTTTCTGCCTCAAGAAAAACTTTGGCTAGGGTTCGCGGACCTGTTTTTTTTTGAACTGGTATTACTGACGCCCTGGCACTGGTATCGGTTGCCATACTGGTAACGCCTTGGCCTAAAATAATGCAAGCGATCGTTATATTACACTGCATACTGCAGCTCACTGTATCTATCGCGCTTCTTTTATACATCCTCTTTCTTAAGGTCAAGATTGCACCCCCCATAGATTTTGTATATAAATGTTCGTATTTCTCTTTTTGTTTGATAGTTGAAAGGAATTTATGACAGCGTACGTATGGCGAACAGCACATGCATGAGACCACCATGTCATGCTGTACGAGGCAGAATAAATGTTGTACTACATTCTCAATACGTAAATATGTAAAATATGTACGCCGAGCCGCCGGCCCCGCCAAACAGGTCGCTAGTACAATGCAGTAAGCCCTAACGTAATTGTGATAATTTTACTAGAAAACTGAAGCAAGGCAACAGTTCAAAATCAGCCCTAAGAGCCAACCAGATTTGCGCTAAACCTTATGTATATTTTTTTTTTTCCACCAATTGCCCAATTAATACATCAAGTCATTCCATATAATTGTGGGCCCCGTAATTGCATAGCAGGATCGGCGGTAATTCCAACGATCGCTAATAATTCCAGTCCTTATCACAAGTTAGTTAGAACTCCCATAGATGTTAATTGTGTGATGAGAAAGATTTTCAAAAGGTTTTTTTGCCTGTCGGCGGCCTGTACCATGTCAATAGGAGTGGCCGACTTGGTAGGTGAGTAACGCACTGTACAATATATGGGAATGCATTGTCAGAATGCTAGTCAACCGTACTTAGGTGATACCATGTTTTTTCCAAACAGGGCCATGTATTGAAACTAGTGTAACAACATTGGGCAAGTAAGCAGCAACATATAGCTTTGCATACAGTTTTATTATTACGGTACCATAAAGCTGCGACGTCCGTGGCAGCTGGGATATTCGCAAATAAGCAAGTACCAGCTCGCAACACACGTGGGGCAGTTTTATCATGTTCAACAGGTGCGGATTGAGCTGCGATGTACGCGGCGACAGCTGGGATCGGCAAAAAACATACTCATATTGTTGGCTGTTGGCCCTATATAATATGGGCTCCGGAATACTGTCTTTTGCACTTCTACAGATTGCATTAAGCCCGCCGGGCCATTTTTCGCAACTGAATCCAGTAGCCCGACGGCAGGAAGGGGAAGCCCGGGCTACCGGCGCATAGGATTTTTCGAGCCTGAACTGTTTCACACCAGTGTATTGTGCATAGTCTGCACATGAGCAATGGAGTAATGAGAACAATCTAGTGGTTAAACAACACCTGAAAAAAAAAAGGCCAGGAGTGATGCTCGTTAACCAAGGGGGTTACAAATTGAGCTTTTGAACCTTACGTAACTGCAAAAAATGCCTGCTCCAAGGGTATTATGCTAATTCAAATTGTCGATTTTGCTCCATTCTCATTGGTGTTGACATACCGAACGATGAATGCCACTTTACTGCAATTTGGTGTGGGTACTCATTGCGGGTATACTGTACATGTGACTGAGGCAGGCCCCCGCTTGCCTCGCCATGTGTTGGCAGATTTCTACAGTAGGCTCTAGCGTTGAAAGCGTTGTATGAATGAGAAGTCGCCTCCTTCCGCTCTAATCCATCTTAGAAATGATTCCTCAACTCCCTGGAGTGAGTGAAGCACAGAGCAATGGAGCATGGTGAAATATCCTTTGAACATACATCTTCTGCAGCTGGTCATGCTGATGGACTTTTCCAGGGCACAGTCCTGTGATCATCATTTTTGTCTCGCCTGAACTTTGTTAAGGGAGAGACATAGTGGTCACTTTGTTGTGTGTGTGGCTGTCTGTCAGTCTGTCTGTCCATATGTGCGGTTCAATATCCCCAGAACTGTGAAATGAAAGTCGTCATGCTGAAGCCTCTTTGCGGAGGTGTGCGGTGAAGAGTCGTCGATGTGCATCCACTTTTCGTCCCGAAAGACCATACTCATTTGCATAAATTTGCATAACAACAATCGGGTCTAAAACAATAGTGGGTCCATTGCACTCGCCCCACAGCACAAGCACAGGTTGTCAAGGTAAAGACTTAATGCACATGGTATAAATGCAATACGACGGCAGTCGCTAGTCTTCGGCTTACTAATTAGAACTTCTTTAGAGAAAAATCACTCCAGGATGCATTCCACTTATGCTGCAAGATTCTCCTATCTTCCCATTCAATCTTTCCCATGGTGAAAAAACTATTGGTCATCTCTCTAGCACTTGGTTTAGCCTTGTTTTAGACACTGTACTTCAAGCTGAAATGTGGCCATACACATATGTCTTTGTGGGCTCCACTGGGGGAGGAAAGCCTGAAAATATGGGCTGAGTGGCGAAGAGAAAAGCTTTGAAGTGGGAGGGGGGGAGATGGAACAGCCACCATTGATTAGTCGCCCTCTCCCCCCTCCTCAGAAGCCCTGGCACAATCCGTTCCAGGGATGGCTATTATGGCAATGGCTTGTGGGACGTTTTGTATGAATTGTCTCCTTCATTTGAATGTCATTTCAAAAATCATAAAATCCTGTTGTCATGTGTATCCTTTGCAGATGATTCCATTTAGCTTATGCAATTTGGGTTAGCCTCATTGCTATCACAGCCGCCCTTTAATAGTTTATACTTGAACCTTGACTAATTAGTAAGCCACCTTTGCTTGTTCGTCACCTGAGGGTGTTGATATTGTAATGACATTCAGTTGTCAAGGGCTCCACTTGCCTAAATGTATTCCAGGACTCCCGCGTTGTCCATGTTGGGCCCCGCAAATCTTGCTAATCAGTGAGATGGTTCTTTCCATGGAGGAACAAAATTAATTCCTCCATATTGTATCATAGTAGTGGGGAAGTTCAGATGCTACTACTATGCAGTAGCATTTTGTGTTGATGAGTGTGTTAAATCCACCACACTAGTTCCCCATATTCAGGCAAGGAACTACCTACAAGGATGTAACGTTTTGGTTTAACCCTATTTGTTTGATGTTTTGTTGTAGCTAAATGTACACGTCCCAAACCCAACTTTTTCTGATTTCCTGTAATTATTCCCTACTATGATGTTTGTGCTGTGTATTGTGCATAAAAAGCTAGTTTCCAACAAAGTTCAGTTATTAAACAGATAAGACTTCAGGATTGGTCACAAGTGCTGAGGCCAAGGGGAAAAAAAAATATGCAATGGGGGTAGGAAGCTTTCTCCGAACTGGCTCACCTCTTAGCATCGTGACTGAAACTTTGGCAGGTTGATAAGCCTGCATTGGAATGTCCATTGAGGCGGGGTTTGGTCCTATGATTCCAGTGTCTCATTCTATACTATACATTGTCTGGTCCGACTATTTATGGTCAACCCTGTAGTCCTCCTTTGAGTTTTTTGTTTGAAGTTTGTCATGGTCACTTCCAAGTGAGCAAATCCCAATCACATGAACTTTCAGTTGACTCCCGTCAGAGGCTGCTTCCTATGCTCATTCACTAAGCCACTACACTAATATATATGTTTATTTGGATACCAATATGGGTTATGATTTCTGTGCCCATTTACGAAGTCGCATTACTTGCACAAACAACCTTCACTTCTTCTCGGAAAATATGGCCACCCTAAAAATATATTGTACCCCTCCTAAATGGCAATTTCACACAATATTTAGGCTGGTTTTTCAATTATTTCAAATATTGACCTTGGATTGGCAGTATTGGTTTCATTTTGTCAAGTCGGTGCTGCAAACGTTGTCAAAAGCTCAAATATCCACCGAGAAACAGACTGCCTATCTATCCCCAGTATGTGTGTTAGCCCCATAACGCAAAGCCACATGGGGAACCTGTAGACCGCGCGCATTGGTTACTCTTGACGGGCTTCAAAAATCAGCTTTGTTCTGATCAAGGCTCCATAAATCCAGCTATAGTTCGCGACATTTCCCAAGGATCTCTAGCCTTCCTGTCTCCTCTCTCCTGCTGACAACTTTTTTGAAGATGAGGAAAGTATCATTTGTTTCCTCTGCTCTCTTGGGCCATGAGACAGATCGACTGCTCGCAACCTATCCTTCCTTCCTGTATGTTCCAAATGCACAGGGCTCCCCCGGCTAATCATACCTGCTTCCCTCTTCCTCAAAGTGCTACACAGCAAGCCGATTGCCCCAGTTCGGGATAAGTTGGGTTGCATTATTTTGTAGGCGTGTGATTCGTTACATGCCTGGCCGGTTTTTGTAATCATACTGTAACTGATTAGGCTACATTCCTCCAAGTAGACCCCAATTGCTTTCCATGACAGCATTGGGGACAAATTTTGTTTTCCAAATTGGAACGGCTATTTCCCGTAGTTAACGTGTGTTGTGAGAAAATTCATCAAAGCAATTTATTCATGAAACTAAACAGTCCTATTCATACACTGGTCCTAGCGATTAGACTTGTATCACTTGTAGTGGTTTCGTATTCTTTTGAAATAATGACATGTTATAATTTAGCTAAATACGTTGAGAACCCTATGGTACTATGTAAACCCTGTGTACATTCTACAAAATTATATCAATGAAATTCATTCACAAGCCTCTTGGGAATTTTAGGCCATCCTCTCCTAAAACTTGCCTAAACATCCATATGCACTGAAATACACCATGTAGACAACTTGCTATAGTAAATTTGTGTTTCAATAAAATGAAAGCCTCTGAAATCCGCAAAAAGCTTGGAAAGAAATCTTGCTTGTCCCCAGCTACATTTGCATATTACATATGAGATCACTATTTCATTCATCAGTTTCTATAGGTTTAATGAGAAGAGTTTTTGTATCAGCAGACTCTTTCCCCACAGTTACGCATGTTTTTTCACACAATATTCTCCCTTGTTGGCTGCCCAATTCTGCCCCTGTCATTGCATTTTCTTCAGTACCTGGCTGCCCACTTCTGGCCCTGTCAATGTATCTCCGCCAATGCTTCGCGATCGGATCACTGCGTTTCTCCCTCCTGGAAAATGCTTTGCCCACATGCATGCTATCAAGGGATTTTTGTACTGTGACTTCATATCGTACTCAATTATTGGCTGTGATGCATGCAGTGTGCTACTCTTCGTACATGAAGCCTGGACAGGTGTGGGCATACACGTAGCTGATGTAACGCACTGATGAGAAAGCAGTTAAGTGGTCTGGAGGATGTTGAAGGACTCCAAGTTTCTACTGATCGCCTACCCACTATACCTTCGGCAAATCCTCATTTCAGGTCTTGTAATCAGAGTCAGCTATTGGGTTGTTACAGCTGCATTTCTCATGCAGACACTAGACCGATGACAAATGTGCTTGCTGCCGTTGCCATTTCATTCTAGTGGAATATCGACCCTAATGGATACCCTGCGATTTTGACCAAATTGTATTTTTGTCCCCTGATAGCTTTCAATTACTAAGCATAAGTTTCGAACCAAATTTCATGCACAAGTGTTCTACTTGGCACCATGTCTCCTAGACGCTAGAAAGTTCCTACTCCTTTCTCTAATTTTGCCTCACCCTGCTACATATTTTATTGTGAATTCCTAGAAATTAGAATGGACTGAAATGAAAACCTCACCCAACTCTTGTCCTGGGGGGGGGGGGGGGGAAATGCTTTCAATTGTTTCCGTGTCAACCAAACAACCATACCCATCCCTTTTGTCATTTCCACAATGAGTGGAGATCATTCCTACCTATTTATAAAACCTTAACCGGAAATTTATTTGGGGGATACCAGGGGATCTTCTCAGAAATTGTTGAACATTTTGGCCTCGAAATTGATCTTTCCTAAAATATATGGGAAAATCACCCACGCCGCTTCAACTTCTGGGGAATTTGGCAGTACCGAGGCTAGTACGCGAACTCTCGCTTAGTGCGTCCTAAAAAAACGCTTGGAGAGAATGGCTCACGTGTGCATCTGTACATTTAATTTTGTTCTTGTGCTATTGCCCTTGATTCATGTTGGATGATCCCTGGGTGGTTGTGACCAACCAGCTCTCCCCTCCTCCCGACGACCCCCCCCCCCCACCCCCCCACACCCAACCCCAAACCCCCCCCCCCGCCTTTTTTAACCCCCCCCCCTCACATTCACTCGAGTGCGAGGTCTCTAGCGTTGTCATAGGCACTGCCTTGCGTCACCCAGTCTGTACATCTTCAAATCACCGATGATGCATACGCCCGAGATAGACTGAATGTGCCAGTAGACGCCGATTCCCCTATTCGCATGGGAGGAGAAATGATGTGAGTGAGGTCATCAAGAATTCTGTGTCTAGGATGAGACGCCGTTTGATGGTGGGAGGAAAATTGATCTTCTCTTCTTTTCCTTATCTTCCGCATGCGTGTGTTCCTGTCGTCTGTATTGCGGCAGAATATTTGTCTGCGAGCGTTGGTGAATGTGGGAGAGGAACGTAGTGGGAGTATGCCGACTGGAGATGTTTGGAAAGAGGTCTGTGAGACCCCAAATGTCAAGGCATATCGATTGAGAAATGTGCATCTCTGTAGTTAGCGGAGGACTGTGACTATTTTGTCTTGAAAATAACGTTTCGCCTTAGCTCTCCAGTAGTAGGATTATCATATGATATATAAACTTTTACTCACAATTCGCTTCCAACAGTCGGTGAAGTGGAGACGAACACTTTGGTGTACCCACCAGCTCATGAGTAATTGTTTCTGATCATTTTAGACTTCCAGAAAACTGTTCACTTGACGAACAATCAGAACGGGTTGTTTTGGGGAAAAAATAGTGGAATTTTCCTGGCCAAAACATGCAGGAGATTCATGCATACCAATTCAAATTGATTTGACCTTGTGGTTCTCACCAAAATGAGTGTAGGTGTGCGTCTTCTTGGATCTTCAATTCGTCTAGTTGCTGAAGTTCTCGTGGCGAATCACTTTGTCAATTTGCCCTTGGCTGAATATAGCCTCACACCAAGCGGTGTTTTCTGATTTCATTTTCTTAAGTTGCTGTGGTTCTCCACCATATCACTTTGCCATAGGCAAATGGCCCTCCTACTGAAACTGAATATGTGTTGGTATATTAAATTCATCAAAGTTGACAGGGTATTGATGGTATCACTTAGTCCATATGCCCAAGGCGTGGTATATACCTTCTACTTATTACGTTGCATCATTATCAGTGCAGCCAAAGTTGTGATGCTGTGAGCAAGGTCATATTGCGATTCAGCATTAACACTATTCAGTGCTTCCCAATTCAATTTAGGTTGCTGTGGTCAGGCGATATCGCTTTGGTTATAATTATTAACATGAATAAGTTTCACTCTTCAAAGTTGCTTCCTGTTAGATTAAAAACTCTCAGGTGCCTCTGATAAGCCTAGTCATGGTTCGTAAGTCGGATGCTCACCATTGAACATTGGGGGAGGGGAGGGGGGCAGGAGGGGGGGAGGGGGGAAGACGCGATTCACCCAGTAGCTCTCCATTACAGCCTATTTTTACATTGTTCACACTCTTCGAAAACTGAACCATCTCTCTCTAATTTCACTAAGTTATTGTTTATCTTATTGGGAGTGTTGGTAAACTTTCCATGTTGGTTAGGGTGTGTAGTTTTTGTTTGGGGGGGGGGGGTTTGCAACATGTTTTCTACTGTTGGAGTGTTCTGCAAAGGTCCCATGGCAGTTACCCTTAGACCTTCGACACGATCATATCATCATCTCATGGACAGGCTTATTCAATCTAAGTTGCTGTGGTTCTACAATCTACATGATATCACTTTGGTCATATTGCCCCTGGCTGGACCGGACGGCTTCACAGGTTGCAGCCTTCTCTTCGATCCATCATACCTTCCCTGGTTCACTGAGGTTGTTGATGTTATCAATCCATTCGATACAGCTCTGGACATTCGGGTGGCTCCTTTTCCCTGGTTGTCGTATTCCTGCCCAGGCCGTGTAGTGTATTGATGTATCACTTGTAGTGGCAAGGGAGACCCTGATCTCTGGCGTCCGTCACGATTGAAAGTAACGTGAGCTGGACCTGACATTTATTAGATTGCTAATGGGAGCATCTGGTGGCAGTGCTTCAGGTGCTCCATCCGGGATAGCCAGCCTAACAGAAACACTATCCACAAAGAGATCCACGTCCAGGCTCCTTGTACGTCCATTGGGGCTACGATTGGGTAATCGTTTTTCTGGTCGATAACCTTCCATGGCTAGTAGACTGAAGACCCCATGAAAATTTAATAACGGTGGTTTTGTGCTTCCGTTTGGATGATGAATCTGATCGCTCTTTGACACTCAGCTGGGGGGGGTCCACACCTCCCCTGCTGATTATAGAGATAGAGGTAGCAACGTTGCAAACAAGCTTCAGGTAGCAGGGGTCCTACGAATGCTTGCTCACTGGGTTGGTTGCTGGGCCGTCAAGAGCCAATCAGGCCTTGGCACAAAACTGGTGAATGTGGGCCCCTTTGTACTTGGGGGGGATTGGTATTCCTGTACAAAGGGACACTACAGTGGGTATTCATCACTCTAAAACTCCCCTTTAAGCCTGTTTTCTCTGGCATAGCTATGGAGGGTAAGGCTGCATCTCCTATTGCTCCTGATTTACGGGGAATGCGTTCTTATTACATCACGCGGAGCCTCCCAATTAGTCGGACCCATCTGGCGTAACAGAGACGCTCGACACCTAGATGAACCTGGACCTGTGACGTAGTCCCCTGGTCGTTATTCCCAGGCCTTCAGTTACAACGGCAGGGGCGGCCCAAGTTTTTATCACTGGTGGTGGCGTCGTTGAAGCGAATAGCTAATGAGCGAGTGAATCCGGGTTTTGTTTACTGTGACAATAGTGTCATAGTTAGAATCTCTTTCACTTCACCCATTAATGATTAGATGATACTGCATTCAACGATTAATGATCAACCACTCATTACTCATTATATACTATAGGTTGAAGAGCAATCCCTACTCTGGCCCAGAGCACCTGGTGTGAATCACAACTTTATTTAGCAAGTATCTCTGCTGAAAAAACCGAAAAAAAACACATCCAAAGCGCCCTTCCCAGCATTGAGGGTACGTTTTCCTAGATCCCTCTATTGAGTATAGACATAGATAATCGGCTTGTAAGCTTCCGTAATCAATTGGGTCCCATAGGGGGAGTAGTAGTTGCCTAGTTTGATTTATAAACTATGTGTCCTACTTTAGTAAGCAACTGGTATTCTATGCACACTGAAAGCGGAAAGCATATCGTATACCAACTTGTACAGGATGAACGTGTTTACCAACCTTTTCATGTAGTGATCCTAAAGTTTAAAAACAGGACAATCCCCCATGTCCAATCGCCACCCCCCACCCCCCTCCAGTACCTTTCACCACCACTATGGTATTTTACTAACTGCCTGCATTGTAACACAATTAGGAGGCTGTTACAAACCCCAGGAAGGTATTGGCTTGATACCCCTCTCATGCTGAACCCAGATGGGGCCCACAGATTTGAACCTGAGAGTCGTTCCCCTTCAGGTTGTGTGGAGAGTGTTTGTAAACCCTTTACAGGTCAATCACTTACGGCAGTCTATAGGGAAGCCTTGAAAAATTTCTTGCGATGGCAATGGGATAACTGGTATGAAATTTTTCCTTCTTTTGCCTGGCCTGGGTGAAGTAGAACAATACCTGGGCTTTGTACCTACTCTACCTGTTTCAAGAGGTGACTAAAGAGGAGGACTAACTATTGATCAGCTACTGAGTTATAGATCAAGGCATTAATAACTGGCTGCCTGTGTCATCACTGGATTTACCACACTGCATTTAGCATTCTCGTATTGTCACTTTTGAATGTCAATTTGAACTCTACTTCTTTGTCTTGCTGTCTTGTAGAAGCACCTTGGACTGTGACTTCAGTTCCCTGATATGAGGCTATTTAATCCCATTCATTTCGTTTAGCCTTCAGATTCATTAGAATTCACTAATCATCAAACTTTCTATGTACCCCCTACAGATTTAACCCAGCAGCCACCCCAGCAACCAGGGGGGTGGGTGGGTGGGGGATTCCCCCAAGTGACGCAACAGATACCTTCACGCAGCACCCTCCACCCGTCCACTGGGCACCACAGTTCCCACCAGCCTGGCCTACCAGCAAAACCGCATGGTTTGGTGGATTGAGCTCCCATCATTGCTTGCCATTGAAAACCTAGAACTGATGAGTTGATCCCCTCTTGGATTTTTTATACCTTATGTAGTCGAGGGTCTTGTTCAAATGTTGCCCCATTTGTATAACATACATTAACAGTTACAAAATTCCAATTCGAACCTTCTTATGGTGGAAAAATATCAACATTTTTCGTACAAGAATACTACTCGAATGTGTTTTCATCAAAATCATGAAGTGGTGAAGAAAAATTACAGGTCTTTCTAAAGAGGCTGGAAGCTATACCCTCCATGTTTTTTTTCTTTGAGAAATAATTTTGGGTGCATGAAGAGCCGTTACAGGTTTGTCATGCAACATGGTTCTTGAGCAGGAGGCATTTAGGGAACTTACATTTCCCCCCATCACATTCTGCCATCATTTTAATGACTGCATCCCCCTCCCTGGAGGGGAAGGGTATAAACATAACATTTAGGGGTGAGGCAGGGGGATATCGAAGACTTGAGATAGATTAGTGGAAACACTCCCAGGTGCTCCACAACTGGAAGGATATGGCTGTGGGCATAAGATGTATCCATTTGTCAACTTCTCCTCGAGTAGACTAATCTTAAAGTTTTGCTCGTTCGTTCTCCTTTAACTTTGCTGCGATGCCGCGGCATTCTGTTTCGTTTGATGTGTCCCGTAGCTGTAGAAGTAGCAACTTAATTGACGTGCTCTCAAATTGCTCGACGATCGTGGGCCTAAATGTCAACACTTCCTCAAACCCCTGCTCACAAATTTGGCAGAAAGTAAGAGGCATTCCTGAACTCCATGTAGCACTTAACGGTGTTTATACAGCACTGGGATAACAGGTAATGTAGGACCTTATGTCATCGTGTTTTGACTTTCTGCCGCTAGATTTTTGTAGAGACATGTGGCCGTTAACCCAATAACTCGCAGGATGGACTGCTGTGCTGTGAAGTGCCTGATGTTGACTATGCGGAACAAACATTTTTCACTCAAATAACGGTAGTGATACTGATTACCAATGTGGGGGGGGGGTGCTATTTATCCATTCATTTCAATATCGATGTAATTTAGCAGACTGTTGTCTGAAGTCCTGCTGTTTCTTCATTCTTAAATATATGCCCTAGCTGACCTGATTTGCTGAGATTATATCTAAGTAGAATCATTGATTCGCTGACAGCTCCATTTCATGCACCATTTTTTCCCATGTAAAATTAAAACATCACAAAACGGGCTGGCCTGGCAGTATTGATGCACATGCAAGTTCGTCGAACAAATCAACCTCACTGGAAAAAAAAACTTCTTTCTTTTTCTGCATCATCCACACTTTCTTAAAAAATCCTTCTCGTTTTTGGTGAAGTTTGTGATCCGTCAACCCCCGGTCCGGTATTTCTGCTGTATGCCAATAATGGATAGTAAATTGTATCAATTCTCTACTTCCTTCCTCAAGTGAAAAAAAGGTTGGTTATATGTTAAGGATGGAGACTTTCAAATCCCCAATTCATGAGTTTCATGTTGGATATGGAATGAATATGGTGAACTATGTGTGTGTGTGTGTGTGTTACGCATTGCTGTCACATTGAAGAAGGGAAATATTGCCTTGACTGGTGAAGGAAGCTCTAACGCCATATGTGTTCCCCATTATTAGTACTTTATCTAATTGCAAGTGAGTTTAAAAGGTCAAGTGAGGTCAGGAGAATTGGGGCGAAGACACAAGAAAAGGTTTAAACAATACATGTCGTAAGCATGCCGTCCCTTCACTCAAAGTTCAAACATGGTGTGGGGAGGGGCTTGGAAATAATAGGCTTGAGGGATTCCCAGTCTTTCTATAAACTGAACAGGGAGACCTTGTTACTTTTTCAGAACAATACATTAGACAATGGTGTATGGGTAGTTCTGTCATCATTAAAATATTCTGACAAGGCCACCGCACTTACATCTCTGGAAACCAGACCATCAAACCAGAGTATTGCACCCCCCACTATGAAGAGACTAATAAAATGAATTAAATTATTTGTATTAGATATCACAAGTTAGTTGGGATACTTAGTGGTGTAAAGCTTGTATGGGTAGTCTAAGTAGGCCCTGACGCATGCATCTATTCATCAGGAAGGGGGCCAATTGCTCTCTATGAGCCAAATTAAAGGGTAAAGCAACACACTTCTATGAACACTTCATCAGGAAAGGGCAGAAGGTTTATTAGTCTGAACGTGGGTGACTGCAGGGCTGATAATGTGGAGTCATTCGCCCCTTCTGAGAGCATCGATTAAAGCACCGTCTGTGAGTAGCAGATGTCCACTAGACTGGGGAATGCTTGTATGGTCTCTCATTGTAAAGGTCAATGTGGGAAACGAGCTGTAGTTTTATATGTGTATCTCTTGAATTACTTTAGAAAACTAAATTTCACTCAAGTATTACAAATCATAAAGAGTCATATAATCATAAAAGAAGTTGTCAACTCTAGTGACAATTAAAATTATAAAGTGCAGAATATGGAATGTCTCCAATAACGAAGAGTGAAAACATACTGTTGTCCAACTGAAGAGAAGAAATATGTTGTGCCATCCCTGGATTTCTATCCACCTACTTGAAAGGGAAAAAGAAAACTTTGAGGAATAATAATATAGTCACGACTACTACTACATTTTGAGTTCTGGGAAGGCGTTAGGCTAAATATTTTCATTGAGTGATGTCCGCATAAGCAGCGACACATTCCATGAACTGGCATGCGTCTACCAACTTGAAATTGGGGCGACTGCTTGGTATTCACTAGAGACCCCTTTAATTTGTGAAAGCGAAATAGATAGGCAATGATCCCAGGTTTTTATGTAGATGGATATTTAGGAAGTAATTTCAGCGTAATGCATCCTGAGTGCACAGAGGGCCTATGGGAGGGGAAAATGTGTAGCTATTGCACAGCCAGGAATTGTTTTTATTAATATTCTAATCCTCCTTGTGTCTTGGTGACACAGATCTCTATTTACTGAGGATGTTCCGAGATGCACTGTTGGCATCGCGCAAACTCACTCAGCATTAATGATGCTAACAAGGTGGATGTTTAGCAGGAAGGAGAACTTGGTTGAGAAAAACTAATGTCCCCCCCCCCATATTGGTGAGATAGAACGCAAGGCTACCACGTTAGTTTAAATCCTGATGGGTTTGCCAGAGAATGGCAAGGCATTAAAAAAATCATCGCACTCTCTCATGAAGTTCCTGTTTTTTCTCCTCCAAACGGCTTTATTTTGAATTTAGCTGACTACACTATAACCAATAATTCTACTGGTGAAATCCATGTAAGAAAACTGTTCAGATCCCACATGACGTACAGATTGTTCCTTTGTACTCTCTTGTTGGTGGTTTGGCCATAGTTACCGGAAAGCATAGGCCAACTAAATACCACTATTAAAATAAGAAGCGCTGAAATATTCAAAAAAAAAAGAGGGTTTGCACAGAAATATCACCTGAACTATCAACAAATTGTGACAAAATGGGCAGACATACTAGCAAAATGATGCCTGTGGACCTTCTACGATACTCACCACCCCGACCCCCCGACCCCCCCCCCCACTGATAAAGAAAAACAGGACAATTTGCACCATCCAGCGGGACCTCACATGACTGAGTCAACCCCTGGCACAGAGCAACCCCGTTATTGTATCAATTTTTGCAGAGCTATGCAGTGGCACAGCTTGCCACACCCGAGACCCTGGTTCCACCAGTCCCTCCGCTTACCGTAGACCCAGAGCCACAGGCATGTCGCTTTATTAATCACACGGGGGAAATTTAAGCCCTGCATTCCTACCAATTCATTATTACTTCACTTGGTGCAATGTCCCTCTGCATTTTGTATTGTCCAGGTCATTGTTTGAATGTTACCTAGTTTTAGTTGTTATGTTTTTTTTCTGGGCCTTCGTTATTTTAATTGAAAGGAGGATTCAAGGGGCGGTGCCCACAGTTAGGGGTTGGTACTGACCAACTCAAATATAACCCAAACACTGTACTCGGCGCGTACCGAGAGGTTTTTTTTGGGGGGGCAGGGGGAGGTTGAGTCAGACCCAAGGGAAGTGACGCCTTCATAAATGGCTCGCTCTTCCCTATGGCAACTAAGTACAATTTAGCCGTGCTGCTGCAATATTTGAAAAATTGAAAAAGTTAATGAATGCAAAAAAAAAACCATGATTATTTGGGTCATGGGGGGGTTCGACCCCAAAAAGCCCCCCCCCATAATCCGCGTGGGTACGCCATGCTGTATTTGGCATACTTATTGCCGATCAATTTGTTCGCAAAGTATATAGTTGATAATTCCAGTTAGAATTTTGGTTGAAGTCAACCGGATAGGGAGTGTCATTCCTAACATATGGTTGGGTGGGTGGGTAGGTATTTTGTTGGCATATGTAACACCCTCAGCTCACAGGGGCATGGTTCTGTGTAATCCAGGGTAAACCATAACTACGGGAGTGTCATTTGTAAACGATAATCATCATCTTTGGGCATTTTTCCCCCTCATTCCTCATGTTTATTACACCCTGTTGCTTGTTCAGGTTTTCTGCCTCACGCTAACACACTGCAGTTTGCATTTTGTCCCTTACTGTTTGTTCCCAATGTTCTAATCAGCCTCATGTTCCTCTATTCCCGATATTTTTTGTTTTGGCAGATAATGCACAATTACATTTCAGGTTTTGTTCCTACAATTTTTTAGAAAAAGCTGCTCCAGTATGCCAAATGTCTTTTTGAAAGGTTGCTCAGTCCTTGTCACCTAATTTATTCTACGCAAATATCTCCACCATTCGCGTACAAGTTTCAGTCTGTGGTTTCTAGTATAAAACTAATGGATTGTACATGGATTGCATTGCAACTACGTCATTAACATACCCAATCTATTTACGTTGAGTTCTACAGTATAAACCTGCCTGTGCGATCCTTTTATTGTTCGTCTGAAAAACAAGTCGGAGAGAGAAGTGGGTGATCCCTTTGATACAGGTATATATGTTTATGGTGTGTTGTGTTGTGTGCATGTAGTCCCACTTTATTCATTTGCTTGATCTCTCCAGAACGATTAGACCAATTTGATTAAATTCAGTATGTAGTGTAAGGGTTGGGGGAACACAATGCAAATGGATTTTGGGCATGAAAGTCACAAATTAAGGAGAGACATAGGTACAGGATGTTTGGTGGATGAATTGATTTGATTCTAGGCACAAAGTATGTTGTCCGATTTGCATGATTTATGCAATATTTCAAGTTGGTCGAATTCCACAAACTTGGTGAATACAGTCTACCTTCAATCCCGCAACCTGTTAACAAAGATTTGGGGTCACTGGGGGTCATTCAATGTGTGTCATTTGAATAATTTATGACAACTTTTAAAGTTTGTGGATTTCCATGAACATATTGAGTGAGGTCCACATTGTCCTGTGATATTTGAATTGGAGAAGTGGGTCACCGAAGTCAAGATATGTATAATTTAGTCTATTCTAGTAAACATGGTCAAGATATGTATAATTTAGTCTATTCTAGTAAACATGGTCAAAAGCCCCCCATCTGACCTTCCAGTAGACACGATCAATGTGCTCTCATTCAACCTCTACGATCAGGCTGATTGAGACATACTAATTGGAAAAAAAACAAAATGATGAAACAACATCTGATCTAGAAAAAGGCGAGTCTAGCGGTTCATAACACATGTCTCCAAACAAGAGCAGCATGCAGTTCAAATGGTCAAGCAAACAGGATGCTACTTTTTTGCAGTACATGCAGTGATCATGGTGTGGGGCCAGTTCGATTTTTGACAGACTGACTGAGTGTAAACAATTAGGAAGAATCATCATGGCACTGTAATACAAAATATTGCATTCTCTGAAGAAAATGTTGGTAGAGGTGACTTAAAGGTAAGTGAAACTGTATCGCTCCATAAAACTGGAATGTACACCTCTTGCCTGAGGTATTGCTGTTAAAGTTGACTGAAGTTATAACACAGATGAATTCGTGTTTTATGACCAATCAATCAAGCCCATTCCAACCAGTCCCAAATGTCTCCATTTCTGTTCACACCCTGTAACAATATAATAAACTCATAAAGTGCATTCCTGCCATTGTAGCCGTCTCAACTAAATCAGATACATCCAGGCATGCCATTGTCATCATTAACAGCCCAGTTTAGTTTTCCTTCACATACTAAGAGCGGTTTTTAGTAATGTTCCTCCGCAGTCAATTTGTGGGTCATCTTTGCCGGAATGGAGCTAGGAAATCAAGTCTGTTAGTGCCTCTATATCATTTTAAAGCCGATCTAGGCATGGTCCGTCGCTTATGAATAATTGCCCTGAACTGACCATCATCTCTCCCGGACCCATGGTTTGTCATCGGCACGAGTGTGATTTCTGTTGGGCCTATCAGCCGCTACCGAGGCTAGTATTGATTGCGTTATTTTAGAGGAGAGAATGATGATTCTTGCTTGTGGAAGTGGTTGGTTAGCAAACGAGAGAACAGGTGGCACTTTGAAGCGGCTGTTATTGTTCCTTTAAAGCAGTGCTCCAGTTAGAATTTGACATTACCATAACTTGGTAGAACCTTCAGATGTACCATGAGCTTATGCTACAAAGGTCGTTTTTGTAAACACCGGCTGAAAGCCTAGAATGCTTTCATCTTCTAAAATTAACATTGAACTGACATAGCAATTGACCACTGGTTCCAAAGGAACGTTAAGAAAAAAAAGTTGGAGAGAGCGTGGAAAACATTTGCACAATCAGAATGCTCCCAAAAATAAAATGAGAGTGATCGTGTCACTCACTGTCAGTATTTTCTCTGATCGAAATGTATGTTGGATATGAAATTCAAGCTGAACATTCATCTATTTTGTCCAACTTTGGTGAGGGTGTCAAATATTTGTTCAAACTAGTGGGGTTAATTGGACATAGATCTGCAATCAGCGGTAAGCTCCATGTAAAATGGCTGATGGAACTCATTCCAGGACTGATTTGTGACATATTTTGTGGCTTTGCCGTGGGTGTATTTGTCTGATCTCCCTAACAATCATCATGCAAGCTCCATGACAGGGTCTGAAAGCAACATTCTGCTTGTCTCACTGTACTTGCCAAGAAACAGATTAAAGTTCTCTGCTTATTCAGATTAACGATTAACAGATCAAGGTCCTGAAAACAGCTTAGTTCCTGCTGTGAATACCCAGGCCCGTTGCCCTATGATTCTCATTGTCCACCGAGACCTGCAGTGCCTCATTATTCATGTACATGCATGGTATAACGATGCTTGTTTTCCCTAATGATTCCTTTGATTGCCTGAATATATTACTGGAAAATTCACTCCCATGTGCCTCTTTCTAGACTTCATTTCCTAGTGGGATGACCTGCGGTCCATGATATTAAATTGGAAAGGCTGCAGTGATAGCAGAGAACTGCTATCAAGCATCTTCTGTTAGGCTAGGAGCCATGGGTTATGTGCCTTTTCACAAGTGGCGTTGGTAAGGATACTAGGGCAGGAGGAGGGGGGGAGAGTTGGCTACATTGGTTGTGATGATAAGAATAGGCTGCAATGATGGGCAGGTAACTGCCTCAAGTGTCATTGTTAGGGTGGGTGAGCCATGTAATGTGCTCTGTCAAAGTGGCAGTTTGGTAACGAATACTAGTGCAGAGAGGGGGGAAAGAAGTGGCTCAGAATGGACTCTGAAAAAAAGGCTACTCGTGGAGGGAAAAAGTAAATGCGGAGTCTCCAAAATATTCTTTCAAGTTGTCATGTGACAAATGGTAAAAGTATTTATGAACCAAGAGGCTCAACGATACTAATGATTGCGGAACAATTTGACAGGTTTTTCCCCCACCCCCTTTCCACACGATGAATGTTTTGCCCAATTGTATTAACAGTTTTGCTCACCTACCCTTATAACTCATTCCTTGATTAGACTGACAAAGCCATATGTGCAAGCAAACTGCTCACTTACTACATCAATGTTGCCAAGCATGGGATTAAGCAATATTGCTTATGGTTTGCATTACCCACAGGGAGGTCCATCAACGGGACTGCTTTGGCGCTCCGCTGCAACGCCACCTGTGTTCTTTTGTCGTTGCCTGTACATACATGATCTGTAACCAACCATGGGGAAGGGCTATTTTGATGCAATGGCAGTGGATACATCCTTTAATAACACCCTAAACTAGGGTGTCATTGCTGGCGGAGTGAGGTTGGGGGGCGGCAACTGATGAATCGCAGGAACCATCTCATGTTGTATGAAATCAAAGATGATTGCAAATGATAGCATGTCAACCCCATTAAAAATATCTGACTCAGTCGGTTTTGTCTCTGCGAGACTCGGCTTGTTTCTGATTCATGTTTCAGTAATAACAAATTGCAAATCTAACCTTCAATTGATGTTCTAAAATTTTTGACGCGATCACGGTTTGGGGGTGTACAAACTGTTTGTCCTTCCACCCATAATATGGGTGTTTCTGTGTTGATGAACTTCCTACCTAGCTGTTCTTTAATTTGCAAACCTATTCACTACACTGATGCTTCCTTGATCACTTCAAAGACTAAGTCCATGACTTCATCATTGTATACCCTTGTGATCATTTGAAAGTATAACGTACAATGGTCATGTAAACATGACTTGACTTTTAAAGGAATTAGAACTTCAGGCAAAACTTAGTCAATACTGGTTGTAGCGTTGAAACAGGCGTTTGACTTTGTTCACTCGTATCAGACTCATCACTCATATGTGCAGGATGACCGATCGGTGATTACCTAAACAAACGCATGTGGACTTCGTTTCGCTCGCTGTTGCAGAAAACTCATCATGGGCGGGATTAGTGGGCGGTGCAATGTCAACGTCAAAGTTGAGTGAGCAATCAGAGATTCTCTCTGTTTTACTAAATTACGGGAAAGGCCATGCAGCTGGACAGATCACTCTATTGATCTGATCTGAAATTGGTCAGCAACCTCCAACCTAGTTTTTGGGCATATATGTTAGATAGAATTCTTTTTAATTCCCCTTTGAAGATTCATATTGTTTTGAACGTCTGCGGCCGATACCAAGACAGCTTGCAAATACACCTGCGCATAACGAAAACAGTGGCTTCGGTCAAGTTTAGGCTTCAAATGCACATTCTTGATAAAATCCTCATTGTCGGTGTAGTAAAGGTTATTGAAAGTCTTCTGTAAAATTCATGACATAAATATGGGGCGGATTTTTGGGAATCTATTCAGGGTTGCTCCCATCCATATCAACCCTGTGTGCTACTGATGGACGGACATCTAGTCCACCTGAATCATAAATCATAATGAGCAAGTCTGCAGACGATATATTGGTGATATTCGACAAGGTATATACTAAAGAGCGATAGCCCCCCTCTATGTTTAGGAACAGCCTCTCCATATCGTCGGCTTTAGCGAGGCTAATACTAGTGTGGGAAATTGGGGCCATGATCTTGATATTTTGGAGGGGGGGGAGAGTTCCAAAACAGGACACTTTTTTGAAAACCTTGTAACAATCTCAGTAAACTGACTAAATCATACAACAAGGCTGGAAAAGAACCCTTTCCTTTCTTAGGTATTTTTTGCATAGCCACCCTCCTTACCCCCCTTCCCTAGATAATATGGTGCCTTGCAGTAGACTGGAATTACTGTAAGGCAACGTGGCTTGAATCTTCCATTTTGGGTGGGGGGTTTTTGGCATATGCCCCTCCCCCCCTTCCACCTCAGATTGCAAATCAGACCCAGGTGTTGTATTCGGCAAGTTTCCACTGGGGCTGCTGTAGTAGACTATTGAGTTAAAAGTTCCATCAGCCTTCTTTCATGTCCATCATTTCCAGCCACAGCCCTCCACACTGTGGTGTTATCTATTGTATTGACTGATACAAGAAGTACAATGATATGAAATCCATTGAAACGATAGATCAGGTCAACATTCAATTCCATGAAAGAGTCCCTGTGGCAAAACATATACATCTTTGTGGCAGGCGTCTCTTGAACAATTTGGGGACTGATCACTATTGTAAACTAAAATAGAATTAATTTGAGTGCTGTAATTTTGACTGGAGTTCGTCTTGTAGAGAGTATCGTATGATGGCATTCATTTTCAATATCATTGATGCCTATTTTCTCAAATATTTCAGGGGCTGAATGAAACTTTAATTTCCAATGTTGAAATGTTCCCTTTAATATCTAGTGTTGAAATGTTCTCTGGGAAACCCTGTTATAAAGAGACAAAATAAGTCCTGAAGGCGGGAAAACAAATCAGCTTACAACAAATCAGCTTTATATTGTGGTGTGAAAACACATGGACTTCAGGATTTTTGTACACTAAGCTATGAGTCATCAGCATTTGCACAGTTGGTTGCATCTTGCCCAAGGTAATATATTACCAAAAATATTACTCACTAGCATTGACCTAAGATGTGAAGTGTAATCAAGTTTGATTTTGTCACAGAAATTTGGTGATAGTGACTGGTCAGACAGGGATGCAAATAAAAATGATCATTGGTTCTTATTACTAAATTTAAATCTACTATTCAGTGTTTACCTTCATCATATTATAACTATATGTAACTCAAGAAATGAATCATTCAATGTTGCACCCATAAAATTCTATAAACTCGGAAATCAGGGACAGAAGGAACATACCCATCTGTGGTAGAGGACTGAAGGGGGGACCCGAGGACCCAGTAATATATTGGGGAAACTACAATGGACTGCATGACACACCTGTGGTATGCATCGTTAAACCTTGCCTTCCTACAAAGGGACAACCAAGTTTGCCTGGAAAAATAATAGGCAGTCACTAGGCATCAGATCTTTCTGCCGTTACGAGATTCAGCACCCGCTCGAAATATAGTCCCGAGTTAATTTACGTGCTGAAATGTTAGAGCCAACAGAAATCATAAAAAAGTAGCAAATAGGAGTATTGTCAAACAAGTGTTGGCTTATCATTGACAATGGTGACTAGATTGTTACACCCAAAATCACAATTCACAAGGGCAATGAACAGACAAAGAATTTTTTTCCATGAACACAAAGAGCGGACTTAATTAGAAGGTGACGCTGCTTTGATGTGACCTAGAGTAGCGATGACTTTGAGCATGAGAATATTGTGCAGTAGATAATGGAGTCACGGAATCCATCGCCACTGTTCGTGCACCCTGCTGGCGGTTGTGAGCGAATGGCATCTTTAATTATTCCAGTCCTCACAGCCACGTACCGAATCTCGGCCGGTAAAGGAATAGGAGAAGTAAAATATGTGTAGTTCCCGTATTAGATACGCATAGCCCAGATGAATTCATGTGAGGACTGATACGTTAGCTTACAACGAGTGCCCCCTTCCCCCAAACCCCCCCCCCCCAAAAACATAAATAATGAGACAGGTCGGTAAACTGCCAACCTTTATATTCCCATATTCGAGCTATCAATGGGTGATGCTGACACTAAGGTGAGATCCAGCGGATCCCAAAATGATTGCCATGTTATGAAATGTACAAATCTGTGTTATAAGTTATGTCACAGAATCCAGTCCATTTGAGTCGAAAGTTGTTCAACAAAAGTCAGCAGAATAGTTTGTAACAGAAGATTTACTGTTGTGCTGTGTCACAACCATTGCTCTCGATTATAAAAGTCACATGCCCCCTGAATACAGTTGGCTGATTCCTCCCTATGAACAGGTTGGGTTTTTGTAAACAAGTGATTGGAAGCACTCCTGGGTTATATAATACGGATCCCGGAAGGTTCATTGCTCTTAAGCACATGTTTTATTAGTGAATAAAATACCGACCTCGCAACCTCTCAATGTCACAGAATGTTTAAAATGAGAGGAATATTTTACATAGCAGGGACTGTTGGAGCCACATCTTATCTCCGAACGGAAAGCAAGTCAGCAAATTGTCTGATGAGATGTCAAGCCTGTTAAGAATGGCATTCATTCAAGCTTTTGACCAATCTTGGAAAAAAAAGATGTAATTGTTGAAGTTCCTAATTATACTGACCTAGCAGAAGTTGCTCTGACTGAGAAAATAGGTGGCTATATACCAAAACACTCATTAGGGAAACCCATCGCTAGTTATTCAACATTTATAAGATTGATAGTTTCAAGTTATACTTTGCTTTTATTTCTTATCGACGAATTATGTTGCACGTCAGAATGCTATTACTCTAATAATTGCTGAGCTCATACTTGGCTCAGTAGTCAACACGAGTCACATGGTGTGTTGCAAGTTCCAACCTCATTAACATGGCTAAATGGGTGATCATGTTGACATGGAAAATACCTTACCGTGAACAAACAGTATACTGTACAGTCCAACATTTATCGCCAAGCTGAACTCCACTCAAGGTCTCGCGGTCCTGAAAAACCTGGAAAAAAGTCATGAATTTCATCAATAAAATCCAGGCCTGAATAAGTTTGACAATTTGGTGAAAATTTTTTTTTAGTCATAGGAAAGTCATGGAAATTTTCCTGAAGTGATATTGTCACTTTCTCACAGCTGTTGCTATTGTTGCTTTGGCTCTCTCTTGGAGGGCTTAGATGTTCATAGAGAAGGTCATGGAAAATTCTTTATTTATCATGAAAAAACTATGAAAATTGAGGGCCCAGGAGTGCAGGAACCCTGCCTGTTGTATATCAAAATTGGTTACATGCAACCAATGTTACCAGTTCATTAGCTTCTGAAGGAGATACACTGAGCTTTGAATAAATAGGTTCAAATCTCATTTATATTTAGCTGGGGGATAATTTCGCCTTATCACTTTCACTGTTCAGGAGACTTCACTGCCTGCAGCTGCATTCTTCTCAAGTCTCATTTAATAAACAAATTCCTTCTTCCAAGCCCCCACATTTGCTTGTTTTTGGGAATGTTAGGGGTGTTTCATTCATTTGTGTGAGAAGCGTCCTTCATGAATGTTAGGCACAATATCAAGCATGGAAATATTAACAAGGGAATAATTTCTCCCAATGAACGGAAATGATTTGCAAGTCTCTGTGCCACCTCAAGGCGGCGTAGATGCAGGAATTTATGTATGGGATGGTTTGGTTCTGGAAACCGATAAAAGGAGATACTGGATGCAAAGGGGCAATATTCATGTATAAATATAGTGCTGAAATTGTATAATGCCCATTTTCCACATCAAGCATGGAAATATTAACAAGGGAATAATTTCTCCAATGAACCTGGATAAGTTTACGGGAAATGACTTGGCAAGTCCTGTGCCACCTCAATGCAGGCATAGATGCAGGAATGTATTCTGGGATGGTTGTTTTAGTTTCTGGACCATAAGCAAGGACGCCTACTGGATGCAAAAGGGTGTAATATTTATGTATAATATAGATGCCTGAAATGTGATATGCCCATTTTCATACAGTCTCCCCCCCCCCCCCCCCCACACAACCACCCCCCCCTCCCGTCGATGCCCTCCCCTCTCTTCATAAAATCAGTTCCGAACGACACTAGGTTCCCGTTTCCCAGTTGCTAGAGTTGCTGCACGCCTTGCCCCTTAACAAGTTAGGTTGTCATAAGCAAGTTGGACGAGCGGCTGGGCTTGTTTGTGTTTTGCATGCCAAGGGGGCATTGACGGGTTGTTTGTTTTTCCTGCATGTTCAATAGTGAAGGATTGTAATCAGATTCACTTAGGAGGAATAACTGTTGGAATGATCCTGGATCCCAGACACTCTAGGCAGGGAAATTACTCAGTTTTTTTTTTTGAACCAGAAAGCCAGAAAAAGGTCTACACCAAACATGCAAGAAGAAACAAAACAATAAATTAGTTTGGGAGCTCAGTTTGTATGCCGTTTGACCATCAGTGACGACCACGATTTGGACAGGTATTATGACTTCACCATACTCTATCAGACACACAAACATGGAGATGGTCAAAAAATACGTATGTGCGCAGTCTTGTTTTATGTGATTAGCTATTGGAGTATCTGTGGCAGCATTTTCGGTCTTCATGTTTTGGTCATTTAATGGTTTTGTGCCAGTATTTCTTTTCATAATGTGTGCGCCGTAATACATAATTTGTGCACAGACTTGCCCCACCATCGTTGCTTTCGACTGCTTGTAATTCTCCAGATATCGTCCCTGTATTGCTTGCATCATTTTTGTCACTGTGTGTGCATGGCTTGCGTTGATTCTATTTGAGAATCAGTCCCTTTCACTTTCCCTCTTTACACTTATCTAAGTAGAGGTCTATGGGAAGGGATCTTGACACTGCAAGTTGTCACATTATGGTTATCTTATCTCCTACTGATAGTGTACACCTAAATGTGAAATCTCACAATTTTTTTAAAGGGGGTTCGTCTGAGGATTCTCTGAGGATCTAGGTGCGGTTGTGCTATTGCTAGAGAAGTTTTCATTTGTAAAATAGGGACTCAGAATTTATTTATTCTGATCACTTCTTCATTGGAGACTTTAGGCATATGGACTATTTAATGGGTCCTGGAATTTAGTAATGAACAACGTTTCTATCATCTAAATGATGCAAATTTTTAATGCGAAGGGAAAATATGAATTCCTAAAAAAATACCAGAGAAGAGAAAACTCCAGAATTATTTGCATTGGTGGGATATTACGCAGTGGGGAAAATCAGGTGGAGAAAGTTTGGGTTATCAGTGAAAAAAAACATATAGTAAACATTGTTTATTAGCCAATAAGCATGTGCTTATGAAATGGACACTACCTCAGGCCTAATGTTCGTCTATTTAATTGCAGTGTGTAATGTCCTTAACACTGAAGCCTAGTGATAGAACTGCACCACATTATCCATAATAATAGACCAATTATTGGCCCTCTTGGAAGTTTTCCCAAGCAAGGTTCAGTAGGCATTGGAAAGAGACCTGAAAATAGTACTTCCTGACGGTGGTGAATTCAACATGTTGAAGATGCGAATCATGTTTTTGGGACTCGCAAGTTACATGGGATGGGGCAGGAGAGCACTGTTTTTGTGTAATTTTCTCTTACCTTACATCGTTTCATGTGGTAGCACAATATTAACACTGACAGGTTTTATATACTGCATCCTTCCTATTACCCTTGTATCATTCCTTTGCTATTTGCCTCTTTACTCATTTTCTCAATATTATGTTATGTTGTATTATGGCTGCGATAGGGGTTTCCTTGAAGCATCTAATAAATCTGATATCTAAGTGCTTGAATCATAAGTATATATCTAAGTGCTTATGAGAAAAATGCTTCACAGATATTACCCCTATCATTAGTGAATCGTCACGCCAACAAATTTAGGGCGCCACTTCATTCAGGTATCCCGGGGGAACTTCCCAATAGGGTGCTGCCACACTACGACGCCCGGGCCTATAATCACAGTCACCTCACGAGGTCCCCATTTACATGTGGGTGAGTTAAGACAGTTGAGGAGACATGCCTTGTCTAAGGGCACTATGGAAAAAGCATATGGGATTGGGACCCAGGATCTTCGGATCAACAAATCTTGGAGCTCTGCGGACTAGCTCACAAATACCTTCACTGAAGCAATTTGGTTCATGAATTCTTATTGATGCCTCCGATATCAATTCATACAGTTTACATTCAGCAAGGTGTCAGCCCCCACCCTTCTCACGCTGGTCAGCCCCCACTATTCTCAGCCAGTCAGCCCCACCCATTCTCAGCCAGCCAGCCCCACATTCTCAGCTGAGTCCAGAATTCATCGCCCGCACAACCCAGCGACAAACCCAGTGACCAGCCGTGTCACCGCCACACGCCCCCTCGACCCACGCGCCATCACTGTGATGCACCGGCGACCAACGATCGGACAGGGCCATCCAGCAAACCGTCCATTCAGCAGCCCCTTCCTGAGGTAGAAGCACTGCTGTCACAGAGACCCGGAAGGTATGTTTTGTTCCGGTTGTCTCGCACTGACTGGAGCTCACCTTGGTCAAACTGAGGACAGTATTGATAAGAGGTGTTCCTTATTGTTAATACGTATGGATAAAATACCGAGGTCCACAAAGGCTGTTCCTGCGGGATATACACGGTTGGCCGTTTACACGACTGCACATGTATAGTTTAAAAAAATGATATATATGAGGTATATGCTGTGCTCAATGCAGTCGATATCTCTTATATCGATCAGCATTCAGTAAATTGCATTGAATAGGAATAGAAACATTCGACCTAGTTCCGTTATTGTGGCATAGTGATATAGGTTTGCAATAAGTTCATACTAGTTCCTGCTGCTATTTGCTGGACTCTCATAGTGTCCCCCACTTGTATAACAAGTGGACCTTTTTTATTGCAGAGTTCTGCTTTTTGTTTAACTGTGAGCTAATCATCGTCCATGCCGTCCTAATTTATCACTCTTGCCCGCTCCACAGCGCGCAAATTCCTCACATTTTCACAGATTGCAATTCAGCCACTTGGTGTTGGTTCCAATTAAAGCCACGCAGAGTTTGATCGGGGAGAGTGACCACTCTCCATCAGCGCCTACCTCTGTTAATAGAAATTGACCTCGAACGGTGTGGCACGTGTATCAAGCCTACTTTTAATATTGACTAACTCCTGCCATAGCAGGTCCACATGTCTACCAAACCGGGAGATGATTCAGTGACGCCGAAATTGACGTTCGCTTGAAGGTGTAACAGAGCCCCCCAAGTTTTCTCCCTCCTCGCTTTGTTTTTTTTAGCAAATAATCCCTGATCCGCCCCGTGCCGCCGGTTCCTCTTCTCCGCACCGCGGTGTCCTCCTCCCCATCATAATATATTCGTGGCTGCCTGTGTATCCGTAAATGTCAGCAACGTGATTAGCTGGGACTCGCCGGGATTAGATTTGCTTCATTAGCAAACCATTGACGCTCAGCGTTTTGTTATTTCTCGCCGTATCGAGCGGCGATACTCCCACAGCTGATCGCTCAAGCTGCCTGCGAGCTTGGAAATCACTCTGCGCTGTTTTGCTTCCATCTCTATTATAGCGATATTTGGCACAGAATATCCTTTGACAATATTGCAGCTTAGATCCAACGGGCGGGCAAGGAAATGAAGTTGTGTTCCTCTGGTATGAGTTTACCTTCAGCCCAACGTAAACACAAGGCCTAAATATATAAATTTATTCAAACTTAAAGGGTTATGGAAGTATAAAAAGTTTTGACCCAATTTGACTGGCTCATTTTTACTATTTCAAGTAAAATTGCTTCTGTGCCAATTCCTGAATAATAACTTGGTCTGTTCATTTTACAAAAGCCCATTGTTTTTTTTTGGGTTTTTTTTGGGGGGGGGCCGTGAAAATTGCTGTGGAAAGATGTACAGACCAATCTTGGGAAACTCCCCCTATGAAAATATTAATCACTGCAATTTCCCCCTTCCCCCCTCCCCACCTCCACTAAAGTGCAATAACATATCCAAAAATGGAATGCGTTGGATATGTTCCCAGAAATGGGTGGTAACAGTTTAGTATATGCGGTAATGATGTCGCCATGTTGGAAATCTTGTTAAACCCGACTACTGTCTGTGATATTAATTTGCTACCATGAACAAACTTCTATATAGGGCAGCTGAAGAAAAGTAGAGGACTTGTTCGAATCTACTATATGAGATCGGTATCCTTATGTATAGTGGAGATACCTATCATACACCATGATGCCAAATATAATTCTATCAGCCATCTCTAACTGACATGTGTGCTTGCTACTCAGAAGTACATAGACACCTTCATCGGTCCCTCTATGGAATTTGGCAATAATGTCTCAAAACCGAATAGCTCTGACCTTAATGAATTGTTGTGATGTTGATTTGAGTGGCTCTATGAACCAGCCACATGATTGAATTGGAATGAAATACAGCCTGGGTAAAAAAAACATTCATAGATCTGTAGAACCAAGTTTTTGCTTGGTATTTATGTTTGATTATTCACTGAACGGTGGTGGCGACAAATCAGAAATGCACTTTAGCATACTCCACCCGACTGAAATGTCATGTTTCTACAGCTTTGTTGAAGAGTCGCTGCAATTCTCTCCAGTAACACTGCTTCCTCTTACTTTGACTGCCCCGACTGGGATGGAGCCCCTGCTTTGTGATTTGATTTCTATGGGGTCAGGAAGAACAATGAAGGCAATTAGAACCCTGGCTGTATTGATCATGGATGAGCACTGGGGATAACTCACGTTTCCTTCTAAACTAGTGCTCAGATAAATATCAAGCAGGGGTGTAACTGTTACCGGTAACAGTTTGGGACTGCCATCCCACATCCCCTCTGAAGGTCGGTCATTGGACCCCGGGATCCTACCACGTCCCTCAGAACCGGAGGGCCGAAACTCACCTTTCAATGTGACGGCGCATAGCAGATTGATGACTTATTGCATATTCCAGGAACACATAGACACTCCAACTGCTTTGCAGCGGATCCAAGCCCTCGCTTATTGCAACTGCAAGTACAGCTACCTAGGTAAAAACAAGTCCCGTGACTGCTGGAATTCGGACCCATAATGTTGCTTGCAAAGCATTAACTATTACCACTCTCGCCCTATAATGCACATAATCGTGTGAAGGAATATCAAATGATTCTTCCGGTCAATAATTGTTACCAAACTGACCCCACCCATACCACATTTGGCTAGTGTCCTTCTGTCCCATTCCCTTCACTCCCCAAGCCCCGGTAAGGTCTGTTACAACTACTCATTTCTGCTGGGGTGAGTGTAAATCTTATTACACAACCTAGTCAGAGTCCTTAAACCAATCTTGCAACTTGTTTGTACGTGCTAGCACCCTATGTAGAATATTTTTACACCAGGGTTTCTGCCGTCATGGAAAGCCTGGAGAAGTCATGGAATTTCATAGAAATGAAATCCAGGCCTGGGAAATTTTTTGGAATTTAGAAAATAAATTGTCCAAAGTCATTGAAAAGTCATGAAAATCTCCCAAAAGTGGCAATGTCTGTTGCTTTTGGCTTATGCTGTTTACAGCTGTTGATGTCACCTGGCCTCTCTATGCTGTTATAATTGGAATTTTTCTTATAAGACGTCAAAAAATGGATCATGGAAATTCTTTGTTTGGTGTAGGATAAGTCATGGAAATTGATTCGCCAGAAATTGCAGGAACCTTGTTTTACTCTAGCCTGCACAGTACTCTAATGTGTTGTTTTGATGTTAGGATTTCTGAATAATTTTCATATATCGCACCCACTCTCTGCTCACTCAGGACTCGCAGCAGGGGGCAAAGACATCCCATGGCCTTGAGAGAAAGGAAGCGACTCCTGACCCAGCCTTGGGATATGACAGGTGAGTTGGTGGGAATAACCAAAAAAATCTCCTTTATTAGCATGAAGTTCCCATCAGAGCATGCCTGGCCCATAGGGCTGGCTGATGGTAGGTCACGTGTTCAGTCGAGGGCCATGGCCCATTTGTACGCCTCTCCACAGATTTGGATCCATAATATTCTTTTTATTCAAGGAAATTCAAGGGAGGCAGCCTCAGGGTGAATCGATAACCTGCTTTTTCCAACACCTGGGTCTCGTTCTTCACTTTGTCTTGGTGTTGGAGAGCTGAGAAGTACAATTTCCAGTGATGAGAGGTATGCTTCTTGGCGGGAATATTTCTTGTTTGTTCTGCCCCAACAATTGGTCCTGCCCTGCCTAGGGAAGATGAATTATAATTGTAATAACTTGAATGTTCATTCAAGGTATTGGAAGTAACTTTGTATTGTGATTTAACCTAGACTCTTAACAGGGAGGATTCATTGAAGCAGTCTTGGATTGGAAGTCTGTTTCTACCATGTTCTTGATTTATTCTTGCCTCATTAGTGGAGAAGCTGCCACTTTTCGAGCCAAGAAGACTCAAGATTTATTGCACACTTCAACTACTACATTCGCAGATTACCCACACCCCCCCTACCCACTAGCCACAGAGATCTGTCATATTCTGCATGGTCAGTACATGTTATCGCTTGGATCCTCTTTTTGCAGATCTCCATTCACGTTGTTGGCTCTCCCTAAAGATGCAGCAGTTGATTTGATGAATCAACAACTATATGATCTAACCTTGGCAGAATGGCTGACCAGTTTCAATTTGTTTTTCTTCTTCTCCCTACAGGCAATATAGGTGTTTACTTTCCCACCTTTCTGAACTGAAACACATTTCTCCTGTTTCATTCTGTCTATCATTTACTGAATAGTTGCCAACATTCCTGGGCCAACAAAAGTCTGTCCTTCTCTCCATCATTAGGCCATGTCATGACTGCACCTTTGACTAAGCTATCTAGTTGTTGTACCATAACAAACTTTTTCACAAGATGCTCAGCTCCACAAGTAGGTGTCAGCTTCAATGAAGAGCTGAATTCTACTGGTCTGTGCAGCCTTTTATTCCTTAGACAAGGATGATTGACAGTTTTAATGTTTCTTCTCTTTCTCTACAGGCAACATAGGTTTACCTACCTATGCAACTCGGGCCATCATCTCAGCTACCCTTGCAAGAAAGTGACCTGTGCTGACACACTGTGTTATTTATGACCTGAGGACAAATGGGTGTGACACCTGTGAGAATGGGCCATTGCCGAATCAGCCTTCAGCAGAGTTGGTTGCTCAGTTTCAGCTTCCATGGGCAGGTTCCAGCATGGTTGCAGTGCAGCTTGTAGACCTGATACTATCTCCAGACAGCATCAACAACCATCACGGCCTTGAGCCACCAACCCCCCTCTTCAGGCCTCTTCCGTCTCTCTTCCACAGTCCATCCGTCCACATCTGCCAAAACAAATGTGCGACGACTAGCGCCTGAGACGTTTCTGTTTCCCCCCCAACAGCTCCACAGACAGTGCCCTGCCCGGAGACAAAGCGGACAAGGAGAAGAAACGAAAAAGGCCCAAAACGAAGAAGACGGAGCGTCCCCGAAACTGGCCATCCTCTCAGTAGACAAGGAACACATAGTGGAATGCTACTTTGAGACCTCCAAGGGGGACAGGGTCACCTTCAAGTTCAGCTATGAGGATGACCTACCTAAAGACATTTTGGACAACCTGGTGAGTGTCTCTACTGCATCCTGGGGGGCGGCTACCCTCTCCCCAGGCAAATGTGTTGGGGCTAGGGGTTGTCATCTCATCTTCATATAGTAAAATGATTTGAGTTACTGCGAGTGGCGGATTCCGACCCAGCGGATTTCAGGAGTTATACTAAGACTTAAATGGCATATATGCACAACTTACATGGGGTGTGAACTTAACTTACATTGGTCAACTTAACGAATCATGCTGTAAAACAGACTCTTAGCAGCACTCAGAGATGTAATCCCCCCCCCCCCCCCCCCCTCCCGATTAATGCCTTTGACAGTATGTAGTACAGACTGCAGACTAAGTTGTTGCATCGTTAAATTACCCATAGACATATTGACTAACAATTTTGTGAATTTTCTAAACATACCTTGGGGTTTTTCAACAGCAGTTCTGATACATGATACGACCAGACTTATATTACAGACACCTACTTCATGTCACAGCAGTTTAGTGTTGATAAACTTTGCCCAACTCAAAAGTAAGTGCTGATCGCAGGGCACCTCCCGAACGTTTCTGTGGGTTATCACTTGCACCAGGCCACTGTACTTCACTGATATTGGTGAAGTGTAGAGTAATTTATCACATTTTAAAGTGTAATATCACCCCCTTCTGCTGCCTCTACTGGGGCTCCATATTAGGAATGGGTAAATATCCATAAGAAGCTTTGATCAGTGACTGGAAACTGACTGACCAACAAGGGTTCTCAAACATAAAAAAATAACATTGAAGGCGTATGTACATACCAATTTGACCGTTCTCTTTCCAAACGTAAACCAACAGTGATTGTCCCATCCAAGTGTGAAATAAACGTAGTTGACTTTGGGGTTGCCAAATGCAGCGTTTACGAATGTATTTCTGGGGCAGCTGCTAATTCAATGCACCTTAAAGGTGAGTATTGCAACTAGTGAGGACTTGAAATCAGCAAGTTTGGGGAAAATGTCCCTTGTGCTTGGTAAGTTGAGTCATTTTCAGTTGGCGGTTGGAAGGAGATTCTTGACAATATTCAATTGTCAATTATTACAGGGCTGTCTATATCAGGTTACCAATGACCAGGGGATTAAGTCACTAGTCATGTGAGGAGGCCCTGCCCTGACACAAGATTAAAACCCTGAATCAATATTCAGTGAATTTCAGTTGTAGTGTGATGGAGACTACTTAAACCTTAGTGAGCAGTACATTATTATATTTTGAGAACCAAATCAGGACTCCAATGAGTGCAGATTTCGGTGGTTCAACTAGGAAATTATCTTAAATGAGTTTGATCACTGATGTGGGACTGTCTGTTGTCCATTTATCCAGTGATGCTTTCATTTTAGTCGAGGGTTGGTTGAGTGGGATTACCAGATGAGCATTCTCTCTTTGGGCCGAATTGGAGCCGGGGAATATGACCTCTGTATCATTAGTGTTTACTCCCACCAATTATTCATTGTTGTCTTGGAACTCTCATATCAAGTCTCTCGCATCAATGCTTCAAAGAGTTAGACTCCCTGTTACGTGCCAGAAAGGACTTCACCACTTAATCAGTTAATTCTGCTTTGTGAAACCCATGAAATATGGGCTTTGCCATCAGCTCTTGGTGTCCTGGATCCTTTGTTGACGACCATCTCACTGCTACTCTTCAGCCTCTTTCCCACCTTAGATCAGTATCCCCTCTCTGTCTCCATTACCGTTACTTTCATGGTCAGTGGTCTCCTGACTTTTGGAAGCTGTTTCTTCTTTGCACAGAGTCACTCGCCGCACTCGTTTCATTTCTTCTTGACACTCTTTTCAATTGAGGCTGCCTCGCCACCTCACTGAAACCTATGCTTGCCCTTTTCCCCTCGCACTGCCCATGCAATTCCCTTCCTCAAGACGCCTTCGCTTCGTCTTACAATCCCAGCTGTTCAAGTGCAGAATCAATAGGCTGGATCTTTCCTCTTTTTCTTAGTCTTTTGCATTGGGGTTAGCCCCTCTTTGCAGTGCAATTACAAGTATGCCCCTCTCATGTCAATTTGTTTTGGAAAAAAAAAAATCAAACCTAATGTGACCAAAAAGACTAGTCGGCAATGTGTCTTATCGCAAAAGAATGTACACAGACATATATCAGAGACGTTGAGAACAAAAATGGAATCAGCTAGGTATGTACTTTGTTTTTCCACACTTGGCATGATGGCATGGGCCTCCAAATAATTTAGTGAATCCTCAACTGGGTCAATGTATAATGGTGAGCCACATATTCTTCACAGTCAAACACACTTTGTATACCAATCCTTTTCATCCAGGTTGCCATTGCACATGCAGCTACTGATTTTTATGCCAGTGTAGCGTACTCTGTAGTAACTCCTTGCTTGCGTGTGCCATCCAGGGTTCAGTTCAGTCTTTGATTCTCCCGTTTTCCCCACCCTTCCCTTTTCTCATTTTCCTGTTACGTTCCTCCAGGGCTTGACCTGCTGGGATTTCCTCCGGTAGTCTGCAAAGCTGTTCAGACCGTTTTGGCCCTCTTCTTCCTCTGATCGTCTTGCTCCAAGGCTCCCTGTTTGTGACATAATCCTTACCCTGCCAGGTTCATTCAACCAGTCTATCCATTCGGATAATTATTCTGAGTCAGATGATCGGTTATTATCCTGCCGTTATAAACAGGGTTGCAAATCACCGGCAGATGAATATGCCTGATCCAGCAGGTGTCTGATAAACGACTAAACTTTATGCATGTATAATTTCACCTGAGTGCATCAAGCAACAGCGTAAACCCTGGAGAACTTGATCATCCTGCTGATAAATCTCAATCATCTCACCCACTTTGTTAGCCTTGCAAAAGTGATTACCGTAAAGGCTTGGGAAGTGAAGAATAACTTGGCAGAAATGCCTTCAGCTTGTCTTGGGCTTCGCTTGGTATCTGGGAGCAGTTCATCTGCTCGGATGTATAAAGGGTTACTTCTCTCACTCCTCTTAGTATATATCTGCTTCAGATTCTTCTGCTCATCATTTACACAACTTCTGTTTGTAATAGGATCACTATTCTCTCTTCAAGGGTGGGATGTATAAGATAATCACCACACAGAAATTGTATCAATAAGGCTCCTCTTCTGTCATTTATTCTGACTTGCATTCCTACTTCTCATTCCCTATTCTCCACCAACATGTTCTTACAGTGAACTCAAATAAACTTCAGTGTCTTGTGGCTCAACTATTTTGGGTTATGTAGGTGACTTACTTCAAAAACGGGTGTTGTGTTGTACTGAATGCAGCAGCTCATTGTTAGGTCATTGCTTTGCTGCTGATGGTGTACATTCCATATATAGCATTCGTAAGACGGTCAAAATAGTGACACAGGCGCGAATGTGAGTTTGACTGTGTAATGGTTAGAGCACACCCTCAAAGGGTTTTGAGATTGGCTGACCATATAGTATAAAGTTAATGTCATTTTTGGTTAGGAATAGGTCAGTGAATGAGGGGGAAAAAGAATTCAGTTGTGTTAATTAACACTGCATGTGTAGTCATTGCATGAGCTGCTGCCTAAGCTGGAAGTTCATTACTTTTCAGCTGTTATGTTGTGGAAAAGAATCTACTGAAAATAGCAAAATATGCCAACCGTGGAAAAGTTTGCGAACCTTTGTCAGCATGTAGTGCTAAGCCTAGCCAGTCTACTTGCCGCTGAGCATTTCTCGCTCTTGCATTGCAGATGGAGAGGAAACTCATCTCAACCCAGTTTGGCGAGCACTTCCTGGACCAGCTGTGCAAGACCTGTGAGAGCGCCAAGACCTGGCAGCCCTCTAGCAAGCTGGATGGGGCCAGCAGTGATGCCAAGTCTGTCTCATCTCCTGAACAGGAAAAAGATGAAAAGGTGAGTGAGCTCAGGGAAAAAGCTTGGGGAGGGGGGGTATAGGCATGAGGTGTTTGATTGTAGCTTTAGCTCAACTTGAGACATATTTAATTTGAATTCTACCGGTGCAAAAAGTCGAAGGCTCATCAAGGAACTTGGCATGAGCACTGGCAATAACTTAGCAAGGTTGGGAACTAGACATTGCCTGGTGGGTGAAATGCTGTCACTCTCAGTTGATATCCAGAGGCTATCCATGTCCCCTTCCAAATTACAAAATACCTGCCGGATAGTTGATTTGATGGAAAATTGCCATGTTATGAAAAGCATAAATCAACAATGAAAAATGTTGAAAATCCAAAGTGGCCGCTGCACAGTTATTTGACATGCCAACTTTCAAACCAGGACTATGATGTGGGCAAAGTTACAAACCAATTCTGAAATGTTATGTGACAGTATTGCGCCAAATTGTCCGGCGACGGAGACGGAACCCAAGACCGTTTGTATTTCCGAGTGGGGATACAATGACTATTAACCGACCTATTAGATGTACAGAACTGTGACCCACCATGCTCTTAAATAATCTCAGCATGTCTGACCTGAGGGTACCTGGCAGTCGAACCACCCCTAAACACTGAAACTGAAACTCTTCTTCCATAACTAGTGACCTGGGGGATCTGTTTGTTCCTCTGCCTGGCCCCTCTACCCATATCTTACCCTATGAACCCTGCCCCTTCCCTCCCTAATCCTGGTTATGTGCCACAAGTATCTGAAGAGTCCATATGATCCTTCGCCTGATGATCTTCTTCCTAAACAAATTGAATCAAAACCAATCTATGAGAAAAATTGACTGAAAGGAATATCCTATGATAATATTATTTTGGGTCCACAATGGAATTCCATCACAGAATTGTTCTCTTTTTATTCTGTGGGTAATGTCTTACGTTTTCTTTTGCAGGACCAATCTGCTGTCAAGGAGACCACTGTTCCGCCTACACAGGGGGGGAATGACTCCAGAAAGTAACGGTTTCACCAAGAGACGAGGTCTCAGCCGTGAAGCCTGAGAGGCAGGAGAGAGTCAGCCCGCAGATGGTTACCATTGCAACTACATCCCCAAGCACCCAGCTCCTACCCGTGGTTCAGACCTCGGTCGCGCCTTCCGATGAGCTGACAAGGGCTGCCCAGTCGCTGTTTGCATAGCGGAACAACCAAAGTTGCCCATCCCCACCTCCTCCGATCCAAGCTTATCAGGCAGTGTCATCGCCCCACAGCCTGTGTACCCTGTCACAACAAGCTTCCTACGGACTGCTGGCAGTGGCATCGCGAGACAATTGTCTGGCGGGGGTATTGGTGATGCATCAGTTGGGCAGCTTTCAGAGGTCCCAGAGGTGCAGCCTGTCAAAGATAATGCTCAAAGTATCGTTCCGCAAGGATTGCCACCATCCCAAGCAACTATCACATCACAGCCACCTCAACAGCAGCATCAACAGACGTTCATTAAGCAGTCGTCTCTCGATCCTGGGTCTCACTGCCGGCCCCCATAGGACAGCCACCAGCGCAAAGCAGCAACTGCTCCAACAGCAGGCAACCAGGTGGGCACCAAACCGAGGCGACAAACAGGACGGCAGACAATGTCGCCCTGAAGGACCTAGACCAAGCAACTCCAGACTGATACCAAGAAACACTATAGCACCCTCCAGCAGCAGAAATCTGCCTTCACTCAGCCGGCCTTGACCACTGCCGCAGGGATCCAGCAGTACTCACTGCCACCGCAGGCCCAACAGACGTCATCGATTCCTGGTGGTGGTGGGATGATCCAACAGCCTCCAGCAGCAGTGTACAATCCCATGTTGGCTCATATGATCTATCTACAACAGGCCGGGGGGCTACCCCTAGGAGGCCTCTACTCCACAGGTATGGAGGGCATGGGCTACTATAACCAACCAGGTTCAACAACTGCTCCAACAGCAGGCATTCAACCAGGGCTTGTTCCTCCAGCCCCAGGGAATGACTCAAGCTATGACTCAAGCCTTGCAGCAACAAGGGGTCCCTCAGCAGCAGGGGCTCCCCCAGGCAATGCCCCCAGGGATGACACCAGCCTTACAACCTGGGATGGCTCAGGGCGATGGTGTTTATTCGTGGCATACAGCCAGCAGCCTGCAGCAGCAGCAGCCTGGGCAGCCTCCAGAACAGGCAGCTGGACTCCAACAAGCACAATACAGGGGGTCATGCAGCAGCCGGGGGTCCGTCAGTCACAGGGCATCACCCAACCACAGGGTATCAGCAGGGGATCCCCCAACTGCAGCAGGGGTTCCCAACCTCCAGCAGTTACCACCCCAGCAGGAGGTCCCCAACAAGTCGGCCAACAATCCACCCATCTGGTCGGTCTCCAACAGCAGCCGACGGCCCAGCCCCCTGGTATGCAACGCCTACTAGAGGGGAAGGGCCCACAGCAGGATGATACCCAGCTACAGGGTCCGAACTAACGGGTTGGCGTCACTTGGCCCTTACTGGGAATCAGCTCTCTAGGGTGCACAGATGGCAAGGAGTCTCTGAGAAAGAAGGCCTCCTACACCCAGTGCCTGAGGAAGAACCGATGGAGAGGCGGCTCCTCCACCGAAGATGGCTTCATCAGGTGGCACCATTAGGACGACATAGAAGTGTAAACCAGTGTTGCGTAGCGAGGTTCACGTCCAGAAAGTGGAAGAGGACCAGATGCTGCCAAGCGAGAAGAACAATATTCAAAGTCGACGAGCCAAACACAGGGCGAAGGAGGATGAAGATTGGACGTTTTCAGGTCAGCAAGAAAGTGGACAATATAAGCGAAGTTACGCAAGGTGCCCCACATGCGATTTGGGGACAAAGCTGAGGAGGCTGAAAGCACTGGGAAGAAAGATTCTGCAGCAGAGGACAAAAAATTCGCCAAGGAAGAAGATTCCAAGTCTCCAAAGTCGAGGAGAAAGCGGGCACAAGAGGTCTGACAACAGTACAGAAGGTGCTGCCCCCTCTGAAAGAGTTGTCTTGCAGATACTTTCGGTGCAGTGCCCTTGAGCAGCCACGGACGAGTGCATCCGGGCCTGCTGGCAGAGGGAGAGCAGTGACAGGGGGGAATCCAGACAGCTTCACATCTGATGGGAGCATACCACCGCGTCAGGTGAATACAAAGGCATTTGAAGTGGCTCCGACAGTGTCCGGTCAGACAGTTGCCCAGAGCGCCATGAGCACCAAGTTCTCAGCAGTCGTCGACCGTGCCAGCAGTGCCTCGACGTGCCGAGCTTACGGAAAGAACCCAACTCATCCCAAGTTCAACTGTGAGTAAAGTGGGTTTTCATGTAATTTTATCAAGTAAACATTCGTTTCAGCCAGAACTAAAAATACGGTACAGCATTGATGATGGAAAAGGGGACTTCTCACGACTTGTGGAATTAGCTCCAGTATGTAGGAAAACGCCTACACCTCGAACATAATGCCAGAGTGTTTGCATCAGTACAAGTTATGTGATCTGCATCTATGATCCATTTTCAAATCTGTCAAGTCAACATTTGTTTCAAATTGCTACAACTTCTCACAGTTTTGTCTCGCCTGTGTAGTTGTATGCATGTGTTGGTGGAATGTGTGTATTTACTCAGACGTACCTACCTCTGGCTTCATAACTAAATGCGTTTTTTGGCATCAACCTGCCCAAAATATCGGACCGAAATCCACACACAAAATTTTGGATCGGCACTACCGTACCCGACTACACATAGCGGGTTGGGTTAGCGCCACCATATGCAAAATAACTCAATCTTTTGGTCCGACTCCAAAACACCCAGGTGTATTGAGATCGTCTGCCTTTCGTGATCGTTCATCAACTCAAATTACTTTTCAAGTCTTTCCTGGGAAATCCGAGTGATGTCTCATTTTCTCTTCATTGATAGAGAATTACCATCTTGGACGGTGCGTATAGTCACCATTTCCCAGTGCGATCGAGTCCGATCGTTTGCGAGCGAGTGCCATTTTCTCGCATTGGTGGTTGCTTAGGCCCTCCGTGTCTGAGGTCGAAGCTTTTGGTCGCCGCTGGGCTCCCCCAGGTCCTTGGCCTCGCTTCTTGTCGGGATTCTTCTGACCCCCATCCATTTGCGGTCAGTTGAGCCCACTCTCACAGTCGTCGGCCTAGCGTCCTTCCCGTTAGGAAGTTTTCAATTTGAGGTCTTTGCATCGGGAGTGCACTCCGCGCCTCCCAGTGGGTTATAGTAGCATTTCACACATGTACATAGGGAGCTGCTCTACCCGCTTGCATGCTACGTTGCCGGTTGTGAGGGCATAGCACGTACAAAGCCTAAGTGGGCTTGTTCTCGCCGGCTACGGTTGGCGGGTCCCGCCATAGACTCATGTCCTCTTGTGTAGTCATGCATAGCTTAACTGTTGCCCGAATATTCATGTATTGTACTATGGATGCCTTGGGGGCCAGTCCCAGACATGGTTATCGATGCATGTTTTTGCCCGGCTCTATTCTAACCCCGGGCAAAATTTCTTTCAATCTTTTGTTGTGCAGATTAGATAAGAGGTGGGGATCGTGGATCCCCTTCCGAGACCGTGTCCCCCTCCCAGTAGTAGGGGGAGTCGCCGAAGATCGGGACCTGGACGATGCTTCGCCATACGAGCAGGGTGGTCTGACCCCCCCTGCCCCTCCCCGTAGGGAGGGGCAGTGACCCAGGTGATGGGGTGGGTTGGTTACCCTATGTTCCCCCTCACACATCTATGTCACGGACACTCAACTCTTTCATCTCTCCACATCAGACGCTCCCCCCCGAGAATCCGTTCGGTCCGAAAGGAATTGTCTCACCAAATCGCCGATCTCCCTCCAGGAGGGTCGTAGGACCCCCCAAACTTTTTACATGCTGAGTCATATTATGCATTGTCAGCGTTGCTCTCTAGGTTAATTTGCAGATTATATCGATTTGTGGCGCCCTGGTACCTTGCCTCCGCACATACGACTTTACTAACTCGTATTTCTCCCTATTTTCGCAGATATAATCGGCGAAATTCTGGTGCGTTGAGCAAGGCCAGTAAGTTCAGGAGACCTTCTCCGCCACCGTACGTTGAAAAGGAAGCAGTCTTGGGAGAGTTGAAGAGCGTTACATCGTGGCTATCGACAGTCGCTCCCCGGCCCACGGGGGTTAGTTATCCCTCCAACTCAACATAATAAAGGGTTACCGTAGGTTAGGGGCACCTCAGGGAGACCGACTTCCAAACGCCGCCCTAGAATTTTCATCGGCTTTCGTGAGTTACTTTCGTCATTATATCATGCCTGCCTTACATCTTTACAGTATAAGTCGCTGAGGGGCAGATCTCAAGCGGAACCAGGGTAAGTCGGCCAGTGGTCTAGCTAGTAGATACACCAGGTAGGTTCTTAAGTCGCGGTCAGATCCGAGGAGACGAGATTTATCGAAATATTTCGAAATGTGACCTGTGCCCCCCCGCTAGAGTCTCCGAAATCGGGGGACGATCGTCATAACAGTCCGTGGTGTAACTCCATACTCGACCAGTTTGTTAGGTGTATACATAAAGCGGTAACCGTAAGACGGCCGACTCTGAGCATCCGAGTCTATGAGCCCGGTGGTCCTTCGAGAGGCAGCACACACACACCGGGCCCACAGGCCGCATTTTTGTGACGGTTCACCGTCCGCTCTACGGTCTCAAACCCTTGAGAGAGGTTCTCGATAGGCCCTCCAGGCAGAGGAGTGGGTTAGTCCGTGGGACCTTGAGGGGCGGCCCCAAACACGGAAACCGGACATACGTTTCAGCCGTATTTTATTACGGCCTTCCGGTTCTTCGCCGGAACGCACCAGTAGGCTCTGTGTAAAGAGCTTTGAAACACGGGCCATGAGAGAGGAGCACCCCAAACCGTGATTCCCTCAGCCGGTGAGTCCGTGGACCCTTCGAGAGGCTGTTGTCTATACACGGACAGGACACGCAGTAAGCTCCAGGCTCCTGAGGACATTTGAGAGTGCCATTTACCGCACGAACACTCATTACCGGTACAGGCTAACGGTAAGATGAGTCAGACTGGCAAGGGGGTAACCAGTGGGGACAGAGCGTCTGTCACGGCTAAGTCAAACAACCAAGCGGCTCAAGACCGCCAGGTACCCGCATACGGGAACCCCCCCTCGCTCGTAGCGGTTACGACGGCCCAGGATGCCAACCACCGTACCGCCAACCAGCCGATCGGCAACCCCACATGGCAAAAGCAGCCAACTGGTCCCTACATCAGGGAAGCAGCTCACGGGAGCGCAGCCCATCAGCAGGCCCCGGGTACCTCACGGTCCCATCCCGTTTCGGGATTTTGATGCTCAGCCATACCCAGTCGGGTATTCAACCGTTTACACCTACACCTGGAATTATCCCCCCAATCTATGCCCCCGCACACGGGAGAATTTTCGGATAGCGAATCCGAGTGGTCACCCTAGTACACGCCCCAAACATCGACCGGGATGTGACCCATTCGGTCGAGAGGGGCCAGAGCTATGAACCGCCGTAGCCGCTCCCGCGAGGAAGGGGAGGCCAGAAGCAGACCCGACGCAGGTCGAGATCGAGAGAGCTAGATGGCCCGTCATTGCACTCACAGTCGACCTCCCGTTCCAGGAAAAGGTCGCGAAAGCACATCGGAGTCGGGACGCCGATCAAGCCATTCTCCCGACGCGTCCAGCTCACCGAGCACAGTCGCGCTCGCTAACCTCTCCACGCGAGGTAGGCGTACGCCCCCCATGCCGGCCAGCGGAAATAATCCGCAGAGCGACAGGACTGAGGTCTGGGAGATCGTTTGGACGCGTTGTCCCAACGCTCTCCTCTCTCGTCAAGACCCTGGGTTCACAGGCGCAAAGCACGCCTTGCAACCGTAGCGCCATAGTACTGAGATGACACTCCGGTAGGACAAGGAGGCAGAGAGAGCTTGAAGTATATGCCTCCGACGAGCTGGAAGCGGAAGACGACAAGTCGGCAGACGCCGATGAATCTGGCTCTCTAGTCTCATCAGAGAGCACGAGAGAGACTCCGAGGCCGCGGCACGGTGAGGCCGCTTTCACGCGCTCAACAGGCGGACCCCACCGGGGCACCACCGCGAGCCAAGCCCCGGAACCAGCGAAAGCGATGAACTCTCTTTGTCGTCTATTGATAACATCCTACAGAGGATAACTGAACAGAATCGCCACTTCCTCTCAGACTCATTACAAGCTGCCGTTACACAAACTTCCGTCTCGGAAGCTTCATCCGCTACGGCCTGGCACAGAGCATGGGTTCGAGCCGAGCATACGACCACAAACCCGCCTCCAACTGTCTTCGACGGGAATTTGAAAAGCTATTCGAGGGTATGCAGGCAGAGGGTGTCCTCCTTTCTACTCGCAATTGATAGGGCCCTCCACTTCCCCGAATCCATATTCAGGCGATCTTACATTCGCCGCCTGTGCCCCAGCATGCGTGGGAACGCCTTTTGATAAGGCAAAGGGTGCGAGTTGCACTGAAACGAGCCTGGAAACAGGGTGCCGTTACGAGGAACAGACACCGCTGTGAAAAAAGGACCTTGAAAACCTATTAGCTTCGATAGGGCGGCCCGTTTCGGGCCTCAAAGCAGCGCCCCCCCGCCCCCCCCCCCCCCACCCCCCCCACCCACCCCTACCCCCCCCCCCCCTGCAGTTCATGGTAAAATGATTGGTACGGTCTCTCACAGAAGCGGTGACCCAGAATATGACCACTCGGATGTGGAATGTTCTCTCGGCGTTGTCAGTCTTCACGTGGAGCATATTCGCGGGTGGCGCATAAGGCTACCCGACTCCGTCGGGCCAGGATTATTCCTATGTTAGGGTTGCATGATATAGCAGCTAGGTCCTACAGACCTCTCCCTTCGGGGCGGACTCTTCGGCGGGGATTACCCCGCCGTGGTCGCGCCGAAGTCTCTAGACAAGAGATGTTTCAGAAAACGAAAACGAGTTTACGTCCAAGCAGCCCTTTCGGGGTTAGGACAACCGCAGGGAGGGCGGCGGTCACAGGGAAGATCAAGGCAGAGGGGCCAACAGTCGTCGAGGCGACGACAAACATAAGGCGAAGGGCGACAAAGAAGCCCGGGATCCCTTCCCAATCTCGCCAGGCGCATTCCCGCGCCTTTCGAGGCGCTGAAGAGGAAGATCTTCGCGAGGGAAGCGTGAGGGCAGTTCCAAATAACTGTCCCAGATGCCGCAGTCTCCGGTATCCGGACCCCCCAGGGGGCGGGAGACTGCGGTTCCACACGGATGGCGTTGGGACCTCTCTAGGAGATCGCTGGGTTCGGTAAACGGTGCTGCAGGGATATCGCCTAGAGTTCACCTCGACCCCGGTCGTGAACGATGGCGAACGGGTGACCCCAACCCCAGCGGACGGGTCGAAGGCCAGTCCCTACGATCGGAGACCGGACCTCATACACAAAGGAAGCATCAAGGAGGCGGAGGACCCTACTCCTCCTGTTCTCATCCCATTTCTTTCTAGCGCCCAAGAAGGAGGACACGTGGCGCCCCATTATCACTTTGCGGCCTCTCATGCCACGTTCGCCCCCTACGTTCAAAATGGCACGCTTTCGTATTTTGTCCCAGTTGCGGCAGTGACTTTGAGCGACTAATATGGAGAATCCTCAGATGCCGTATTAACATGCCCAGTACACGAAGCGACAGCCGTGGATGGTTCGTTCGTCGAAGGCCGGTCGTTCCAGTTCAAAGCTCCCGTTCGGCTTTCTACGGCCTGAGAACTATTTACACGCATCACCAGAGTGGGCGTGCTATCTCGCAGGGAGGGGGTAAGATTTCATGCACCTGGAGACTGGCTTAATCTTGGCCCCATCTGCAAAAACGGTCTCGACGGACACCCAAGGGTACTCGACCTTTCTCGGGGACTGGGGTGGAATAAATCCACTGAAGTCCTCCCTGACTCCATGTCAGAAAGTGACATTTCTGGGGGCTGAAGATAGATTGCTGGATCACAGGGATGGCGGGACCCCAACCGAGGGCAGAGCCCAGTCAGTTGTAGCAGGGATCCGACTCCGAGGGTCTTCCTCCCTACCGGCCCGAGCATGGCTGGTTCTGCTTGGGCTACCTGGAGAGTTTAGTGGACCTAGTCCCCTGGTGTCGACGGACACAGGGTCACACTTTGTGTTTTGCAGTTTCACATGCCTCGAATCACTTCCGACAAACGGTTCACCCTCGTCTCACAGGGCCCGTGGCCCCGTACCTAAGTGGGAGTCAGATCCCGCAAATCTGGTAAGAGGGTGTCGTTCCCTGCCGCACTCCGGACGTAATAGTGAAGACCCGGGGGGGGGGGAGCCGGTCACTCTAGGGATGGGGAGCCTCTGGGCAGGAAATGGTGGACAAACCATGGGAACCCCCTTGCGTCGGGCACATCAACTCCTCGAAACTCTTAGCGGTTATCGGACATTTCAATCAAAGTGGTTCCCAGGGCTAGACCTTTCGCTGCGAACATCCCACCACACTGCCTCGATTTGGCAAGGGCAGTTCCCAGGATGTGAGGCGTAGACGCCTTCGAACAGACTGGTCGTACATCGTGGTACGTTTTTCCCCCGTGCGTGCTGATGGGCAGAGTCTTGGAGAAGGCCTCGGCGACAGGCTGCCGTCTTCTACTTCGCTCAGTTTGGGGGCAGTCCCCAAGTGTGGTCTATCCCAACTCCTCTCGATGTTGCGGATTCCATCGGGTGATTACCGGTGTCACGGAACCTCGTCACCCATCCTCCGGGCAAAGAATCGCATGCCCTCAGGAAGTACTCCGTCGGCACTGTTTGGAGTCATCCGCACTGCGTTCGAAAGGAGGCTTTTCGCGAGAAAGCTGCCATGGCTGCGGCCAAAGGCAGGGAGCTTCAAGAAGACGCAGTATCTGCGAGACTAGAGTGTTCCGAGAATGGGTGCAGATAGAGCGTTTTTTCCGGCTACGCCCCCCACTCTGCCATAGCGGGACTTTTAGTATTTCTTTTTGAAGCAGGCCGTAAAGTCATACGTGAGGGGTTCGGTCAGCTATTGCCGCTATCATACGACCGAAGATGGATTGCCAGATCAGGGATTCATATCTTCATTCTTCTTCAACGCGTTGGTTCACGCTAGGTAAGGAGCGGGCAACTGTATCCATTCTCTTGTCCCCTCTGACTTACGGAGGTCCCCCCTTTGAACTTCCTAGTCCGGCCCACCTTTTGAACCCATAGCGTCTTGTTCGCTCATGGACCTTTGTTTAAGGACGGCCTCCCCTTCTAGCGGCAGCTTCTGCCCGCAGGCGGAGCGCGACCATGCGCTATCGTGGACGAAGTACCACTCGAGGGTTGAGCGCACGGGGTAAGGGTGATTCCAGACATTCTTTTTATCAAAGGTCCAGCACAAAAGAGTTCTTCCCCTCGCCCATCTTCGTGGCCTCTATAAACTCTGTCTACAGGGAAGTGGATCGCCTCTGGTGCCAGTAAAAGCGCTGAGACGGGATGAACCGTACGCGCCCTCTGGTGAGGTGAGTGTACTCCCTTTTCGTGACATCAAGGCGTCCACACATCGATGGTCCCTGAAGTCGAGCCTCAAACGCGAGAAGGTGACCAGATTCACGCGTGTAGGATCGTTCAGCGCGTTCACTTAGATCTTGCTTCAATCCTTACCTTTACTTGGCCACTTACGGGGAAAACGTTTAGAGTCTAACATGATGCGCGGCCATGAGTTTCACCCGCCTGGGGGCCTTATTATAGGTTGTGCAGCTCTATCTATGAGGCGCATTAGTCAAAGGCAGTATGGTTGGGGACATTTAACAATGGCTTCCTCGTTCCCCCAAACGTCATTTTGTACATAAGTGACGGAGTATAGCAGAGTTGATTACTCTTCGTTCCGGCAGATCAGCCTACGGGCGTGGGTACAGTGTTTAATCTGGTAAAACGGCGCGTAGCCGGCTGCGTTGCCTCTAGTTGGCGCTGGACGGAGAGGTAACGAGCAGCTCTCCAGTGGTGAGTACTCCTTAGAGTCCCTTCGCGCAGCACCACCGCCAGGAGGATGCGGTGGTATGTCGCATAGTTTAATATGATCCTAGAAGGTAGGTAGATTCGAAGGTAAAATAACCGCTCATGGAGGAGCGGGGCTATTTGAAAGAAGCGTACTACATTCTGGGGACCCTCCGCCACCCCGGCGATCTTGGGGATCTCGGTGGGATTAATGGATTAATTTGCATATGGTGGGCCCTAACACGATAGTGAGTCGGGACGGTTAGCCACCAAATTCAAAAAATTTTGTTGGTGGTCTTACGTCGATTTTGGGCAGTTGATGCCAAAACGCATTAGTTATGATTCCCAGAAGGTAGGGGTATGTGTGTCCCCCTTACTCGTTTAGCAGGACGTCTCCGAAGCAGTCAGACTGATTTTAATGAAATCCGTATGTAGTGTTGGGGTTGGGTAACCCAATTGATCAAATTGTGGGCACAAAAGTCACTAATTTAAGTAAGGTAATTAGCTATTTATTAATTTATTGGTCCGGCTGTTAGCCAAGAGTATAGATTGAACGGTAGGTAGGTGCTATGGTGACTTGCTGGGCATTAGATGCAGGATTTATAAGGTAGATGAACTGAGTAGATTTTCAGCATAAAATTCTAATAGTAAGTCATCGAATTTGCATATTATGCAAAATCTTGAAGCTTGTTGGACTTCATGAAACTTGGTGGTTATTGTTTACCTTGAGTTCAAAATTTTATTATCATGGATTCAGGGTAATGGATGTCTCCACTTGGCTAATTGGCATAGTATGCATAACTTCCAAGTTGATGGATTTTTCATAAAACTTGGTATGGCTTAGGGAGTTATCTAGATATTTTAGCGTTGACCGCAGGTCGGTCGGACGGGATGCGTTTTGTGGCTGCATGAAGGCCCATGTTAGCAGAAGTCTGGCAGAAGCGAGGCGGACGCTCCGCACACTCAGCAGCCTGTATTTTGTTACTATAATAGGTCATCATAATCGGCCCGTGCGCCCGGCTCAAGGCCCGCTGGATTAGAGGGATGGTTTCAAACTATTGTTAGGGTCTATATTAAGCGCGAGAGAAAGACCTTTAGATCCACGTAGGACAACTGAAATGAAAGTCCTCCTGGTTTCATCAGCATCGGTACACGTACGCGGGCTGAATTACTGTGGTACATATTTTACCACTATAGCAAGTGCGAAAGGGAGTGTTTGATTTTTCTAGACAAGTGATGGACATTCGTTTGTTGTTTGCTAACTTTTTTGCTGGCACGTTATGTAGGAAATTTAATGTAATCCACAATTGGTGTGTGTGCATTTATTTCTACCCCATATATTGTCATTTTCCCCCTATGTATTGGGAGACCGCCGAAATTCAGAAATTAGCAACATTTGTTGATGTCTACGTAGTATGAATCGCTGTATTCTGATGCTATAGCGAATTCCCCATTAGGGTTCTTGACCTTTTCCTCGACATACTTCCCATGACTTTTAAACCGTTCCCACTCATAAATGGTTTGTTACCGCTACAGAAATATCGCCCATTAACTCGAAAACCGGAAGAGATTTGCAATTTTCGGCGGTTTCAGCGGATTCCTAACTAATTAAGGATGATCTTCTATCGGGGTGCCACTTTCGAGAAATCGGTAGTAGCCGGCTGAGCACGCACCAGTGGTACAGTTCCCCGAAAAATATCGTATACTAGCCGGGCTACGTCCGTTTTTCTCGAAAGAGTATGATGGAAAGAGCATCCTTCAATTAGTTAGGAATCCGCTTAACAGATCGGAAAAAGTCGGAAGGAAACCCTTCCGTTTCAAGTTATGAGCGATTTTCTGTATAGCGGTACACCATTGCGGCCATAAGAGTTCCGGAGCCGGCAGCCAAAATCTAACTATTGTATTGGTTTGTAATGTGCTATTGTACGAAGCTGTGTGCGTTTTTAGAACAACCAGGCATATGTACAAGTTCTGCCATACATTGTACGATCGCCCAGACACCATAGCCACCACCAGTGCTTTGCTCAGCCCTAATTAAGCCATTCAGCAGAGAGTACAATGTTTTCAAACTGGAATAAGCGATGTAGGTGTACAGTATCTCGCGGAACTTGCATCGCAAGGGCTGGATGGGCCTTACTTGATATGACATTCAACGCTACATGACTGTTCAGCCTTTGGCCGTGCTCCAGCGATCGCCAGTGAAAGTTACACGTAGGATGTGTTCATGTGACATACAGACTATTTCCCAACGAAAAGGATTGGGGCCACCAACAACTACCCGTTCCCTTTTCTTTTTAAATGATAGCATGGAGGGGGGGGGGGTGGAGAAAATACAGAAACCAAACTCATACACTCCCGCAAAATGAAACAAATAAAAATCATGTTTCCGTAACAGCATTTATCATGCATGGAAATGTCAGCCTAGTTAAGATACAATAACCTTCAGGCTGAAAATTATTCGACTCTCGAAACTGACCCCCCCCCCCCCCCCCCCCTTCAGTTTCCACCAATTTCAATAGGCATTCCACGTAATCCCGACCATGCAAGTAAATATTTCTCCATCTCCCCCAAGTTTTCTATTTGGCATTTCCCCAGGTCCCTACCGCCAGGCACCTTTGTACCCCCAGTATTTGCAGTACTGTACAATCATGTATGACTAGGATAAAGCTAGGGCCAGACAGCGGAGTTCAGATCCGCCCATTACGTGGAAAAAACACCAAATACTAACCGATATGGATGGACGTAATAAAGTAGTGCAGATTTCTTAAAGTTTGTCTGCAAATGCGCGGGCATGATGCAATCGGTTTTTGTATCCGGCGGAGGGGAAAACACAATGTGCTCTAGGACAGCACTGGATAACAATTATTGTGCAGACAGCCGCGCGGAGAATATAGTAGTCCTCGAGCCTTTTGTGCGGAAATAGGACGACGAGAGGCAAACAGGAGGGGTGATGGAGGGAGGGGGGGGGGTAGTATCGACGACTGTGATTGTAATATCATTAATTTGTGGAGAGGGTTAACTCCAGCATCGCTGTATTATGTATAGTTGATAGTAAACAACTGAATGCAAATTTGCGTCCATAACCAAAATGGTGGTGGTGGTGGAACAGTTATACGAGGAATGTTTATGAAATTCCTTCAAATTTGTGAGATTTCGATTGAGGCGAATTGGAGTGGATTGAGCGAAACGGAGGGATACAGCCTGCGGCGGGTGAAAACACGCCTGAACAGTAGCCCGCTTGGCGAGGTTGAACGGAATACATACCAACCATTTGTTTAGCAACGGCCTATATATAAATTCTGATCGACCTATGCGGAATTCTGTCTTAATTTTACTTATTTATCGCCCCAGAGAGAGAGGCCACAAGTGAATCGAATCCCTCGATAAAGCCGTGCCATGGGAGTAGTAAGCGCAAGATAAGATGCAACTGGGTTGCTACGCAACTTCTTGGACTTCGTTAGTCACCCCCGAATTGTAATGCGAGAGCTTTGAAAAAATTTAGATCGTCATTCTCCCTACGTGTTACACAAAATATGGTTCAACTTGACATGATTATACACGGAAGGATCACTACCAAAACTACCACGTTGGAAAACATTTTAGAAACCAAACCACTAGCATGGGTCGCCGAACGAGTAATAATTTCCACTTGTTCCCAGTGAACTTCATCTCTCGATTTTCTCTCCTCTGCTCTACTCCTTTCCCTGACTCTCTCTCCTACAACGTCAACAACAAAAAACATGATTTCTATCGCACACCAGCCAGCGTCATGAATGTATCCAATACATCAACCCAAATGATTAAAAAAGGGAACCCGAATAAGAGCTGCAGTTGAACGATTCCATCCCGCGATTTGTAAAGGACGTCTGCAAAGTATGAGGGCGCAATAATAATAAAGATATGGAAACATTCAACTCCGGCCCGCTTGTCACAAGTTTTGCACGTGGCCCGGGATAGAATGAAGCGGGCCCGGGATTCCAGGTACGCGGTAACGACTGTGGCAGGTGTGTCTTCCATTGCAGCTCCACTGCTTGTGTGCAGGTGGGAATTGGAAACGAAAAGAGGATACACAGGTAGCCTGAACAAACTCCAGGAAAATCTGCACTTTTTTTCGCGATTATTCGGTAGTCCTGTCGATCAAAGAATTCAGGATGGGCAGGGAATGAGAACATTTTTCAGAAAAGAGACTAGCACTACAAGAATCTTCAGAAGGCTGAGAGGAATTCTTTCTTGATCATTAGTGAACGGAAAAAATATTACTAACTTTTGGTAATAGCATGGAGCCAAAGTTGTAAACTTGCATCGGAACAGTTGTAAATTGCGTTTGATTTTGGAAGGCATATTGTCATTTATTCTCCAAAAAATGTTCTATTTGCTACTCCATGAAAGCGATCCGGTGGTTAATATTCTTATTACCCCTGGTACATACATTCAAGTTTATTTTGTTTTTTCAGTTGTGAAATACCGTTACCAAGGGCACAGCACTGCACTGTGGGGTCTTTAGCCCCCCTTAATTTTATAGGAGTCTCCATGCATGCAAAACATATTTTTCACACGCACGTCTCGTAACGGCCTGTGGACCCTGCAATCCTCGAGACGGTGCCATCAGCGCCCCCCCCCCCATACCGCCCAAATCTAACATGTACTTGTATCGGGGTTTCAAGACGGACAGACCTACATTTCACTATCGGCATTTAATATAAAGAACAATTACCGTGATAATAACAATATGAAAGCAATAGGATGAACAGTGTTAAATAAGGCCTTTAAACTCAAATTGTGGCCAGCTCGACGGCGGAAACGGACGGAGATAATGATGAAAGTCATTTTATTGAATCGGGGGATAAGGCAGCATTAATACCGAGAAACTGGAGTCATTATGTGAAAGGGCGAAAGGAGGGATAACGAGCAACCAAGTCATTATTATGCTCCTCTGAAAGAGCGGACGATAATGAGACAAAAAGTTATAAAGATGAGACGGCTGGCCAATAATGATAAGGAAATCATTATTACAGCACTGAAAACTGATGGTTAAAACATCTGGACTTGCCCTTGATTGTTGGGCACAAATGGAGATTTCAATTTTTTCGTCTTTCCACCAAATTTATTGGTGATGAAAACGAGCAATTTTCTCAGTATGTGGCTTGGAACATAAGCTGTAGGTGGTTTAGAATTTGATTCTATGGTCGTGCGTTTTTCCGTAAGATGACAAGTATCAGAACGACGGAGAGTAATTCCATACAAACTGAGGCATCGTGGAAACTGGCGCCAAAATGTAGTACGGCCATGCAAGGTACAGTGCCTGGGATTTTTCCAGTCACGTATTTATGTTTGGCCCAGGCACTGGGCTGGCTGCGCGGCCGAGACCTATGACCGAGCTCAGGCCCGTGTGGTTCGAGCAGGATGAAACCGGAATACTCAATGAGACTGCCAGTGCGAGTGCTGTATATTTTATTCTTGTGAACAGAAACAGTGTCGAATAAAGTTGATCAAAAGGACAATTGTTCAATGTCGAACATGATACCGGGGGGAGTGATATGGTTAGGAAGCATGCACTTGTTGAAGTCTCCGTGAATAGCTTGTGGGGGGGGGGGGGTAGAGCGGAGGGAGAGAATAATAATGGAACTGTAAGCTTGGAGGACTGCCGACTTACTCTGGCGACTCCTTACTCAGCCCAAACAGTGATAGTGGATCGTCGCCTAGGGGCAGGGGAGGATTGGCGATAACTGGAGGACGACATTTTTCTTTTTATTTTTCATTAGGACAAGGTGATATCGAACAAAATACACAGTTGACAATGGCGCAAATACACATGAAACTACTGCGTAGCGAAAAGAATGATTAATCAATTCCACTTGTACAAGTATGATTTTAAAAAGATAAACAATTCACAAACATATTTTCTTGCAGACTCTGTGAAAATCCAAAAATGAGCTGTCGCTACTGAGACTTGCCTTGCAAATTCCCGACCAGTAATCTGGATCTTTCCACGTTGGTTAGTAAACCATTGTTAGGCCATGTTGTGGCTTGTCTCGTCCGCACGAGGTAAATTGCGAGTATTAACTTCTCGCACATAAGTATGATCACAGCAGGCGCACGGAGAGCCATTATAGCCACAGGCTAGGGACGACAATGCGAGGTTGTGCCGAGTCAGGCAGCAGTTTCTCGCGGGCGCCGCGATGAATGGACGGCCCGTGAGTAGGTGAGTGCCTGCGGCGAGACGCATAAGAATTTAGATAACGGCCCTCTTACTTTACTTCACAACATTTTGAATAGACTGGAGGTCATTCAGTATGTCGATTTGCGTGGTTCATCCAAAATTCCACAAAAGTTTGTTGGATTTTCTAGGAAGCTTGATGGGGATGGTCTACCTTCCGCCCCAAAAGTGTTAACCTTGAAATGGGTACTGTGAAGGGTGATGCAAGGGGTATAATTGCTTCCATTTATGCAAATGGTTCAGTTGTGGGATTCATTGAAATGTATTGCGTGTGGTCCACTGTTGGTCCTGGAATATTTAAGTGAGTAAGGTCAAGGAAGTGGATATTGTGTCAATACATAATTTAGACAAATTTTAGTCACATTGCCAACAAAATGGTGACTAAGAAGAACCACTGATCGCACAACCAGGGCGAGACACTGGGGGCAATCCTTGATGTAAAGCATGAGACTGCAGGATTTCCACATGAAACAGATTGGGGTTTTAAGTGGTATAGTGCACAATGTGATCTTGACATTGATCAGATGTTTGTTGGACGTTCATCGTTCATCAAATCAGGACATAGCGAAAGTACTGTTACGGGCAACCATATAGTATGCACACAGCACATCTAGGTATTTCCGAGAGTAACCGTACATGTTGTTGACATCCAGCAGTATTGGGGCATGTTCAAAATTATTAGAACCATGGGCTACAGTGCTTTAAAATAATGTTGGAAAAACGGCTATCTGAATTGCATTCCCCAAAAACAAAAAAAAATATGTAACAGTCTGTGGATACGGGTAATATGAATACTTTCATCAATGTCCGGTAAATTATCATGAAGGTTTGTCAACTGTTCCAACAGCAGATTTTAATTTTGGGCTGAGCTGGATCCCTGTACAAAGTGATAGTAAATTTAACAGCCTAGTCCTATCCTGTGCAATGAGTACTTATTCATTCGATTTTTTCATGCAAGGTACAACTTTACTCACTGAGAACATAAAAATATTATCAGAGAAAAAATACTGATGAAAGAGTTATTCTGTTAGTAAGTTATGATGGACCTTTCATTGATGTAGGATGCTAAAGAAAGTCCAAGTACAAGACCCATTTCATTCTAATGACCCCCCCCCAAAACAAGATTTACAGGTCCATGGGGAATGAATGAATTAGATAAGTGTAGGGTAAAATGGTATGATAAGTCAATACCATGAAGCCGTAATGAGATTTAGATGATGAGGGTTAGTACTTTGTCACCGTGATGGGCTGTCTGAACTTGAGTGAAAAGTGGCCCATAAATAGGGTCCCTTGAAGTTAGGGAAAAATGCCTCCAAAAAACTTGGTGCGGGAGTCATTTTAACCATATTCGTAATGCTAAACACTGCCTCCTACATCAATGGTCATGTAGATATGAGACTTTTGGCTACTTGATGTCATTACATAATGGCAGTCAACCTGCCAACGAATTACAGTCAATTCGAGTAAGTTGTAAATGCAATCAGGTATCGCAAAATTGACTCTTGTGTGTGACATTCACGTCGGGAAAATCCGTAGTACTCTGTAGTACTGCGCAGTGTGCGACATGCCACTTTTTGAGAAATGAAAGCCCGTAACGCAAACTATAGATGGGATCGGATAAAAACCTAGAAAATTGCTTCACAAAATATTGAAGAATTATCTCATTAATTCCTAGAAAATCATTTACAAAAATATGAAAGAAACTCATCATCCTAAGTGAATAACTATTTGTGTCTTACTGTCTATCATGGCAAAACATCAGCATTAGGTGTAGAGTTATGGGGGCAAGCCATTTCTATTGTTCCCTGTGTGAGGTCATAGTACCTCAAACCTTTGAAGGCAACATGATGAAGCCTCCAAATAGACTTCATGTGAAATTGACATCATCTGAAAATGTGGTACCATTTCATATTTCCATTATCCCCCCCCCCCCCAAAAAGGTATCGGTCCATTGGTTCAAGCCGCAGGACTGCAAACAAAGAGTACGAGGAGAGCTCGTTCAGAGGTTAGTCTCTTGTGCTGGGTATTCCATTCTCATCCAGAAGAAGGGAGTTGATATAAAGGGGGGGATAATGGTTGTATATCACAAGCAGATATTGCTTTTCCAGGAAAGCAGAGAAAGGTACCTCTCATGTGTTTGTGGGCCCCGCTCAGTTCCTACTTGTTAGGGTCAGGAAAGGTGGGTAGGCTAGGTAACGGATTGCCACAGTACATGTGTGTCAGTTAGGGGTTCTTCATGTTCCAATGAGGCCTGTGCCACCAGACGGGCTCCTACCCCTCGGCCCACAAGAGTAATACACTGCGAATAAAGTCGCAAAGAACTGGTACATTGGTTGAAATGCGGATGGTGCTCGAATGTTGTTGTTTTTTGCCCATTGATACAGTGTGGTTGAAGCAATTGCGTTAAAAATAATGCCCTATCAGCTCAATTATTGGACGAAAACAACAATTGATGTGAATGAATGAATAGCTGTAAATAAGTCAAGATGAGGGATTGTCTCTCACCTTAGATGAGGAATGAATGGAATATTGAATCATTTGTGCTCTCTAATTTCTCAGGTATGGAGCAAGAATGCAACAGCTTGTGCGTAGGCAGACTGAGGAGGTGAACAGCGTCTGTGGCAAGTTCAAACTACCGTCAAACCCCTCATGGGGTTCACACCGCCACCCCCAGAGCCCCGCCCTTCACAACCTGATGCAGATGTCGGGGCATGATGACAGCCATTTCCAGCCCTACATTCCACCAACCGCGGAAGCAGGGGGTCTTCGCCCAACCTGGCACAGCTGGGATGATGCCTTTTATAGCACTCCCTCTCAGTTCCCCTTCAATGCGATGGGCATTCCACCCAATCTGGCTGCCATGGTTTACATGCTGGGTGGGCTTCCCGCTGCCGCGTTCCTACGGAAGTACGGCCTCCTGTTACGACCACTCTCTGCTGTTCCGTCGCCGCAGTGCCGAACATGTCTCCAGCGGTGGTGGCTGGACAGCCCCTACCAGACAGAATGGCTTGCCAGGGGGCCACCAAATCCATCGTACAGTCAGCCTTCCCCTCCCGCAAGCGGGGTCACATCCAGTGGGCAACCAGAACACGACAATGCGGCACACACCAGGCACACGTCCGATGGACTCAATGGCGTGAAGCTGGTGCCCAGCAGCCTCACGGTCGCAGTCACAACCATAGAAGTGATGCACGCGAGAGGCGATTGCTGACTATGCCAAGAGCGTGATTGAACTAATGAAGGGGCACCCTGTGGAAATGGCCCTCTGCGGTGTGACGATTGTCGGCGGCGTCTGTGGAAGGCACCACAGACAATACGACGGGACCCCAAGCACAGCGGGGGGACCCGAGGTTAACAACTGACGACGGGCTCGCCTGTGGAGTAACACAAGGACCAACTCCATGGAGGACAATGGGCGGCCAAAGTGCAGGCAGCTCGGAGGCGGAAAGGGCTTGGTGAAACGACCGTCAGAGTGACCATTTCAAACTGCGGGGCAGGGCGCCAAGGTGGAAGCAGATGCCTCTGCTGACCAGGGTCAATATCCGAGAACAGTCCAGATTGATCAGTGGACCAGCAGGCTGTCTTAATGGCACTTTGAAGAAGGAAAAAACAGCAATGGTGCTCTTCTATCGAGGTTTCTGCCCATATGGTCTCGTGGGGTGTACTTCAAGCAGTTTACTGAGTTGGTGGGCCGCATTGATGACTTTGTGGTTGCCATGTATACACAACACATAATATTCATATATCCATTCTTCAGTTGAAGCTAATTTCAATACTGATGATTGCCATATATAGTTCAACGTTGGATATAATGGGTAAAAATTTGTCAGGATATACTTGAGGCAATTTTATTGCTCCAAAATGTTGCTATGTCGTGGGTATCAACGTCCCCACTCCATAAGGAGTGCATTGTTAGATCTGCTACACACAATTTGTGATGAAAACAACTCATGTTTATTTAACGGGTTATCTGGACATGATTGAAATTTGCTGAATAGTCGATATAATAGGAAAATTTGGCGGAATCATAAGATGAAAAACGAGGAAAAAATGTATAATGGCTGATGACTTGCTTGGCTAGCAAGAATATAAATTTGAGGGAAAAACATTCTTTCCATTTTTGGGGAGCCTTTCTGTGAAATAACTGAAAAAGAATTTATATGACATTTTTCCTACACAGGTCATGTGTGTTAATTGTTGCAATGTATTTCTGTTTTGCATGGATTGTGCTCGAGTGTAAAAAATTTCTCGGCAACCCTGCAATTGCCACTTCGAGGCTCTCGAAAAAAAAGGGCATAAGAGTCGAAATTCTTGATTGTTATTATATTGACCTGTATGATAGGTAAAGACAAGAAAGTAGTTTAAATGTTGGCTTTCATGTACTATGGTTAAGAAGTGGAATGATTTTTTTTCTTTCCTAACCATTTTTTCAAAAAACAAAAATTTTGTCAAATCTAACAATCAGCTTCAAATTGAACAGTAACTATTTTCCCTCGATGTTGCTTAGGCTTTTCATTATATAAATAAAAAGTCGCAAAAGTTACCACAGCCTATTTCAGTGAGGTAGATTAGAGCCCCCCATCCAACCCAGCCCCAGTATATTGTCACAGTCTTGCACCTTTTGGAGACTCCTCCCGTTTTGCATTCACTGATGGAATCTGTTCGTCTGAAATCATATGAATTGAAACAATCATCGTGAGGAGAAAAATAGTCAGTTTTCTATGTTGCAATGAGAAATGCAGCCAAGCAGCCCCAACCTCTATAGTAATAACCAAAATGACCAGCATACCATTGTTGGCACCCCCTGTTTCTTACATAGGGAGTTGATTGTTTTGGATGTGTCCAGTTTGACTTTAGTTTCTTTGTTTCTCAGTAAACTTCTCAAAATCCGATGTAATTTACCAGAATTCGCCCGACAGGTTCAAGTTCATACAAGGCGGATTTGAAATTGATCAATTGTGCAATCGGGCGTAGAACTGAGTCTATGTTCGACTAAAAATACTTGACCATGATGCTACGGTAACAACAATATTTTCTTACCTATTAGAATCAGTTCCGTTCTTTTTACTTCTTGCAAGTAAATCTTGCAATATTGATAGGGAGGAAGGTGCTCTGTGGTATCAGTTGATGTATATATTAATCAGACGTAATTCAATCAGACGAATTTTTACAATGGTGGGGGGGGGGCCAATGTTTTTTTTGGGCCTGAGTTAAATTTGTTCTCTAGCTGATCTTTGAGCGTGAGGTTACTTAAACCAAATCACAGCTTTTGCAACTTGGGGGGTGACCAGTGTCAAGTAGCATGGCTCCCCACCAAACAATCCACAGGAGCAGGATATGATACTGTCAGTCATATTTGCCTGGATATATGCGTGCACTGGAGGAAAAAACGTTTCAGTTCTGGGGAAATTCACAGCTGGACCATTACCAGTATGCAAAAACTACGACCGTTAGCCAGATTTGCCCATCTGTGGAAAACCTGCCCAACGTGGAAGCTGTAGGACATTAATGTGGGTGAAAACGATTGTTAGCCGGAGTCACAGCATCCCTACGGTCCGGCCCTGACTCTCTCTAGGCCGACATTGACATGTCTCTTCTGTGGAAGGCCTCCATGTCGCCGTGTTGGTGAATAATGACAGAAACATATTGGTGTGTTGCCTCTCCTGAAATCGATTGCCCGAAAAGGGGTGAAACATCACATAATCGATCATGAAAGGAGATTATCAGTACTATTTACTGGAGGCACTGCATAATCACATGAATCTAGCCTGGAGGAATTCCCTTCTTTTTTTCTATGGGACAGAAGTTTCTTTGCTGTTGACATTACTAAATAGCAACCTAGCTCCACTGTTTCAAAGATTGGTACTTATGGTTAATAAACTGATTGTACTCCTGCTATAAGAGAGCAGTGGTTCTACAAGATATGACTACCTTACATGATACAAAAAAAAAACAAAAAAAACAGTCAGCTTATATTAGGGTGATAACTCCCCAGGAATGTAGTAATTAGATTCTTCATTGTGTTTTGTTTCGAGGGTGGCTGCAAGTTTCGCATGCAGCCGAGTCATAACTGTTGTTGTCACCTATCAGGTGAGCAGCGCTCTTGGTCAGGACAATGGTGGAACTTTTCTTGGTTCTAGGACTAAAAATCCTGAGGGACATTTAAGCACTGGTCTTGACAGATACTACCGAGTGTGTGTTTGCAACTTGCTTGCAGTTTTCTCCGGAACACACGTTTGAGCAGCCAATAGCTGGAGAAGAACAAAACAAAGGAAAAAGCATCATTTTATCAGGGCATGACTTGCAGCAAGTGATAAGCTGAGGTCCTGAAAACAGGACGGAGCTAGTCTTTATAACACGGCTGTTCTGATTGCTAGTAATTCTGGTGCAATTCACGTTCCCAGGAGTTTCAAAAGTGCCAGTTAGTACCCGCCTGTTTGAAGGGACTCATTCTTACTAAATAGAGGGGGCTATTCATGTTTGCCACATAACCCTGGGCCTGGTCTACTGATCTACTCATCAAATTGTTGTTCTGGCAAATCAACGCTTGCGTGGTATGCATAGTTCCTGCTTATAGACTAGGATGAGAAGGCTGATTACGACGGCAAAAATCAACGCTTATTTCAACAGCGTAGTTTACCCGACCGGTGGTGACAGTGCCTGCTTCAGGCCATGTGGTACTTCGAATTCTGTGGTTGTAAGCTATGTTCCACTCCCGTGTCCTTGTTGCAAGGCGGCTAAACGGCCCCATCTTCATCGGTGCCAGCCACTCTAACCAAGTAAGAATGTGCAGAGTATTTGTTCTTATGTAACTCATCCCCCCGACCTCACCACACACCCCAGTTGTCCTGGCACTAGATTTGAAATTTGGAAGGCTGTGAAATAATAGGAAAGAACGATCATTATTGACTATGAGCGGGCCCCAATTTGGTACTCATTAGGTCCTTCAATCATTAGCACCAATTTGTAGCTCGAAAATGTGTCCGAGACTTTGCCGATGACATTTACTTCTTGGGTGCATCACTGGTGTGTTCACCTGATGGTGAATGCTAAATTAAATCGCAGAGCCATCATTAGCTACACAACCACCAAGTCGTAGGAATTGTGGAACTTGTGAGTTTCCACAATTTAGGGCGAGAGCGCACCGTGCTTACATCTGGTGTTGTGCCAGAAAACGAACTGAATCAGGAATGAGAAACTGAAAAACCATGGGAGCGCTATCAAATTGGTTGCTGCAAACCTCAAGATTGTGATAGAAAGAACCAAAGAAACTTGGACAAGCATTGTAGGATTTAGGATTTTCACATTTTGCTGCTAACGTTTCCCCTGAATGGTTGAGACTTTGCAAACTCATTAATAGAATAGAGGTCCGAATGAATTCAAACAATTTTGTTGCAGGGTTTGTATCTTTGTGTTATTCTGCTGTCCTGGAAAGGTTAACGGGGGTTGGGTCATTTTCTCAGCTATCACTCAAGTAAGTTGTATCTCCTGGAATTTGGGGGGGGGGGGGGGCTTACTGCAGACCTGTCCGCTTTCTAAAATTCTTCCCATCCTACCTACCACCTAAATGCAATCTGTATTTGAGAAGCTAGTGAATTGATTAAAAAAATTGCTTCCATTCCAAGATGTATAATGTTTGTAAAATGTAAAATATATTCCCATTTTTGTTGTCACTAATTTTTGACTTCTATGCACCCGAGGAGCGTTCACTCTAGGGTGGTGTCACCATTTTCATGTACATAGTTCAATTGTTCTTGGGCATCACCATTATTGTAAGTTGCACAATGTGAAAATTGGTTGCTCATAGATCCCTACGCAGGTCCATGGACTAACCAGCCTTGTGTTGGGAGTAGTAACGTTAAATCTTTGGGGCGAGTGGGCTTGTCTAGCGAGTGACGAGTATTAGTAGGATGGTGATCTGTGAGAGAGAAGGGAAATGCCATGGCTGGAGGGAAACCTTTTATGCCTCTATTAGGATTGAGGTTTTTTCTGGAGGGGGCGGGGCAATACTGTGTTGTAATCTTACAAATGCCAGGTTATATTGATCGGAAAAGATTCATTTCAGTGTGTTCGTTCGGAGCTAAGCGTAGAGTAAGACTGCATAGCAAACACACAAGTGCTGTGCACACTAATCAATTTTAATTCCAATGGTTGAACAAAAAACCAAGATGAAATATGAAAAAGTGTCACTCATGCAATTCTAAGAAGTTTTGCTGACTGCACTCATGTGCTTAATGCAACAAAAAAGAGTTGTGGAAAACCGAAATAGGTCCTAATGATCTTAAAAAGACTGATACCAACAATGGTTTCTATTCTTTTTTCATTAGGTGTTTTCCTATGTTTTGGGTGGTATCGAGTGAGATTTTTGCCTATTAAGTAGTTAATTTTTGTGTTGGTGATACACATAATGTCTTCCTGTGCAAAAATCTTGAATGAATAGTTTGTAATATGATAGGTATATTACCAGTGGAACGTCTTTTCATTCGGACAGAATTCTGTGACACTGTGATTGTAGAATACATATTAGGGCATTACTGCTAATGATGTAGGAGGCAAAAACCCATTCCATACTATTTATGCGAGGAGTTATTCGCTAAGTAGTATTTACAATTGTATTGTGATACACCCAACTCCATTGTTGTGTTAAAATTAATCGCCAACATAGTGACCTATTCACCAAACAGCTTTATGTGATAACACTAAGCCTTGTGTGCTGTGTTCCTCATTCAACAGTTCTGTTCATGAGTGTTGACGTTCAGGCAGAAAGTGGCACCATTCCTTGTAACTTGTATTACTCTCAATCTCTCGTTTCACAGATGCTTTTCGAAAATAGGAATCCTGTCATTTACGGTGCTCACATCATGCATGGTCATTACCTCATAGAAAAAAGAGTACTAGTATCAAGTATGGTATGCATGGGTCTGTAATGAACAGTAATTATAAGGGTGTATCTTAGGTTCCCCACCCGACCTATCGAAATCCTCGTAGTCATTTCATAACATGATGTGAATTCACTATATCCTTGCAAAATGAAGTGTATTTTGACCCATTCTTGTATGAGCCTGCTTGGGGAAAATTCTGGGAGAAACACTATCCCAATTGACTCGAGAACATGTTTCACACATTAATTACTTTGAGATGTGGCGATCCCCCCACCCCCCACCCGTTTCGATGGGTCTGATGCTAACTGTATGTGGGCAGACATCCCTGATAATCGAACATTGTGAAACAATATATACATAAATCAATCAAGCTTTCAATAACCCCCAATTAAATTCAATTGCCTGTATTGTTTGGAGGCATTATTTATTGTATGGTTGCCTGGAATAACGTTTCAGCAGAAACTATTGTGAGTGTATCCTCTAGTAAGCGGCAATAATATGAACCCCTTTTTATCCTTCTTACTTGAGGCAGTATATATCGCAGACTTGGTGTTTGGTTAGAATGTTATCTACCTGGACAATTCCTTTGTGCGAGAGTGTGATACTAATAACTATCAATATTGCGATTGATCTCAGCCAATATGTTACTATGTGCTATCTCCAATCCTAGCCACTGTAGTCCCCTTGAAATGTGCTTGACTAATTGCCAACGCTAACATAATTATATATTTTTAAATAAACAGTACTATCAAAACATGGTAAAGTTTGAATGTGAGTTCTTTCCTGGTAACTTGTGCTGTTGGGTAATGACCAGTTTTTATTTGAATAGGTTCAGAAAGAATAAATAGTTTTGTTGAGTGCAGGGCGGACCAATGGTACGATATTTGTTGAAAGCATAGTCAAAAGCAACTGCCAATAGCCTTGTATGCGCAGGCGTAGCTATGGAAAGGTATAATGGAGAACCAAAAATGCTAGATGGAAAATGAATCGGAGAGTTTATGATGGACCTTATTATGATGACAAAGTTAATTGTTATATTGCCTATGCTAATGAGAGAACCTGCACTGTGATTTGTGTTTAAATCAATTGATTGCAGTGAAATTGTACTTATTGAGGGAAACGTTACCTTGTATTGTTTTAGTGCAGAAACAAACTTGTAGAAGTATATCACTCAGAAAGGATGATCTCGAAGAGGGATTATGTCAGTTTGGGGGCTGGGCTTGGCCGATTGGCTACATTAAGAATGTTAAAATGTATCGGAACAGGTATAGTGCAGAGAAACTGTAGGTAACAAGTATTATTATGCTCTGCATAGGGCCTGGTGTTGTAAGCTTCAAAAAAAAATTCTTTTCTTGGAGAGCAGTTGTGCCAGTTGTCGAGCAATGATGCCTTTATTGTTATGACTATTTCTATTACTTAATGATAGATATGATGAATCAACGGGTTATGGTGGTTGGGTGGTGACATGCACAGTTCATTCCCATTGCAGTGGAGATGAGCGGAAATGGGACGAAATGTAGATATTTATTCTTGGTTGAGAGGAGTATAAATTGAGAATAGGTTTGGTTATGACAAAGTCATTGGCTGACGTGTGAAGTGTCAGTTTTCCCACTTTGATCAGTGAGTGCATGAAATCATTAAAGGTGCATGATGAAATATATAAGAGAGGGACTATCAGCCAATGGCAATGTTATTGAAAGGCAATTAGCACTGATGTGGAAAAATGGTGACATGACATATTATGAAGGATGCTGTTTATTTGGCATCAATCTTAGCACTTCAGCCGCCTCGAACACAGGTGGTAGTGCAAATTACCCATAGGCCCCGAAATTTTAATTGCCAACTACAAGATTATATTTAGTTTCTCCTCTTTTTTCATTCATATTTTGTTTCAGTTATCGATCCGCTTAATAATTGTAATCTCTCTCTACCTCATATGACTATGTGTGATATACAAATGAAAAGGCTTTTGCAGCGAAGATGATTTTGTTCTAAAAGAGTGAATTGGTCTCACACATAATGCCAATATCCTCACATGGTTGAAGGTTGTTTTAACATTGTCACAATGAGAATGGTCCAATCGGTTGCATACCTTTTGCAGTAGAGGTTATGCTTACCATTCATTGATAGAAAAATTGTCATGGCATATAGTGTCGTGGAGCAGTGCAGTTATATGATTCGTTAGTTAGAGGTATTGTTTAAACAGGTTTCATCTCGGGGAATGGCATATGTTGATAATGACGATAAAGGGCTACTTTTTGCAAGTACAGGAAAAATTGAGGCCACAGGACTCGATGTAATATGAGAGAGGAGTCCGGATAAGCTAATACCAGTTACAGTGAAACGAGAGTCGGTGAGGGGAGGATCCCCCCGTCTACGTGAAGGGGGGTGAGCAGCCGCTTAGGCTATCGTCGTTAATAGCACAACATAGCTCACAGTAATGGAGCCAGAAGGGTATTTTTACCTTTACATAATTAGGCGCTTGCCATTGAGGACAACCCTCTAACTGTAGGCATGGTTATTAAAAGGTAAATTTGGAAGTGACTCCTGTGCATCACTCCCGTCAATGGTCAGTCACAAAGAGTGACTTGCGGGTGCGTCCATGACAGAAATGGAGCAAGAGGGCATTTCTACCTTACATAGAAGTGTACTTGTCGATGCATGATACATCCTCATTTAATACCATGTGCATCACTTCCTCTAATGGTCAGTCCACAAAGCGACTAGCGGTGTGCGTCATTTACTAGAAAAGGGAGCAAGAGGGCATTTCTACCTTACATCGAAGTGACTGGTCGATTGCATGACACATCCTCATTTAATACCATGTGCATCACGTCCCTCTAATGGTAAGTCACAAAGGTGACTCGCGGGTGGGTCATTACTAGAATGCAGCAAGAGCAAATGGCATTGTTAACCTTACATAGAAGTGCAATTGTCGATTTGCTCGATCACATTCTCATTATACCATGTGCATCACTTCCCTCTATGGTCCGTCACAAAGCTGAATGCGTGGTGCGTACTTTACTAGAAAGAGCAAGAGGGCATTTCTTAACTTACATAGAAGTGCAATTGTCGATGCAGACACATTTTTCCTCATTTAATACCATGCTGCATCACTTCCCTCTAATGGTCAGTCCACAAAGCTGACTCGCGGGTGCGTCATTTACTAAAATGGAACAAGAGGGCCATTTCTATCTACCTTACATAGAAGTGTAGCTTGTCGATTGCATGACACTCCTCATTTTTTAATACCAGTCATCACTTCCCTCTAATTCAGTCGTTGACATCGCGGGTGTGTCATTACCTAGATCAGCCAGGGGCATTTTTACCTTACATAGAAGTGTCACTTGTCATTGGCTCGACACATTCTCCTTTAAAATACATTGCATCACTGCCACTAATGGTCGTCCCACACAAGCTGACCGCGTGTGCGTCATTTACCTGAGAATGGAGCATAGAGGGCATTTCCCCTCTACCGTTACATAGAAGTGCACTTGTCGATTGCATGACACATCCTCATTTAATACCATGTGCCTCACTTCCCTCCAATGGTCAGTCACACGATGATCATTTGAACCGTAGGTAGTAAAAAAACTATAGAGCTGCTACTAGTGGGGGCATTTGCAAGTAATTGTAAGTCATCTAAGTGACTGAGTGACTCACCTTTGAAAATAGCTCACTCTGTCCGGGGGGATAGGGGTGTGTCATTCAATTGTCAGGTGCATCAGTTGAGAGAAGGACTCTTCTGAGGACAAAAACAAAATCATCGACCACAAAAGTCCCCTGTCCACCAAATTGAGGATGTCATGGTGTCAATGATATGATGAAAGATGACAGGATGGACACAGCTCACTATATACAAAAACATTCTGGAAGTGACAAGGCATAGAATGTTATAAAACAGCTGATTCGTACTACAGTCACAACAGCACACTGGTTTTTATTCACTCAATTGTTAGCTAACTCCAATAATCTACCCTAACAATGTAATACCAGCCCCAATTACTCAGATAAACATGTTGCGAGATGCTCGAGTTTATTCTTTTAAACCGGTCTCAGTACCCATTCTGTTTCTAGAAGAAATGAATAACAGAATGATAATGACCTAAAATGAATGAAATTGCTTCAAGTTGGATTTTGGTTTTGCTTACAACCCACGTTTAATACCCCGGTAGGGATGACCTATTGCCTCTGTAATTATTTCAAATGACTTTCTCGGGGAAGTATCATCTGAGTCAAAACATCTCCAAATTTGAAGGAATTCAGCCATGCATTGAAATACCGTTGTCCTTAATAGTAAAGAGAAAATAATCGAAAAAGGGCCAGTCTTGTGGAGGAATATAAAAGCTACTGGACCCTGGTGTGTGTTGTATTAATTCACTTCAATATTTTTTGCACAGCACTGCTCATTTATGGGATTGATACATTTCTATTTATACTTAATATCTTACCTTTTCTCATCCGGTACAGATAGGAATTGCGATAGTTTTCCCCCCCCCCCCTCCTCCCCCCCCCCCTTCCCTCCCCCCCCCCCCACCCCCCCCCCCCCCCCCCCCCCCCCCCCTCCTCCACCCCCCCCCCTCGATATGTTGCATTGCAGTGACAAAACCAAAACAAGTACAATTTATTAAAAAGTCACTTGGCTTGAAATTCTGAGAAAAATGTTTGCGTAGTAGTCATCATATTGTATTTGTCATGTCTGTAAGTGGAATCCTATAATTCATAGAAAAAAAGGAATTAAAAGATTTCCATATTTGACAAGACTATATGAAGTCACACATGTAAATGTACATGTATATATCACACATGGGTGTCATGAACAGAAGGTGCTCTTATGCGGCTCCGCTGAGTTGAACACAAAATGTGCAGATTACTATGGAAATCTGGAGTTTTGAAGCAATATTCACTACCCGGTGTCAGCTGGGGAGGTCTAACCAAAGCTTTGCGCCTCAGGACAACAACTTGAAACAGAGGTTGTTCCTGTTGATAATTTGTGGTGGAATTCTCTTCCCCCCCCCCCCATTCAAATCAGTAGGGTTCCCTGCTTCCTCACAAAATTTGTTGAAAAAATCAATGAAAGGATTCAAACACACATGAACCTGATTCCACATTGTTAAACATGTTTCACTTTAAACCAAATAGTTCTCAAAGGCTGCTGTATGAGAGAGGCGCCATACGTGTAGTTCAACACTAATGACATGAGTTTACCAATATGATGGGCTATGAATTGAAGCAAGTTTAGTATGTTACCCAAATAATTGAATTATGAACTTTTACAACTTTGTTAATTTAAGAGGACAACTTGGCCATCTCTTTTTAAGTTGATCCTTCATCTACATTATCATCGATTAGTACAGTTTCCAATGTTTATACCCTTTTTCTCACTCTCCCTGAGAGCGGAAGCGGAGGTTTATTATCAGTGAGATAATAAGGCAGGAAGTAAAGCCTGGGAGACATGATGATTTTAGATTGAGAAATTTATGTTTCTCCCAATGGTTTGAAAGAGACTCAAAAGTGCAGAAAAACTACCAATGCATAAGAGACAATCGTATAAACATCGAAACAGCACAAGCAAACCAACTATTCTCTTGTTGTTTTGGTCTCTCTACTGTTCTGAGCAAATCAGGGAAATACAAAGAGCAGTTAGAGGGATGTAATTGTTCTCCTATTGCAATCATTCTGAGGTGCCTTGATCTCTGACCATGTGAAGAAACACATGCACAGGTACGGGTGGAGCCAGGAATATTTGCAAATGATATTGTCTCTGACGCATGTGGAGAAGGACACATGGATAGTGGGGGTGGAGCCAGTGCCAGCAGGTGAACCATTTTGGTATGACAATTGCTCAACGGGTGTGGAGGGCCATAGTCGGGTGGCGGCTAGTTGAAGGTCCCTTCTGCATATGGCACTCTGGCATGAGTAAAAAGCCATATCCACGAATACGTATGCAGCCAGTAGGAGATCCAGTCTGCATGGAATTCTGCATATGACACTGACGCATGTGAAGTGCCACAGGCGATATCGAGCCAGTAGGTGGCGCTTGCGTTCATACTCTGAGCGTGTGAAGGAAGAAACACATGCACAGGTACGGGTGGAGCCAGGTGATAATTTTGCACATGATATTCACTCTGATGCAGTGTAGAAGGCCACAGACAAAGGTGAGGGTGGAGCCAGTAGCGTGAACCTGTTGGCTAGTAGGTCAATTACTCTGGCATGGGGAGAGCAATATGCAAGCGGTTGTCTGGAGCCAGTAGGGAAAACCTCCGTACATGACACCTAAGACACATACTTACCGCATGGTGAAAAGGCGATGTGAGGGTGGTGGAGCAGTAGATAAATCTTTTGGCTATGACAAGTTTGCTATAATGGGATGAAGGCCAAAGGTACGGGTGGCGGGCTGGTAGGGTCTCTCCTGATAGGCACTCTGGCATGAGTGAAAAGCCCTATGCAAGGAAACGTATGCAGCCAGTAGGCCGATTCTTTCTGCATAGGCTTCCTATGCATATGACACTCTGATGCATACGAAGGGCCACAGGCAAGGATCGAGCCAGTAGGTGGCCCTTCTGCCCATAAATACTCTTGATGCGTGTGAAGGATAGAAAAACACATGCACAGGTAGGGTGCGAGCCGGAATGACACTTTTGCATATGATATTCACTCTGACACATGCGTAGAAGCACACATGCATAGGTGAGGGTGGAGACAGTAGGGGAACCTTTTGGCGTAGGACAATACTCTGGCATGTGTGAAGAGCAATCTGCACAGCTGGTCGGACACCTAATGACAAATACTTTAACGCATGTGTAACGAGGCCACATGCATATGTGAGGGTGGAGCCAGTAGGGGTGAATCTTCTGGCTAGACAATTACTCTGGCATGGGAAGGGAAATAGGGCACAGTTGTGTTCTGGACAACTAATGCCAGGGATGCACAGGCTCCTACTTTTTTCAAATCTCCTACTTTTGCCCTTGCCTCATGCTTCTAACTTTTTCTCGAAAATCACTTTCTCCTACTTTCTCCTACTTTTTTTTTCAAATGTTCGCTCAAAAAAATCACACAAAACATGAAGGATCGTGAGGAAATGCAGACCAGATCTACTATGGAGATGAAAGTCCTTTCCGAATTCGTGTACAGTCGAAGATGCATCGACATCTATTTTGGAACGAATGGAAACCGGTAATCCTCAAACGGTACAGACGTCCAAAAATGTCAGTGCAAAGAGACCAAACTGTGGAGTTATTTGAGTAAATGTTCTAGAAGAACACCAATTGAAGATGCATTTTAGCTCAAACCAGCTAAGCCTATGACCGTTAACTGAATCATTCTATCATATATACATCCATCTAGGATCAATGCGTTTTTAGTTCAAAACCAGTTAATTCGGGTTGAACTATGGTAACCGCGTGTCATTCTTTTATCCATCCATCCCATCTGTCCATCTCATCCAATCCATCCATCTCATCGCCATTATCAACCCATTTACCATCCTTCCTCTATCCATACAAACTCTATCCATCCCAACCATCCATCCATTCATCCCATATATCCATCCCATCCAGACCATCTCCGCAATCCTATCAGCATCTATCAACACCATTCATCCATCCATTTCTCGATCCAACCAATCCATTTCCATCAAATTCTTCCATCCCAGCAGCCATCTATCATCTATTCATCCAACCATATGCCTCTATCCATTACCGGTCTATCCACCCCATCCCATTATCTATCCACTCCATGACAGCCCATCATTATCACATTATCATAAATCTATTCGTCCATATAATCCATCTGTCCATCCCTCCATCTGTCCATACCATCATCTGTCCATTAGTTCCCATCCATAGCCATCCCAAAATGTTCAGTGCCTACAAAGTGCCATTTAAAAGTCATTGATGTCCTTGCGTGTGCGGGGAGTTTTTCAGCGGGTTCAAATGTTTTGATGTCATGCGTCGTTAAGCACTGGAGTTAAAACAGTAACTTCTGATGAAAAGAAGACTTTGGGGCCCCCAACATAGTAAAGGGTTCATTGAGACTCTTGAGGCATCTTGTCTATGTGAGTAGGAGGCAGTTGGAAACAGGGGCACAATAGGCCATCAGTGAATTGCCTTCTTGGCGTTCTTTGAGAATGCTGACCAAATGCTGGAAACAATGTTCATTGCATCCTGGGATATTGACCAACAATGTGGAGTATTTGAGTAAAGTCTAGAAGACACCCAATGCTGTTTGTAGGAGAGAAGGCATTTAGCTCAAACCAGCAAAGACTATGCCGGTTAATCTGTATGGGCATTTCTATCTATATCCATCCAGCTAGGGATCAATGCTGAATTGTAGTTCAACCGATTATTCTGGTTGAACCATTGTGATCCGAATCATTCAGTCTTTATATCCATCCATCCATCCTCATCCCATCCATACCATCTATACATCCCAGATATATCATCCCAATTCTATATCCATCCAGCATCTATAAACCATATCCCATCCATTTCCTCTATCCATGCGATTCATACCAACCCACTACACCATCCCATCTCTATCCTCTCATATCTACCATCCATCCAGCCACTATCCATCTCATCCAGCATATATCCCCCCCCATCCATCCCATCCATTTCTTCGATCCACTATCCATCCCATCACCTTTACATACCGTCCGCCCTTCTATCCATTACCATCATCCCAACCATATCCTCTCCGTATGGTCATCCAACCCATCCATTTATCAATATTCCATCCCATCATTCATCCATCTGTCCATCCATCCATCTGTACATTCCATCCACATCCATCCCATCACGAAAGATCTTCGCCTGGACGAAGTGATAAGAATGTATAATGTTCCCGCATGGTGGGTTTCAGCTTGGTACAGTGTTGATGTTGCGTCATTAGGTCATTGGAGTTACAACAGTAACAATCTGGTGAAAAGACGCTTTATGGGCCTCCAAATAGTCCCACAGGGTTCATTGAGACCTCTTGAGGCCTCTTGTTATGTAATGTTTGAAGGTCATTGAAGGGGCAACAATAGACCATCGTGTGAAATTTGGCAAATCTCTGGCCATTCTTTGATGAGATGTGACCAAATGTGGACACAAGTCACTGACCCTGAGGGCATTTTGACCATATAAATTATTGAAGGAGAACAGGGGTCATGTGTGAAATTAGCCTTTCAGGACAATGTTCCTTCTTGATGGATGAATATTTGGATGTTGACCATGGAAGATCCAGCTTAGAGGTCATAAAGGGGCCACAAATAGGCCACTGTGTTGAATTGCCGGTATGGACCTCATTATAGTAATTTCTGGATGTATGTTGGACCAATATAGGACAATATGAATGCTGGGGCATCTTTGACTGTTGTCTGGTCAATTCCAAAAAAGGGTCTTGGGGACAATGGGCCATTAAGTTGAAATTTCCTTCTTGATACCAATTTCTTTATCTTCGATGGAGTTAACCCAAATGTGGACACAGTTCATTGATTGCTGGGGTAAACATTTGAATGTAAATTGTTAAGGGATAAATAGGCGATATGTGGAATTGATTTTTGGCCACCAGATGGTCATGCTTGGTATGAACAAAGGTTCATTGACTGCTGGTCATTAAATTGGACACAGCACCTTTGTGTGAATCTGCAAAATGCACCTCCTGCAAAAGAATACAAGTTCCTGAATTTGTACCATGTTTCTAGAGTGTTGCCTCTGTCACATGTTTTTTTTTATAAGAAATCCATTTGAATAGGACAGTCAAATTAGATGTTGTGTGAAACATTGCTAAAATGCATCTTCCCGCACATGATCTCTTCTGCCAATGAAATATTTGGTACAATTGGGTCGTTGAGTGACTGCACTTGTTTGTAGAAATGAAATGCAAAACATTCAAGGTCAATCAGGCATTGTGTGGAGTCTTGTGAAAATTAATTGGAGGTCTGGACACATTCAACACATAGCTGACACATTAGATGCAATGAAGTTTATGACACATTTAGCTGGGTTGGGCCTCAGCACCCTAGGGGTGCTATTGTTTTGCAACATTTTACCGTACAAAATCACAAATATATTCGAAGAAGACCAATGGGGCCACAAGGCAGTTACTCAAATGTACTCCTTGGGGTTTGTTTCAGCCTGGTTCACAGATTTTGCATGCTGTGTGCGAAATACCATTAGAGTAAACACAGAACATATCGGTGGAAAGAATGGTGCTTCCAAACAGTACGGTTCATTGACACCTGGCGGCTTGATTGACTAGATGTTTGTATCCAAGCAGCTCACACTGTGTGTCGGTGTCCATTCCTCTTTCACTTAAATAATTTCTACCTTGGGAATGGTATGCTCATCCGTGTTCCTTCTTCGTAACAACCTCAGGCTTGCAAGTTAATGTCAACAAGTTGTCACTAACTACTCTCTATTTCACACAAAGGGCGGGATTGGCCACTTTGTGCCCTTTAACTATGTACAGGGCGTCAATGACGACATGGTGTCCCAGTTTGGTCAACTTCCAACAAAGGGTGACTGTTTAGGGGCCCGGCCCATAATATTCTTTTTTACCCGGATGTTACGTTTTGATGATACTATAGAACTCACTCCTGAATCTGTACAACGAGCTGAAAGAAGCCCCACCGGAACTTCATGAACCGTTTTCAGAAAAAATCCAATGCACTTGAAACTGACGAAAGATATTTTGACATACATAATAGCCTATTGTGCCCTTCAGTTAAATTTGACCTTGAACTTCCCAAAGCAAGAATTATCCAAACCACGGGGTCAATGAACATTGATCCAAGTTTGGTGCAACAGTCCAGCAAATGATGACCATTTGGTGCGCAGAAGGGCAAGTGCTAACAGTTGGATCCTAGATTATATAGGTAGAATACATGCCAGATCAACAATGAGCTCATAGTCACAACTGGATTTGATCAGAAATCACTACTCTACTACTGCATGGATCGAGAAACACCACTGTCGCAAATCTTGCGACTTGTCATATAGTAGACGAATTGGGAGAAAATGCAGGAGAAGTCATGAAACTACTTTTCCAACAGCCTCTTGCTATGTTGACTTCCCTACTACTCCAGGTCTACTGCATAGGTTTTAATGAATGACCATATAGACAATCTTGGCTAAGTGAGTATTGACAGAAGAAAACTACTTGTGAGAATCTCCTACTTTCTCCACTTTTCTTATTTAACATCCCACTTTTTCCTTTCCTCCTACTTTTGGCAAATTTTTCTAGCTACTTTTTCTCCTGCCTACTTTTTTTATGGAGCCCCTGTTGCATGCCTGCCACCCGAAGACTCATACTTTAAACGCATGGTGTGAAGAACCACCTGCATAGTGTGAGGGTGAGCCGTGGGTGAACCTTTTGGTCTATGACAATTGCTCTAAGGGGTGCGGAGGGCCACAGGTAGCGTACGCTAGTAGGCGTCCCTCCTGCAGAGTGGGTCACTCTGCATGAGTTAAAAGCATATGCCCGGATACGTATGCAGACCAGTAGATATCCTTCGCATTGGCTTCCTCCTCCTTTCCTCCTGCACATGAGACACTTACTCTGGCGCATGTGAAGGGCCACAGGCAAAGATCGACCATAGGCTTCCCTTCTGCTATACTCTGACGGCATGTGAAGAAACGCATGCACAGGTACGGGTGGAGCCAGGTAATACTTTTGCAAATGATATTGCACTCTACGTGCATTGGGCCACATGCCAAAAGTGAGGGGTGGAGCCAGTAGATTAACCTTTTGGCTATGACCATTGCCTCTAACGGTGTGATGGGCCACAGGTACCGTGACGCTCTAGTAGGCGTCCCTCTTGTCATATGGCACTCTGGCATGAGTAAAAAGCCATATGCACGGATACGTAGCAGCCATTATGCCTCCCGCCTGCTGTGAACTTACTCTGATGCATGTGGTGTGTGCAGCCATTAGGCCTCCTGCATATAACACTCTGACGTGTCATGTGTGCGAGAGTGCAGCCAGCAGCCCTCCTCCTTCATTCTGCATATGACAGCATCTTAGTACACTGTGAAAGGCCACACTGCACTGTTGAGGGTGCGCCAATGGGCCGCCCTTTCGCATAGACACTTACTCCTGCGTAACGTAACATGTGTGGCGAGGGTGGCAGCCAGTAGCCTCCTGCATATAACACGTCTGACGTATCTGTTGCGAGAGTGCAATCCAGCAGGCCTCCTGCATATAACACTCTGACGTATCATGTGTGCGATGCGAGAGTACAGCCAGCAGGCCTCCTTCATGCAGTTCTGCATATGACCATTTCTCTGATGCATGTGTGGAAGGCCCACGGGCCTGTGAGGGTGAGCCAATGGGCCTCCTTCTGTAGATGCACTCACTCTGGACGATGGGTGGAAGGCCGCATGCACTGGTGAGGGTGCAGCCAATGGGCCTTCCCGTCTGATATGACATCGCTCTACGATGTGTGGAAGGCACATGAACTGGTGAGGGGTGCCAGCCAATGGGCCTCACTGCTGACATATGGACACTCACTCTGACGCAATGTGTGGAAGGCCACATTGCACTGGTGAGGGTGCAGCCAATAGGCCTCAGTTTGCTTATGACACTCTGACGCATGTGTGGAAGGACACATGCACTGGTGAGGGTGCAGCAATGGGCCTCCCTCCGAAATACAGTCACTCGACGCATGTGTGAAGGTTGATTACAGCACTGTTAGGGTGCAGACAGTGGGCTTTTCTTCTTTCATATGACACTTACTCTGACGCGTGTGTGAAAAGCCACATGCACTCATGAGGGTCAGCCAGTAGGCCTTCCTTCGGCCATATGACACTTACTTATGATGCATGTGTGGAGACCGCATGCAGTCGTGAGGGTGCAGCCAGTGGGCCTTCCTTCTGACATATTGGACACTCCCGATGAAGTGTGAAGGGACCACATGCACTGGTAGGGTGCAGCCAGTAGGCCTCCTTCTGCATATGACACTTACTCTGATACATGTGTGGAAGACCGCATGCAGTCGTTGAAGTTGAGCCAGTAGGCTTTCCTTGGCTAGACACTTACTCTGATTGGCATGGTGGCCGCATGCAGTTGTGAGGGTCAGGCCAGTAGGCCTTCCTGCATATTGACACTACTCTGATGCATGTGTGGAAGGCCGCATGCAGTCGTGAGGGGTGATAGCCAGTAGGCATCCCGTCTGCATATGACACACAACTCTGGCGCATGTGTGAAGGGCCACATGCACTGGTGAGGGTGCAGCCAGTGGGCCTTCCTTCTGAGATGACACTTAAGCCGTGTTTCCGTGCACCCGGGAGGGCGGGCCACGCGGACAAACGCGAGTGACCCATTTTCCATGCACGCGGGCGGGCGTTTTCTCGAGTCACGCACCTCTTCTCACTATTATTGTGGGATATGCGCGATATAAGAACGATGTAGCATAATACTACTACTTATTATTATTAGTATTAGTATTATTAATTATTATCAAACACCGGACACGTACTAGGGTTAAACCTAAACACCGTGTTTAGTTTTTAGACCATGTTCTAAATGTAACGATACGGCCCACACTGAAACTCAACAATGGACAGCCGTCTTGGGACATTAATTAGCAAATCTTGACATTCCAATGGTTTTTTAAAACATGTAAATATGGCGTTCAAATAGTGTCTGGCCGTTAAAAATAGAGTCAATCTGCATAAGATCTCATCCCTAGCGTTGAACAGTTATGAAGTTGTTGCGAACATTATTTGAACAAAAAATGTCTCAATCTCCATTATCGGGCTTACAAGCCGGTAAGATTGCAGGGGAAATCCCCGGAAATCGCTTACGAATACTACGCGGGCACGTGGACGGCGGAAAAAATCGCTACATGACCGGCTTAGAGGAAACGCCCCGCCCCGCCCGCTTGGCATGGGACACGGCTCCATTGAAAATAACGATGAGCGATTGTTAGACGGCCCGCCCGCCCGCCCGCGTGAAGGAAAACGCCGCTTAAGCCGAGTTTCCATGCAAGCGGGCGGGCGGGCAAAAAAACAGGCGGGGGGGGGGGGTACGGGGGCGGGGGGGGGAGGACAACGTCGGAGTGACCCGTTTCATGCACGCGGGCGGGCGGGCGTTTCCTCGCTTGAAAGTCACGCACCGCTCACCTTTAGTGTGTAGATGCGCCTATCGAAAGAACCGTGTAGCCTACTATTGTTGTTATCATTATTATTATATTATGATATTATGTTATAGTGAATTAGTATTATTATTATTATATTATATCATTTTATTTATTCAAACAACGGACGAATAGGCCTACTAGTGTTTTAAACATGAACAACGGTGTTTCGTTTTAGAACCATTGTTCTAAAACGTAAACGATAGCGCCTAAAGCAAATACATAATTAATACAATTGACTCACAATTGCCAGTTTTGGAGATTTATTAGCATACAACTGCACCACGTCAATGGTTTAAACATGCGTTGAGCCGAGTTTCCATGCAGCACGCGGGCGGGCGGGCGTCTAGAATCGCTCATCGTTATTTTCCATGGACCGTTTCCATGCACGCGGGCGGAGGGCGGGCGTTTTATGATCGATATGTTAGCGACTTTTTTTCCGCGTGTGTCCGCGTGGTATTTCGCAATCAATTTTGGGGATTTCCCTGCAATTTATGGCTAGAAGCCGATATTGGAGAGTAGAGGACAATTTTAGGTTCTTCGATAATGTTCCAAAAACATTCAAATGTTCAACCACTAGGGATGAGATTTATACAGATTGTGTTATATTTCAAACGGCCAGAACACCTATTTGAACACATATTAACATGTTTAAACCACTAATATGTCAAGTATTTGATAATTAAATCTGCACAACATGGTCAATTGTGAAGTTTACTGTGGCCGGTAAGCGTTGACATTCAGAACAATGGTTTTCAGAAAATAAACACCGGCTGTTTAGGTTTAAACACAAGGATGGTCCGGTGTTTGACAACGGACGACAACGACAACGACGACAACACAACACGCCAACGACAACAATAATAACAATAATAATAATAACAATAATAATAATAGTAGGCTCCATCGGGTTCTTAATATCGCATATACACAATAAAAGTGAGAAGAGGGCGTGACCGGAGGGAAAACGCCCGCCCGCGTGCCATGGAAAGGTCTTCCAAAACGCCCGTCCGCCGCCCGCCGCGTGCATGGAAACGAGATTAACTCTGACGCATGTGGAAAAGCCACGTGCACAAGTAGCCAGTAGGGAACCTGTGTAACATGAAACGGGCTGTGGAAGGGATACATAAAACAGTGGGACCAGTGGTGAGCCTCTGCATCGGCACGTTGGAAGTTGGAGTGAAGGGCCACGGCACAGGAAGAGAATGGAGCAATGTAGCCGGACCAGCAAAAAATAGGTAGAGGAATGAGTAGCGTTCGGTACAGAGTTTGGAATATGAATCTAATTCTACATCTAGTTTACGCGGAACCACCAGCGGAGGGTGAAGCGTGCCTGGACATGTTTGGGTGCAAGGTCGGTAAGGGTGCCAAGGGTGTCGTACTGGCTCCGCTCAGTTCTTGTAGAGTGTGTATCCGTCCGTCCGAATTGATTCAAATTGTTACTCCTACATCAGTCGATGATCGATGATGGGCTTGGTGCAATGATCACAGGTGAATGGGAATCTGGGTGTTCATCAAGTCGAGGTCAGATGTCATCAATGAGTAAATTCAGGCCATTGGACATTATTTTCAAGTGTCTTTTTTTATTCTTTGACGAAGTCGGAGGAATCTGCGTCATGACAGTGTAGTGTGTATGTGGGGTATGTGGACGCTCCAGGGTGTGAACACGATATCTCGACCCCATGGATGGAGGAAGCTCATACTTGGTCTGGTTTTTCCTCAAGAGGAGTACATGCATCCTATTGTTTGGGGTTCAGTCAGAGGTCACCAGAGGTCAAAGTTGAAAACCTTGTCAAAAGAAGTCCAGAATGGTTGGTCCGATCAAGTTGAAATTTGGTGTATAGCTTTCTTTTGAGGGGACGGAAGCCTATGGTTTTGGTTCGGTCGGGGGAAAGAATTTTAGTCAAAAGAAAATTTGTGGAAAGTCGATTTTTGGCCACGCGCGTGAAAACCCCGTTTTCCTTTCCATGCACGCGGCGGGCGGGCGTTTTTTTCCCTCGAAATCACTGCAAAACCGCTCGCACCTTTAGTGTGGTATATGCGCTATAATGACCACGTGTAGCCTACTATTGTTGTTATCATTTTATTTATTATTATTTATATTATTATATTATTATTAGTATTATATTATTATTATTATTATCATTATTCTTTATCAAACACGGACGCATAGGCCTACTAGGGTTTAAACCTGAACACCGGTGTTTAGTTTTTTAGAACCATTGTTTAAAACGTCCACGATAGCGCCGAAGTACAAATAAACTAATTAATCCAATATGACTTCACAATTGCCATTTTTGAGATTTAATTAAGCATAAACTTGACCCTGTCAATGTTGAAACAATGCGCTTTGAGCCGTTTTCCATGCACGCGGGGCGGGCGGGCGTCTAGAATCGCGCTCATCTTTATTTCAATGGATCCCGCCGTTTCCATGCACGCGGGCGGCGTGCGGGCGTTTTCCCTCCTCCTCGAATCGGTCATGTATAGCGACTTTTTTTTCCTCCTTTTCCGCGTGTCCCGCGTGGTATTTCGCAATCAATTATCGGGGAGTTCCTGCACTCTTAACTTGGCTAGAGCCGGATATTGGAGAGTAGAGGACAATTTTAGCTTTCGAATATGTTCCCAACAACTTCATAACTGTTTTCATCCAACACTAGTGATGAGATTTTATTATATACAGATTGTGTTTATATTTCCTCAAAAACGGCCAGCCACCTATTTGAAACACATATTTACATGTTTAAAAACGATGATATGTCAAGTATTTTGCTAATTAAAAAAAAAAAAATCTCCAACATGTCAATTGTGAAGTTTTAAGAGTGGGCCCGTATCGTTGACATTCAGAACATGTTTTTTCAGAACATAAACCCCGGTGTTTTAGTTTAAACACAAGTATCGTCCGGTGTTTGACAACGGACGACACGACAACGACGACAACTACCAAACAGACAAAGCCGACAACAATATACAATAATAATAATAACAATATAAAAAAATAATATTAGCTACAACCTCGTTTCTTACATAGCTCATATACACACCTAAAGTGGATTATAGTTGTCGTTACTTAGAAAAAATTCCCGCCTCGCCCCTCTGTGTGTTCATGGAAAACTGAGTCTATCAAAACGCCCCGTCCGCAACCGCCCCGCCCGCGTGGCCATGGAACGCAGCTAAACTCGGACGGCATGTTGACTCCCACTGCACAAGTAGCCAGTAGGAGATCCAACCTGTGTACTGACGTGTTGTGAAGGGCTACATAAACAGTGGAAACGTGGACGCCAGTAGGTTAGGCCTCTGCATCGGCACGTTGTCGTGCGTGAAGGGCACGGCAGCACAGGTAAGAGTGAGCAAGTGTAAGCCGGACCAAGCAAACAATATGTAAGCATGATTACGTTTCGTGGTACGAGTTGGAATATGAATCTAATTCTACATCAGTCTACTCGGAACAACCAGAGGTGGAAGAGCTTTTCTTGACATGTTTGTGTGGCAAGGTCTGTTACACAGTTGTGCCAGCTTGTGTTCTTTTTTTTCCCTGCTCTCCGCTCATTTCTTTCTTTCTCCTCCCTGCCTGTCGGTGTGTATCGTCCGTCCGATTGATTCAAATTGTTACTCCGACTATCCTCGATGGAATGTGATGGCTTTGGGTACAGTGATCACAGGTGGAATGGGATCTGGGGTATTCATCAAGTCGATGGTCATGATGTTCCATAATGGTAAATTCAAAGGCCATTGACACTTTTTTTCAAGTGTCCTTTTTTTTATTTCTTTGACGAAGTCGGAGGGAATCTTTGCAGTCTGACGTGTGGTGTGTGTGTGCGTATGTGACGCCCCGCTTGTGAACACGATAACATCGACCCCTGCCACCTGAATGAGGAAGCTCATACTTGGTATTTGTTTTCCTCAATGAGTACATGAATCCTAATTTTTTGGGTCAGGTCATAGGTCACCAGAGTCAAAGGTTGAAAAACCTTGTCAAAATACGTCCTAATGGTGGGGTCGATCAGTTTAAATTTGGGTGTTAGTAGCTTCTTGTTGAGGGGTATCAGGAAGCACCTATTGGTTTTTTGGTTCAAGGTCCGGTGACGAATTTTAGATCCAAAAGAAAATTTTTTGGAAAGTCGATATTTTGGCCAATTTGGGGCTTGTACACAACGAAATAACCTCGACCTGCCTGATGCTGAAGCCCTTACACTTGGTCTGTGTTCCCATGGTGCTACATGAACCCTATGTTTGTGGGGTCATTCAGAGGTTAATCATTGGGAGTCCCCAGGAGGTCAAGGTCTGAAAACTTTTGAAATTATTGGTATTTTTTTCTCCATCAAGAGTATAGGAAACGCTATTGTTTGGTTTGGCAAAATGAGAAATTGTCGACGTCTATGTTAAACCCATATGAGCATTTGTCCTTTGTGTCTGCTATAGGGGTTATCAGAAAGAGTCCAAGTGAATCACTAGGCCTATGGTTTGCCTGGTTCAACTGTGGCTGGATGTTATCAAAGTCATATGTGCATTTAACACTCCCTTCAGTTGACACCTGGCATGGAATTCTGAGGGTCATTGGGGTATTGAAGTCAACATTAAGAGTATGTAAAGAGTATTTGTACCGGGATCTATCCCCTTGGCAAAATGCCATCAAACTTTTCACCAAGAAGTCGCACAAGCTGATACGAGCGCCTGGGTATTCCATTGACTTCCTCGTGGTGACTAATTAACACAAGGTATCTCTAATTACAAGGTAGGTTTTTTTAGCCAAAAACCGAGCTTGCTGGTTGAGCTAAACGAATCTGATCTGTCGGTCAGTCTATCTCCCTATCTTCTATCCAGTGTGTCAACAATTTCCCCCCCTTGGCCCCCCTAAACATCATATTGTCGATTGATGTCGACCCAGAACTTGTACAACCATTTTTATTGCCTTGACATTTTTTGACTTTGTGAAAGTCGAGATCAATGGTCAAGATCAACCCAATCATGACCCTAGGGCCCTTTTTATGAAATTTCACACACTGGTACTTGAACTGCATTTCCTCCCACAAGCTTCATTGGTTTCTCGAAAGTTGCCATGAAATGAATCCTTGGGTTGAGGGCCATTGGTGGTGTTGGGGAATTTGGGGGTCATAATGTCGTCTAATAGCCGTAACCCTTCACCGTGCCCGGTATTTTGGGACCGAGGGCCGATGAGTGGACCATCATGTGGGAATGTTATTGAACTGCTACGACATTTTTGGCCATAAGAAGATCAAGTCAAGTTGGTGTCCAGGGACACCATAGGCCATGTTTTGAAACTGCCTTGCTTGGCCTCGTGATCTGTTAACAATTTTTATCACATAATTGGACATTCGGTTCTTGGTACATTTGTGCGGTGGTTGAGCTACTGAACCATTGGTGCGTGCTAGTTTTTTTAGTTTCGGTAGGAATATCAGCATGTGAACAACATATGTCACATGTTTTCGTGGGATCATCGGGAAAGGATTATGAACAGAGGCTATTCGGAACGTTGAAGAACAAAGCTATCGTCTGTTTGCTTTCTTTTCTGCAGCTAAGTATTTCAACGGTTATAGAAATGTTTACAAAACCTCAAACGTGGATTAACAAACAGTTTTCACAATATATTTTTCGTCAAGCTCCAATCACCCCCCAATACTAGTTTAATTATCGTGATGCCCGTTGTCGAAGCCAAAGGAATCTATGCAGTCACTCGTGTTGCGTGTGTGTGTATGTTGTGTGTGTGTGTATGTGTTTGTGCATGTGTGTGGTCATGTGGGGTGTGTGTAGGTGTGTGTGTGACACTCTTCGTTTCCCGCATCTCTAAACATAAAACGCAACGCATGTATATGTTCCTATCAGGTAGGTAGGTGTCACCTCATGGAAGAGGATGACCGCTGAATTGTTTTTGGTACCAATCGGCTGGTCGTTCAAGTTCATGAGAGGTCAAACTTTGAAAAGTGTTTCGCACGATATCTCAATGATCGCAACAGGTATGTGATTCATATTTGGTAGGTAGGTGTAACCCATGGCGGGTGAACCCCTATTGTCTTTTGGTGTGAAGTCAAGGTCATTTAGGGTCATCAGATGGCATCTATATATCTTGGCAACGACACATTTTAGAGTGATTTCCGTAATGGAAGTTTTGTTCGTCTGTTGAATCAATCTTGGGGACCGACTTTGACCTCATTTACCTTTGACCTTCTGACCCTCATCTGCCCTCTGACCTAGTGATTTTGCCTGCTTTTTTTTGTAATTGGGGAGGAAGCGTCCTTGTTAAGACAAAACAAAAAAGTCATACACTACCATACTACGATACTCTTATACACAAGCTTATCTCAATGAATGTGGAAGGTCCAAGAAGCTAAAATCGTCATATATCTCGGCAACGAATGCATTTTGGAGGACTGTCATAATTGGAAGTTTCGTTCGTCGGGTGAAATCAATCTGGTGACCAACTTTGCCCTCATTTGACCTATTGACCTCTGGACCTCATTTGACCTTTTGACCTGTGGAGTTTGCATGCTTTTTATGTGGTGGCCGGAAGCGTCTTGTTAAAGATAAGACAAACGAACATAGTCGAGACACTACCATACTACGAATACTTTCCACAGTCGATCTCCATGAATGTGGAGGTCCAGACATGCGAAACACTGGAATGTGGATATTTGGCATTTGACATCTGCTCCTCAGCATGATATCAATGAATGCAAGTATCTATCATTCAAATTTAATGTGGTGTGGATTGTACACATGATTAAAAATAACCCCTATTGTTTTTTGGTTATCAGGTCAAGGATCATTCCCGGTCCACCACTGGAACAATCCGTATAATCATCCCGCAACGATTCATTGTACATAATGAGAACAGCTATAGACAACCAAACAAATTTTTCCCCCATGTGAAGACAAGTACAAATATCTTGAATTGTCATTTAATTGTGATTCTTCCTGATTGTTTTATATTGGACTAGCACCAAATATTTCGCCTAGACAGACAGTTACAAATTCTTGAATTGGCATTTTAATATTGCCAGCCCCATGACCAGCCTATATGTACCTCCGACCAGTAGTGGTGTGGCTACGGGTGGGGGTGGCAAATTTTGGTCCTTGCACTCAAACCCCCCCCCCCTCCCCCAGGTTCATAGGCAGCTTATGGAATTTTAAAATGTCGCCCTGTTTTTGAAAGAGCCTGCATCACTGTCAATTTTATGACAAATTCCTAATTGCAAAGCTGAAACGCCTCTTCTTTCGTAACTCCCTCATTTTAGTGTACCATTTTTTCGACCACCAATGTTTTTGGGTCACTCTTCATAAATCCTGGGTTGCGTCCATTCCTCCCCACCCCTCTCCCCCTTCCCCATACATACATTATTCCCCCAGTGAAGACAGTAAAATTTCTTCAATTGTCATGTTATTATTCTTCCTGATATGTCTGGATATGGACATAGCAACCAGTGACCAGCCTTGTAATTTATGTATGTACCAACCTCCTGATCAGTAGTGGTCAAGCGTTGCTATGGGTGGCGTGGGAATTGCAAGGCAGATCGACGCCCCGCCCTCTCTTTCTTACATGCACGCCCCCCCCCCCCCCCTACTGCACCACACCCCCCCCCCCCCTCCGCCCCAGGTTTCATAGGCATCCTATGAAAATTGAACAAATGTTGCCCTTTTAAGCCTGCATCAATGCATTCATTGACAAATTCCTACTGCAAGGCAGATACGTTTCTTCTGAGGGGGCGTATAAACTTCTATACGATATATGGAATATCGATGGGAGGGGGGTAGACCAAACTGCAATTTCTTCTTTTCTTCCATAGGCGAATATTATTTTAACTCGAGGGGAGAATGCCAAGTTTGTGTGCTTTACTTATTGAAAACGGTTGATATGATCTTCAAATTTCCCCCATTGACTATTATTACAGCAGAAATGCACACCAGGAAAGGTCCTCTGAATTCAACATTTTGAACACCTATGCAGCCCAGCCATTATCCTCTTCAGACACATGTCTGCATTGTGTTTTTGTGTATACTATAATAATCCTCACTTTGACTGGTCAACATTTCCCACTCCTCAAGGATTTAATCTCTCAAGCTGTGGTGTGAGATACTGCAAAGAAGTGAGAAGTAACAAACCTATAAACTTTAGACTGCCTGTCGACATTCAGTGTGGAAATGTTGCCTGGCACTGGCAATGCTTAAAGGATTGAGAGTGGGTATCCCAATTATTCTCTGTGTGCGATCAGTCTAACTGATTATCTGATTTGTTTACCACTTCCCGACCCTACTGGAATGCGAAAAGCCCATCTTTTCCAGGTTGTGAAGGACTTGACAGGCCGGAACTTGACCATTGGGTATTATTACCTGTGATTCATAGACAACCCTAATGAGGGGTTAACTGTGGTGTGTGAGAAAGCAGTGAGTTGCGAGAAGAAGAAAACCGGGGGTCAAGGAACTTCTTAAAGTAAGGGGGCACAACATTGTGGCATTTTTGGCTAGTGAGCAAAAATGAGTGCACTTACCCTGTCCCATGAGCAAAAAAGTGAGGGTCATTACCCTGTACCCGCAGGTCAGAAATGGCGGGGTTTAAGTCTATACATTATCTCTCTTCTTCTCTCTTCTCTTCCCCAGTGCCTCTCTATCGGGTGTTTACTGTCACATGATGTGACACTTTGGGAAACTGAGTGCTAGGATAATAACATGTTTAAACAATTGGCCCGAATTCATACTGGATCAAACATTTCTGAGCCCCTCATTCAGAAATGGTCTCAACATGGCTAGATATACTTGAAAATTACAAAGATCTTGTCCTTTCCATTAATCTATTTGTATTATTATCGGCCGCCCGAAAAATATATTTGTTTATGGAGGTGCGCTGGGGGGGTCATATAGATAAGACATTCCTCACCCCACCAATGTAGGAGAGAATATGTTATTTGAAAGCCTTGTGAAAGGTTGACCCTCAAAATCGCAATAGAACATTTGATGGACTGGTAAAATAGCTATTGACACAAGTATTCTGAATCCGTTAATGCACTTCAATGCATGACCAACCCCTTGTACCCCAAACAAGGTAGTCATTGCATTCACAAACAACAAAAGATCACCCCTCGTCACTTGTGCCTGAAAAATAGAAATTGATCACTCCCCAGGTCACTTGTGAAGACACAGACTACTCTTGCTGTTACAAATTGAACGATTGACTGGGCAATGACGTACCCCTCAGTCACATAGTGATTAACGACTCTGGTACAATGACCCACATGTGAGACAACATGCTATTGTACACTGACGTACCTAAAATGACTCGCCTTGTCCAGAGGGTATGGAGGTATGCAATTGATAATATATAGGCCTGTAATCACTTCTCTTTCCCCCACACATATACCCCTAAAAACGATATTTTTTTCACATTTGTAATGAGATGTTGGTCGTCCGATTCAAAAACTCGCCTTCCCTTTTCAATCTATCTGCTTTGACCACACAGTCACTTAATGAGTACTGACTGTTGCCTAAAGTGATACTCCATCTTTATGCTTTGCCTGCAGATCTGCTAGACTTAAAGTGTTACGACGGTCGCTGAGACTTCCACACTGAATGGAAACATTGGACCACCGCTCGGCTGGTTTATTACTCGTGACTTTACTTCACTCTTCAAGATACTTACTTACCAGGTTATTTTTTCATTATTTCAACTTTACTTGCCCTCAGATGACTTTTGACCTTGGTCAAAAGCCACAAGTAATCTCATATCAATGCCTGGGTAGATATGCAGGTTGATCGTTTTGTGTAAGTTGTGGTTTGAGTTGCCAACACAACATCTTGCAGCAGGGTTTGATATAGCTGAGTAAGGGAACATTCAGTAAAAAAGGCAAGGAATCACTCACGCAGATTTGCGTTTTGTTTTGTTTTCAAGTGGTGGCGCGAGGACTCGCCATGGTCTAATCGGCTTCCCCTTCTTCCGGGGGGGGGCCATGACTCATTGGGAATTCCGAGCTTCACCCCACACCCACATGAAAATGTGATCATTTTTCTTTATCATAAATGTTCTCAACCCTATTTTTCCATACTTCTCTCTCGAAGATAAGATGGCACTCGCTTAATAGGGTATACGATGTCTCAGTAATTGCTCCCATAGCAAAACCGTACTGGGAATGATCCCGATATTCCGAAAACTAAAACTGGTTCCGTGGCACTGCATGTAATCATTGCAAAGCACTAGAAATTGTTTTCAAAGCTGACAGCCAAACCAGTTTCAATGTTTTGAAACAGTACAGGCTTACCACTCCTTAAAGATCAGTGGAGGAAGGTGTGGAACATGCCTTGAAGATTCATGGATCTCTTCTGATTAGTATATCAAGAAATCCAAACCGCACACATTTTCGGTCGATGAGATAGTGAAAATGAGGCGAACCTATTATGTTGCAATTTTTTGACATTATTTTTCATTATCATTGTTATTTTGCATTCCTTATTATTTTATTATCATTATTATAGATTAAATTATTATTATTATGTTTTAATTATTTCTAGCATTATTATTCTTAATATTATATAATATTATTATATTAGCATTACAATCCTTCTCTCTGCCACAACTCTCATCATTGGATTCCCATCTTGCCTTGACCTCGGGAATCCTAACCGGATTCTGAAAATCAAGTCCCTTCTTATCTGCTTAGTAATGATGTGGACGCTTCCGAGGATCGCTTGCTTGATTGAAAAATCTTATTATTATAAATATTAGTATTATTATTATGATTACTGTATCTTATTACTATTATTATTACTGAAACTCGGATTGTTTCCATTTGTCAGTTTTTAGAAAGGACAACCCGCTAATTTGAGAATCGTGCAAAGAGCTTTGAAGACAAAAAATAAATTCCAATGAATATTTTTTTACTCCAACCTCGTCGTGTTTGTTGCAGTAGTTCAGCAGTCAGTGTAGCTTACTCAGGCTCCCCGGCGAATGGGAAACCGGTTCTGGTCTCGGGGGCCGAGGGGGGCTTCTTCGACGGAGGGGGGGGGGGGGGAATTCCCCTGTATGCACCTCTAGGGCAAATTATCAACTTTAAATACCAGTGCGATTTGTCATTTTTTCAAAACTTATACAAAAATTATATCCTAATCTCCTATAATAGTTGGAGGAAAAAAACATAATTCTCACCTAAAGGGCAAAGAGAGGTCATTTTGCAATGTGTGAGTTGAGATGTTTGTTGAGACTAATAATCCCGGCTACAACAACAACACCTAAACCATATAGTGTACCATTGTACATATATACATTACTATTTCATTTATTTTTTCATAATTTGTTAACCTGATCGATTAGTGTCATCATTGTCTTCAGAACGTAAACATACTCGTCTCTCAATTATTCTTATTTTTGACATACGGGTAACACTGCCAGTATATCCGCTGTAGTTTGATGAATAACTCACGATACAAATTATTCAATTTAATAACAATCACGATGTCGTTCTAGGTATGATATAAGTGAACATTATGCGCAGAGGCCCCTGTGACGACATTTATCAATGTACAAAGCTAATAAGTAATCTGTCAAGTTTGGTGGTCCAGTTGCATGACGCTGCATCGTCAGTGAGGAGCAACTGGATCAATACCCTCTTCACTGAGTACTTATTTCAACCAGCCCCCCCCCCCTCCCCCTCCCCCAACGGTGATTTTGACTCCAAGAAAAATATATCCTAGCCATCAGCTTTTGTAGATTTAGACATATCTTAACAACGAGTGCTTTCGTTTTTATCTCCCGAATGTGGTGTACAAACGATGTACTACCTTCGACAAATACCTCACTGTTAGATAATCGCTGGCCAAAACTACGATACTCCACGCGGATTAGCAAAACTTCCCTGTTTCTCTCATTAAGTTCACTTCCACAGTCCAACAAGAGTCTCACTGATTCCCTCACCAGTGTTAGCTTAATTGTATACCTCTTTGGTAAATGTCAACTGGAGTATATCATTTGATATCGACTGTCGAAGGAGCATGACGTCACATGAAAATTACTCCAATCACATTTGGTACAATACGATAATCGATATTTATATCGTAATTTTATGAGCAAACATTGTCAAATCCACCTGAAGCCACCGCGTTGGTAGGCTCTCCTCTCGATCGTTTCGACAACGCGAACTTCTCGGTGGAGTACCTGGTTCCGGGGCATAACTATCTCATATACCGTAAAACCAACCGTCTAGAACTTCATTGTATTAATTACCTTCACAGGTTGAGCATATGGCCTAATACCTCTTCAGACCACAACGCCCCTAACTGGGTGGGCCCTACGTACCACCGAGCCTGTCATTCAACATACATTATACCTTCCGGAAGGTGCACAGCTTAATCGGTGTACTTCGCGACGCTTCAGAGTATTAGATACTTTTCAAGCCAAGAAACCATGTTAATATCGGGATCGTCTGTCCAGTCGCATGGCTAATGCTTGCCTGCATAGTTTTATATGGAAGCCTCCATCTTCAGTAGATACAAGCCGCTAACTTGTGTACTCTTCGGTGACAGTCGGCATGGTGATGGAGTCGATGCGCATATTTCATGGTTTTTCACATCACCTTTAACCTCCCCTCCCTACCATCCCAGAGGCGGTTTCATCGAGTTTTCTCGTCCTCGTTTACGATAATCCTTTCTTATCGGCTCAGGGAAGTCCTCTCACGAAGCATCTATCTTGTAGCGAGTACGGATCACGTGACCCTTCTTCATCCTAGTCGTGATCAATCGCGGGAAGCAGAGGAGATATAGCCTTACTCGGCGAGTCACATATAGCCCCCAACGACAGGGTGTAGAGGGAGGGGAACGTCGCCAGGTCCGTCCAAATCAAATGGCCATCTAAGCCAGGGGAGCTCAGCGCTAGGATGCGATCGTCATGTGTTGTGGTATACCTTGGTAGAAGACAAAAAACCATGATGTCAGAAGGGGAAGTCATCCCAATGCCCAAACACTGAGAATCGGATGATATCTCACGGACTCTAAACTACAATGTGAATCTTCTTCTAAAAATACATTGGCAAAACTGCAAGGAGGAATTGTGATGTATATACTCTTTGAAGCTGGAAAAGAGAAAAGGGGCCAATGACGTATTCGGGGGATGTACTTCTCCCTCATTGCCTCAAATGCATCATTGGCTTGGTGAGAATTTCATTTTCATTTATTTAACATGCTTTCACTCTACCGAACGTCGTCCACCTTGGGTTTGATACCTAACCATCCAATTCCCTATTTCATAACTTACGACGTGTGAGTGTTGAGGGAGGACATTAAATTGAGCACAGTACACACACCAGGCCCAATACATTAAGGTTTTACCTCTCTCCCTGCTAGGACCACCATGCCGGCAGAAATCTGGGAATTATATTGCTTCGGATCAGGACCTCAAACGAACCAGGAAGCCAAAAGGCTCATTAATTTCTTGACTCATTTCTAACACCTGAAGACCAGATACAAAAACAAATGGGATAATGAGATGATAAACACCAGACTGCAGCTGATAGGACAAGGTTCTGGACTTATCGGGTGTCCACCAGGTTTTCAACTGTGGCCTCTGCTGACCTCAATGATCTTGACCTGACCACACGCAAACAATAGGGTTCATGTATATACCATGGGAAACTCACCAAGTTTTATAATAGCTCAATCCTTCAGTTTGGGTCAAGTTTTATTGTGTCCACGAGTTAAAAAAATGGTCAAATAATCAGGGTTTTAAATAATATTTCCCCATTTTTTACCAACGGGACACCCTGACCCCTGCTTTTTCTCGCTAATAGAAAGCAGTATGCTAATTTCAGCTGACCGGACTGAGCTATTCTGGACTCATTATGGTCCACAGGTTTTCAGCTATGATTAATTATAATTATCTTTGAACATTTCCCTAAGGATGACCTACGACCTGAACCCCCAAAACACGAAAGAGCTTATGTATTCATCATGGGGAAACCCACATACCAAGTATGACCTACTCATCCATCCAGTTGTGGTTTGTTCACACAAGCCAGTTACACCATACACCACACACACACGCACGACTACAGTACACACACACACCTGACAGACAGTCACCGGACGCTTGGTCCATATGTAGCTGTATTTGTAGTTGTGGGGGAGGTCTGTCTTCCTTCATGGGTCCGCTGTATACAGTGCGGATTCCCGTGGTTAGTGGGGTTTTCGTACGGATATTTTTGCAATAAGTCTGTCTGTCGGCTGTGCCAGTACCACTTGAACCGTCGCTCCTCCAAGAAAGTGGTCGGGCGTGGAGTTCACCGATAGGTCCTTGCGGATGTGGGATGTAAAATGGGCGTTCCCCTGGAGCAGGTTGGGATTGGTTTCATCACCCCTGCCTCGGTACGCATCTAGCCTAGTCTAGAAGAGAAGCGAGTGCCAGTGCTCAATCACGATCATACGGGCCAGGGTTCGTAAGATGATACCTTATTGGCTTTCCGAAACCGTGAAATCAATCAATCGTGAGGTATCTATTTTCGGATAGACGTAGGTCCGTGTTTGACTTGGGTTAGGCGATAGGAGTAGTACAGCTTTTTTAAATTCTTAATTTATATTTTTAATTTTATTTATATTAATATTTTTATTTTTATTTTTATTTTTTTGCATTCATCTTCATCTTGGGTTGGGCACGGCGCATCTGTTTGATGCATGCAGCTGATATTCCTCATCCTATTTAATTAGGCTATCAAATATACATCGGCGTTCTTCTCAAACCCTGGAATCAATTCAGGCATTATGTTAAAATACCATAATGCGCTCCATCGGTGAATCTAATTGTTATAAAATATATGCTACTTACTTGATTCGGTTTAGGAAGTACTGAATAATGTAAAGTAATATAGCGATGCAGGTTACCATTTATTTGAACATACGATGAGAATCAAACCAACGCACGCTCTTATTTACGGTAAAGTTGGCAACGCGTGCCATCAGGTTTTGTTCGCCCCTTAGCTATATTTCCTATTGCAGCAACGTGTGGTATATCGTTACTCATAGGATGATAGAATTGAATTGAAACCTAGACATGCGGAGGCTGGTGAACGCCGCCGTGTAATACCCCGCAGATTTTACCTTTGGGACTCATCCTAGAGAAAGCACATTGACTCATGTCATTTACTCCGGTGGCTGGACATGACCTACCCTACGAACACGACGTTTTAAACCAGGATAAAATCATGGCTTTGAAAACGTTTATGTGCTTGTGGGGTAACCTTTGTTCAGGGCCAGCTGTTGTCCACATCCAACAATTTCGTTCAAATCCGTCAAAAGTAAAGAAAACACGCACAAACTCCACAAATTTTGACCTCCGTCCTGGACTAACTTTTGTCCACACCCCCCAAGGTTTCATAGAATCAGCTAAATCAGTATTTTGCAGAAACCCTGCAAAATAGAGGGCAGCATACTTGCAGTGATGCCCACTTTCTTACACAACCGAGATTTCACTAAGCGGACATGTGTACCAAGTTTAAGATCCCATCGGATTCAGAGCGTTTTAAGAATTATTTCGCTAAACGCCTAAAAAGTTCGCAGGGCGCGCGACGACAGCCCTTGGCATTTCAACTTCCAATGAAAAAGAAATGATAGGTCAACTCAACTCACCAATGATGCGCCAAGCTTTTCTGGAGCGCTGTTTCTGCTTACCGACGCCCCCCCATTCCCATACCAATGAGATACTGACGACGGGCATTATGGCTAGTGCGTATTACACCTTCAGATTGGCACCCCTCAAGGAGGTCCTATTAATCGCGCACATGTGAATGATCATCGTAACCGAACCGCTAGGCCGGAGGCGAGTCCGAACTAAATTTGAACAAGAATGAGGAATACGGATGTACTCGTCATACAGCTTTGAAAAGAAATGTTTTATCTGCCATGACGATCAACACCAGTTGCTACAACGCCCCACAGCCTGCAACCATGGGCGTCGATCCTAGGGGACAGGGGGACACCATCCCCCATCCCCCCTTTTCGAATTGTGGGGAGCATCATGTCAAATGTGCCCCCCCCCCACTTTTTCATCCTCGATGAAGACCAAAATACACGTGCCCTTGTTACAACCCACGTTTCTCGTTAAGTGGCTGTGTGCGATGAACAATATTGAGAAAGCAGCCTCACAAAGACCACAGTAGCCTCCATTCTGAACCTGATTTCCAAAATTTCTGCTCGCTACGCCGCGGAACGCACCTTTTCCTTCTGTTTATAATCGTGTCATGAGCATGCATGTGAAAGGCATATTTCTGGCGATATGACGCTTTATATGCCAGTTTCTCACCCAGAAACTAATTGAGACCTATTCTAAATTTTGTTTTTTTTAATGAACGGGAGATTCACACTTCTTAAAAATGTCCTTAATTATACCTAGACCATGGCATTGTTCAGCCAGCTGAGGGCATCGATATATACGATTCACTCACTCCATTTTGGACAATCAATACGTGTCCCTGGCCATTGTCCGAACGAGACAGCAACATATTGATCGCGTCGAGAATTTCCTCACCATTGTAATGCGCTAATATCGGAATGACTATTTTATGTTAGCAAAAACCCAGGGTAAATTCTGCTGTTCTAGCAAAACTGAGGAGCATTTTTCTTAAAAATCATAGGCTATACAGGAACTCCCTGCGACCTAGCACCTTTCGACTTTTGTGTGCCATTCTACCTTCATGAATTCAACACAATTCGAACAAATTCGTGATATTCAGTCAACATTTCCGTCGAAAGAAACGATTAACGAGGTCAGCCAGAAATTCATACCTGGGTTTCTAAATGGGCTTACCGTCTGACTTCCTAAGACTCAACCGAGGCCATTCCGTGGTCCATGCAGGTAGATCAGACCAATACCAAAAGAGAATGACATATACTGTTCCTGGTGGTTAGCACATTTTGGCACAAGAAAATCATTTTTTCGAGCATGGATTTGCACCTAGAGCCAACACTTTTCAATGACCCATCTCACAGGGCCCTATAAATATCGAAATGTCTACGGCACTGCTGTCGACCTAGGTTAAACATATCTAGATCTTACAGAGCGCAAAGTTTAGCGAGGTTAGCCTTTCTGGCAAAACATGACAATAATTCGGGGAAATTTGTCAGAAAAATGCAAAAATGTGATGAAATGCCCAAATGTCCTGCTGACTGGCCTGAATTTCAATAAAACGCCCGAGAAACATGCAATTGATTCCGCCCTCGAGCTGCTTTGTCTGTCGTTTCTATTTTAGGCATAACATTCATGCCCTAAATTAGAAGAGGCCCGTACGCCTATCCAACTCATCAGCAATTTTTTCCTTTCGAACCTCATATCGCTAATTGGCAACCACCTCCACAACTCGGGCATGTGAGGGATTTTCCACCCCAAGTTAGGTGACAATGTCAATCTATGCCCCCAATAAGAAAATGGTATTAACATCCCGGATGCGTACAGAACAAACTGGGCAAATCAGTCCCATAATATCCGATGACGGTCGGTGTTGCAGGAAATTTAAGAGGAAACACGAAGGGAAAATACCCAAATTCGGAGGAATAATGGAAGAACTTCGGCATAGTAAAAATGAAAAGTTTTTTTAATTATGAATCTTGGCCAGAATTCCCTAATTGAATATTCAAACACGATTTCTTTCCGCGGCGCCATCATAAACTGAATTCAGTCTGGTTTGCATATACACTGCATGAAATCCACTAACCTTTTTTGGCTGGCTAAGTTGTTCTGCGCCTCAATCTGCTGACCCGTGAAACGTTACCGTGCACATGGTCATTTTATTATAGCGGTGGTGCGGTGGTTAACAGTGATAATCCTTTTGATGATCGTCTAACTGATCAAATTTTTTATCTAACTGAAACAATAATCACGTTGAAATTGCTTCAGTCCCTAATTCCAGGTGCGGACCCAGTCGAAGTCGAAGGATTCCCATGTTTTTTTAATAGTTTCCGAATTTTCACGAATGGCCAAGTTTTCAGCGCAATGGCGTATTTCCACCAGGCTTGTAAATATGCTAATATGGCTAATAGCCTTGGAAGGGGGGGGCTGACTGCCTCCTCCCCCCTCTTTTTCTGAGATAAATTCGGGCAAAAATCATGGAAATTGGGGACTTTCTTATACTGATGGTACTGGCCGATGACGGACTGACCCCCGAAATTTGGAATGGTACGTCCGCCTATACTTTCCTTTCGATCCCACCGGGACCGTTCGGTAGAGACCCCTGGATCCCATTCAAACAACGCCAAGAAAAGGTAATAAGACGTAACCATGTTTGATTTTCGGTAAATCATCTTATTCTGCACAATACATTTTTTTTTTTTGTCTTTTACTCAATCACACATGTAGATGGTGCTTTCGCGCCTGTAGTGTGCCGTGTCCGGCGATCTAGAGGGTACGAGAGCTACAAATTTCCTTGGTTCGCTTCGCGCAAACCGCTGGTGGCGCTCCGCCTTCGATGGTCAATTACATTCGGTGTGTCCCCCCCCACTTTTCAAAACAGATCGTACGCCCATGCCTCGCACGCAATTTGGGAGTCCATAGCAAATGGGGGTGTGGGTCCAAAGAGAGTAATGACAATTTTAGTGTGGAGAAGACGTGATGGAGTCCTCCTGAACGTTTCACGGCGGGGGTCACGACCCCCGTCACCGGCGCTGCGCTCTTGATAATACAACCCGCTCACAACTCCAGCACACGCACACACACGCACGACCTAAACCACCCATCAAAGTCCATTCCGAATCCAACGTCATGCATACCATGTTCAAATCATTTACAGAGGGTGGCGTGTCCCCCCTGTCTCATAATAACTTCAATGTGGCAATTGTAAGGCCAATTAAAACATCGTAAAATATAAAGGATCAACGCCCTGCTCTTCTTTACTCCCTCGGCAGATTTGAAGACCATGCCGGGGTGCCGAGCCCAGTTTTAGCATCTTGTCTCTCCCCGTCCCGCCCCCTTCCTTCTCCCCCTACCTCTCGCTCCCCTCTCTGTCACTCTCCCTCTCGCTCTCCCTTTCTCTCTTCTTCGCCTACAGGCGGGATGTAGAGAGACGGGGAACGTTCGGATCTACAAAGACTATCGGAGATAATGATAATCGGCAAAGCTGTACTCGATGCACCAGACTGTATGGTAATGCCTCACTCAGTAACGCACCAACTTGTCCAAAATGGCGACAGGATTTAGCGGAAGATAGTCCCGATCGACAGCGGGACGCATACGTGGAGCAAACCTAAGAGTAGGGCGTACGCTGGTGCCTGCAATGACTCTATGGTGATGGGTTTCCCAGCACAAAAAGTAGAAAATCGCGGTAATCCATCCCCCAACGACATGGTGGTACTGACGCTATCCATTGTCACACTGAAAGAGAGAATAAATTTGATGAAAGTCATAATATAGTTGGTTGGTTGGTTGTTGGTCCGTGGTTTTTGTTGCTGTGTGTGTGCGTGTGTTTGCGTGCTGGCGCGAGCAGTGTGTGTTGAGCGTGTGTGTTTTGTGGTGTGTGTTCGCGCAGGTGTGTGTGTGCGTGGTGTGTGTATGAGTTTGTGTGACACCCCTTGCCTCACGATATCTAACGACGCAAACTGGTATCAATTCAATTAGGCACATGGTTGCTCTCGTAGAGATGATGATGAGGCATTTATTAAGTTCCTATTAAGTATGTTGGTTGCACCTAGGTGAGAATGAACCCATTATTTTTTGGTGTCAGTCAAGGTCATTGAAGTCACCATAAGGGCATCCTTCTATACTGTGTTAACGAAACATTTCAAAGCAATGTTGGCATGGAAGTATTGTTCGTCTTGGTGAATAACATCTGGTGACCTACTTTGACCTCTTTGAAACCCTTTGCGGTGTGTATAATGTGCCTATGGCATCTGACTACTGACTATTTTGATGAATACTGGTCTTGGTGTCGGTCTACTTTGGTCCCGTGCTGATCTCGTAGCGACGCGGATGCAAACTGGGCGCTATACAATATCCCCCCCCCCCCCTTCTTCCTTGGGAATATTTCTGGACGTCCCCATGGTGGGAAGTATACTGTGTGGACTCGAGTCCATATTGGGATGCACTCCATGTACCAGTGTGTTGTTTATGTTTCCTCTTTAACCCACTCTATATTTGATTGGTATAGTCGGTATGTTCGTGAACAGAATTCCTAGTGGTTTTGAAGTCGCGGTTAAGCATTGTGCTTGAGTGCAAGTATTAGTTTACATACAGGTATCAACATAATTGTTATAGGTCTATGAGTAAGAATACACCACTATCCTCGTTAACCGAACCCCCAATACTAATGAAAGTATGAACTGAAATTGCTGTGTCCTTATATTACCTGATGTAGATGTTTCCCTGTCAACGAAGCAATGTCAGAAGGCTAGCGATCGGACTCGTCGCTCCACTGACGTCATCAACATACCGCCGCGAGCATGCGTGAGTCTATCTGGAGTAATCTGTTACGATCCCCGTAGACGACACTGATAGAGGCACGAAACTGACAGAAACAGCCGTATCACGAAATAGCCCGGGAACTTATTCTGGCGTTTGAATTCATCTTTGGGTTAGGATCGAGCCAATCGCGAGGTTGGTGGTAGCTGTAGTGACCGCCATGAGCACTTCACAGAGGACTGTATACATAGAGGATAAATAATTTGATCGAGTGTTTTAGTGAATATGATCGTTCATTGGGTGGCACCTACCACATCAGATGGGCTACAGTGGTCCTTAACGTCCTCCACAGCTTTCCTCTATTAGCATTTCACGACTGACTGACAGGCAAGAAAATGCCTGTGTCACGGATTTATCCCCCTCCCTTACAAATCTTTCCCGGGCAAGAGAACGCCAGTTATTATTTTTATACAAGCGGATAGCCCTGCCTTGTCCTCGCATGCAAGCAGCGCAACATATCATCTGTGCATGTTTTGTTCACTCAGGCATGTGCAGTATGTAGTAGACAGGTGTTTTGCATGCTGTAAGACACTCAGTCACGCTCACCCACCCATGCCTCATTGGTCCTGTCATACGGCCGCATCCAACCAGCGCTTCCAATCGCCCGCCGTGGGAGCGACCAGGCCTGGTTCCTGGCCCATTCAACTCCCTGAGGTTAACCCGGAAGCTGACCCACCCATGAGCGGACGGGGTGCTCTTGCAGGAGCCCAAACATCCCCGTTCCTGTCACACAGACAAAGTGGGCAGGATCGTCCGAGAAGCGGCGCCATATGCTCAAAGAAGCGCATTGATGGTCGGCGAATCGGGCAGCTGACCTAACCATCCCACCCATCGAGAACCCTGGGCCATCGATTCACGATTCCTGCCATCCGTGACCATGGATGCGAACGAAATGTTGTATTTAAATGAGAATCCAATCGCGTCTCAGTTGAAACAGTGGACGTCAAAGCCTCCGTGTATATAGCTAGAATTTGAAGCACAATAGAGGCCGAAACCAGTGTAGCTCGGTTCTCCTTGCTCAAATATCGCGACCGCCACATATCACTGCCCAGTGACTTCATGACTCCATATGCAAATCTGATTGTCTACTGATCCAGGGCCCGCACGAGGCAGAATCACTACGACACTGCCGAGGTGACGAAGTACCTGCTGACTTCCTCGTTTTCGCCCAATACTTGGACAGATTCAGCAGCACTGTCCAAGATTCCCCCACAGAGCTGGATTCAGTTTTATTCCTTGGCACAAGGCCCCAACATATTTCTTATTCGAAGTATTCCAAGTACATCGACCAAAGATCCACAAACTCCGCGGCATCATCCGCAAGTGAGAATCTCCGACTCCACTGAGTGAGACTCCGCAGTTGTACTTTCCGCAACCCTCTCCATAATCCATCCATACACGTGTTGAAGTGTTGGAGGGCCGATGTACATCGTCAATAACTTCAACAGCACACTCCGCAGCACTCCCAGAATTCCAGGTTACATTTGGGTTGGGCACACCACGCTGCTCGAAAATCCTTCAGTCACTCCCGACACACAGAGTAGGGAGGTTGCTGCAAGAATCGAGTCGTATCTGATTACCCGTTCGCACGCTTGCAATTGGGCATGACCTCTCACCACTTAGGCGGTACCGTGGGGCGTGCCACAGGGAGCCTTGTTTGGTCCGATTTTGTTCAGCTCATACCAATCGGGCCTCTTGCTGACATCTTCCCGGCCGCCATCACTCACCTACATGTGTTACCCGCCGACGCCACTATACATCGCTTCGAACAACTGCTTGTCAGAAATACGAAATTGGATGTCAGCCAGCAAACTGAAATCCACGAGGGCAAGTCATAGCTATGCATTACGTTCTGCGGTTCTGACCAACACCAACCCACCCTCGTTTCCCGTCGGCGCGCCGGCATTACTACACTACACTGATTCCTGGTCGTACTCTCGTGTCTGTTTTGACAAGATGTGGCGATGGATCGACCTATTCAGCACATTGGTTGTAATGCCCGTTCATTGGTCGGATTAGGAATTATCTGGATAGAACGTCATCTCCAAAGCTCATCCATGCAGGTTTGTTTTTTTTTTTGGGCCCTCTGCCAGGGTTGTAGTCGAGGCCGCTGACTCGAGGCCGAGGCCGAGGCGATCGGCCGCACTCTCGAGGCGAGGCCGAGGCCGAGGCGCACCTCGAGGCCGAGGCCGAGGCCGAGGCCGGAGGCCGAGGCCACACACCTTCGAGGCCGAGGCCGAGGCCGAGGCAATAATAAAAAGCATAATTTTTTTAATTACCTGTAAATATCAACACAGACATAATGTTGTTTGTCTTCCCCATAGCGAAGCAGTATATAATTAATATATGAGGAAAAGAAGGTTTTTGAAGTCCGAAAATGGAGATTGAACAAGCACAAGTTGATATGCAAACAATTTTTTTGAAGTCAGTACTCAGAATGAAAAAAAAATATGAATGCCAGTTGTGAAAAGGTCACTGCTGTGAGATTTGTGAAAGGTATACTGTACCATCAAATTAATCCACTCTTCATATGACTCTCATAAGTGCACAGGGCAGCAGGTACTAGCCTAAGGATGCTAGTATCCCGCATCTGTTGGAGATACTTGGCCCGGTGTGGGTGAAGAATTATCCCCCACCCCATGGCTAAACATTCTTTCCACTGGCGCACTGCTAGCTGGAACAGATAGCACATTCCTAGCCAGTGTGAAATAGAAGCCAGGTACTGATACCAAGTATGAGCTTGATCCACCAAGGTGGGTTCGAGTTATAGTGTTAACAATCCAGGCGTCACCCAGACACACACACACACACACACACACACACACACACACACACACACACACACACACACACACGAACAACACACACACACTGTATGACTGATAGATTCCTTTGACTAAAGTCAATCATAAACTAGAAGCGCCTGGCTGGTAAACCACGTTATATATATATATCGTAAAACATCGCATGTTCCAAAACACGCACATCAGTGATAAGTGAATCAGTCAGTCAGGCTAATTTGACAGATGTACTAAATGTGTTTATGGTAATCTGGTTTTAATACAAAATTGCAATTCAATCAGTGCGACGTAACTTTTAGCTAGGGACTGTGCAAAGTCCCCGTATCAATTTTATATGAATATAAAATACATTCACGATCTGCAGACAGACCACAGTCTTCGTATTTAATGGTCAGGCCGTATGAACAGTTTTAGCCCACTGGAGATCAGAATTTCATCTCGCAACTTCTACTACGACCTAAGGGGGGCGATTCAGTGAGTGAAGTCACACGTGCCGCGCGCCGCTGTGCAGGATTCGCTGCTTGTACACAGAGCTTCCGTAGTGCGTATGTGTGCACTTCGCAGTGCAGGTGCATTCAGTAAGTAGATGGCTATGGCCGCGAGCTCGATAGGCAGCCGGCACTCCAGCCACTGCACTGGGGAATGGAATTGCACGGCGGGCCTAGCGTAGTCTTGCTCAAGACTCGATGAATCACTTTGCAATCCAGCAAACATCGAAGGTTATAGGCTAAAGCTACTACTAGTACTACTCCCCCTACGGCACGGACGTGTTGTAACCGCGACATAGACTGTGACTGTGACTGTGAAAGTGCGAGCTACACCACTGATGAATATAAAAACAACCTGGAGGGGTAATGTTAATACGCGAAAGCCGGGCGAGTTGAAAGACACAGTGTCTAATCTATACTAGAATAGGCCTTAGCGCCAGCGCCCAGTACATTTTATCGGCAGCATTTTGGGTGATACCGAGTATCGCTAAGTTCGTTCAAGTTGTCGCGAAATTAAACAAATCCAGAAGCATCATTTGTGAACATAAAATTTTCATTTGTTCTTTATTTTAATAGCAAAAAAATATGGTCCGGTTCCTCGATCCGGCCTCGGCCCAAAATACGAGGCCGGAAGCGCCGAGGCGAGGAAGCAGCTCCGAGCCGAGGACGAGGCCGCAACAAAAAACCGGCCTCGAGGCCGGCCTCGAGGGCAGAGACAGGCTCGAGGACCTCCAACAATGCCTCTGCACGGACTCCAAAGACGCTGGACCTACGCCTCCGTTGCGGAGCAGTTCCCCAGTTCCATAAGCCGCGAAGCCCCCCTCAAAGCTGGTCTCGCTATCCATGCGTTTGTCCATAGAAGCTGGATTACGGCAACAGCATACTGTATGGATGCCAAAAATTGTAATATTGACCGACTGCAAGTGTACTGAATACCGCGCACCGCCAGTCACCAGAACCGGAAATTCGAAAACACATAACTCCCGTAAGATTGATCTTCCACTGGTACCCCCATCGCGAACGGATCAACTACAAGTCTCATGAGGTCTTCAAATGCCTACCAATGAAGGCACGAGTACATCTACGCTGACTCCAGCTTAGACCGGCCTCCACACGCTCACTCGCTCCAACTCATCGCAGATTCTCTCACCCCCGCGTCAAGACACAGACTACGGCTCAAGAAATTTCGAATTCCTGTGCACCGAATGGGGGAAATCACTCCCAGGCAATGTAACAAAGGTTTGAAATAGTTGAACAATTTAAATCCTTCTTTAAGACTAACCTTTCCGATGATTTCATGATTGTTGTTTTATTGGTTAAGCGATACGAGATTATTTTTATATAGTTCGTTTGGGCGCCATACATTTTTATGATTATCATTATTATTAAAGAATCGTATAGGCCACAGGACAGCCCTACGAACTCCAGAAATTTCGTTCAGACAGGAATCGGAGAGAGCGAAGGACGCATCGCAGTGGGAACCACGGAGCGAAACCCGACCCCCGCCCAGGACGGTCGACGGCGCAAGAAGTTTGACAAGAACCCACCAGGACGACCCCACAAAGACCCCGTCAGGCACCGAGAGAAGTGCAACCGCTCTTTAGTCACTGCAGCCCCTGCCCGAGACATCACCCATCAGATGGGAACACTTCCCCCCCACTCCCCTCCACACGCAAGACCAACAGTAACATGGCAGTCACCTGGAGGGACAGTCCGGTCACAAGCCCAGAGTCCAGAGCCCAGAGCCCCAAGGCTACTCGAGTTCATCAGACGAAGGCACACTTCAGTCTCAGGCGGCCAGCTACCATGGCCTTCCTCAACCCATCTGAAAATTTTCGAGCCGGCGGCCTGTACAACTACTCATAACACACAGTCCAGTGGCTCTCACAATCGGAACACTGGCCAGATCCTATAGCCATCATGCTATTACAGCTGGGCACAAGAACAACAGAGGCCGGTTGCGTCGCACTTAATCGCTCTGTAGACATGCTGAGAGCACCCGTTGCCAGGTGCCTATGCACGGACTCCAGAGACGCTGGACCTACGCACCTCAGCGGTCGGACAGCAGTTGGTCCCAAGTGCCTTACGCCGAAGCCCCCCTCAAAGCTGAGTCCGACCAATGAGCTTGACCTAGCGACTCCAGCTCGATGGCTTCTTCGGGACTTCGTTAAAGACTGTTCGAAGGTTATCATAGGACAGACATAGGATGTACTTTCGCATGTTGTCCCGAGGGGATTTGGGGGGGTCAGGTCACGAAGAGACTGCACCCTCCACCCCCATCTATGAGCACCCTGCGGACTCCCTTTCGCTCCCAACCGTAAACCGTAATTGAGTACACTGCCTGCTTCAAATGAGTCGGGACGGCCGATGGCTTGAGGTGACGCCACCTCGACACACCAAACACAAGCCCGCCACCACGAGGACACAACTGTCGGGTTTTCCTTCTCCAGACTCGGGGGTTTTCTCGGGGCTTTGCCCCGAACACTTCATTTGGCTGGTTGCCCTTCGCCGAGCAGCAGAGTCAGTTAAATCCACGGAAACCGCAACGCAATATTGAAATCTCGACGATGAACTCAGGGAAACCCCCCCCCCCACACCACCCCTGCTTACCAAATTCGGGGAGGGATATTACAACCACTGGACGGGACCCAACGGAACCGACCTGCGCCTGACTATGGAATATCAAGTCTCTGATAGGCAGTTTCAGACAAGATTCTATGCAGTGTTCTTACCCAATAGCCAGCAGTTTTGGTCGGTAGGTTTTGGGTATAGCTGCCATTCACAAACTACACGAAGGACGTGGGAAATCTCGTTCCCGCCCTCTCTCCCGTCCAATCTGGTCAAGATATGGAGGGAATTAACTTTCGTGTCGAAAAAAAAGTTATGAAAATCGGAGACAAAGGGCGATTTATGAAATTATTGAGGACAATCTCTCTCTCTCTCTGGATCGCCAGTCATTCCCCCAGATTAGTTTAACGAGAGAATAACAAATACGGATTAACTCTGAGTGGGAGTGGATGCAATGCAATCCAAAATTTGTTGTTTCTCGCACAAAATGGGACATGAGCTCGGTTTTGTCCGATTCATTCTAGTTTCATCATTTTGCCTCAGTCCCTATGGTCAAGTAACCACGATTTCTATTATTTAGAAAACGTTGTTTCCGGACCGCGGAATAAGTCGAAGCCTACAATGAAATTTATTGTAGGGGGGTCAATATGACGGTTATTTGTTCAGTTCCAAGAGCAGATGTTTACAACAGTTTTTCGGTTGATATGGAAGTGCCGTTTTGTTTTATTATTACTTGCAGCATTATCCGATGACTTTGTGGCTGCTTCGCCGCATTGTAAATCAAGCTGGTTAGAGTGATAAAAAGAGTAATTCTGACAGGGTCTGTTAATAAGTGATAAATAGACGTATAGGTTTTATAATTATTCCACTTCCCGTCATATCGCGAGCCAGAGTGAAGGGGATATGTTACGCCCACTCCTATGTGGAGATATTTATGGCGCGTGTTATTTTTGCCACAATGCAAACTAAAGCGCAATATCTATCGTTCTCAGAACACCTGAAAAGGAGGAATTGGCGGTTTGTTTAATTCGGAATATCATCACGAGAGAAAAACCGTTGTATGGCATATCGGGAAGATAATATAGTAATCACTGACATGCAATTAGATGGCAATCGTAAAAGTTATTCATAAAAATTGCTGCCAGCGAGAGAGAACGTTTCTCCGTCGTGCGTTAATAACGCCGCCGTCGCTTCCCGCCATTTGTTATGCATTACGATCGTTCCCGTAAATCGCATGTGAGTTTGTAGTTAGTTTGTAGTGACTTTCATGGTATACTCACAACATGTCACGTAGACGAAAACGCCGAGTTATTTCGAAAAACTTTTTGTGCGGGGTGGCGCAATGTCAAGTACTACAAACAATGGACCAACAGTAATCATCTTACACCGCCAATTCCAACCCCGACTCGACTAAGCACGTCATCATAACAACCAACCATACTCACTTATAGTCCTGTTGACTACTGCCACCAAAAGGCCTTCATAGAAGATGGTCGAGCACTCAGTGAAGTAACGAGCGTTTGTCTAGGACGGGGCGGGGGGGGGGGGGAGTGGGGGGGGGCGGGATCAAAGAAAAGTGCGCCCTCATAATAGTCTCACCCTCCCTATTGACATAAATGCAATTAATGAGCCCTGCACAACTCGATAAACAACAGCTGTAAGCGTCCACCAAGTTTACTCACGAACAGTACGAAAAGTGGTTTTTTGATTGGAAAATGTATTCCAATGCGTACGCCCACTGGCAACAATTACTTTGGATATGTATTGGTCGCCCCATACATTTACCGTCATCGTCGTCGTTGGACGACGTCACCTAGTTGCGTGTGCGTTACAAATGGGCCGTAGGTGAAAAAATGAATTTGAGTAATATTTGTGTAAACCAATGTTGAGGGGACGTTCTGTCTGGATAGAATTACCAAAGGTGGAAAAAGAATGTCAAAAACCACGGACACGAAATTAGGAGGTAAATGTTGCCTGGATGAGTATTTCAACTTACTTCCAAGGTATTTGAGACTGTGACAGTACGGGGGGGGGGGGGGATTCAAAGGCTGCCATAGGACTCTACACACTAAATGTTGTTTTGCGGGATGATAACAGAAATGCGAAACTAGGTATTCATTGAAAGAGGCTGGGATCATTTTTCAATATTTTCTGAGTTATATCGGACCCCGGTATCATCGTGTGTAGCAGGGTTTTCAAAGTACAGTTTGTTTACTTGATTTGGTATTGCAGGGGATAGTAGGTCTCCCCCCCCCCCCTCCCCCCCCCCCCCCCCTCCGTGATGTCCAAGGTGATTTTGAAATTAGAGCTGATTGCATCTTATCGACTCACTCGAAGCAGCTGAAATGTGTATGTAGGTAGCTGCCATAAGTAATAAATAGAAACGTAGAAAAGTCAAGTATATTACATGACCAGTGACCGATTATAAGGGTCAAATGAAATAGGTTCACTAAGTCAGCACAAAAATGCAGGAGAGGAGATGAAGGCATTGTACTGTCCTTGTAATAGGGATCACATGTCTGGAACAAAACTTTTAGGGCTGCGACTGAACTACTTCAACGCTATCTAGACCAATATGCCATGCTAGGTGATAGTAACGCGTGATCGAGCATTGTTGTTTTCACTAGTTATATGTATTATCATAATTTACGCTGTCTATATATGTTTAGTCGACTTTGCAGTGGCCCTCTGATAAAGTCATTTAACCTTCTCGACTCCGGACGAATAACAAGGGCCCCTACTCGATCGTGTCGGGGCTATAGCATCTGCCAAATAGCACCAGATAGAGGACTCAGTGCCCGTACCCACATCCAGTGTTCAGTTTAATAGGGTTATTGCTGGTATTGTACGATATGGACGGGACCCAACAACCCCCTCTTCACGGGTGAGGCGTGTGAGTCCATGGCCCACTGCCCACTCGCAATTATACGCGAAAATTACAAGGAAACCGCCGGTATAATTCAACGTTTTTGCAATTAGTCATCGTGGAGGGACTACTCCTCATCGGATGAGCAAACCAAAGCGACCAAGTATCACGAAAACGTCCCGCGTCATATTAATTGGAGTTCGAAAATGATAATCACAATTTTAGCTGCATACACCTGCTGTGTAGACTATGATGGCTTTGTTTCACGAACTAGGAGGCTAGTATCAAATGGAATAGATGGGATGACCTAATGCGATAGGAGGTCTGTAAGAAGTTCACCTGTGAAAGCGTTCGATGGTATAATAGCCTGGGTGCGATTCTCGCCATAGCCCTTATCATGACAGGTCGAACCACTCTTCGACCACCAATTAGTTCATGTGTGTTACCTATGTTAGTGTTGAGAAGTGTGGGAGACGCCATACAGTTTTGTGGTTGATGGGGTGGGTAATTCCCGTCAGAGAGTTTCGAAAGTTTGTTCCGCACACTGTTCGTTGTAATGGAAAATGTTACTGTTTAACTGTCCCCCCTTTTGGGACCTTCAACACACGATAGTATTGTCATCATCTCATGAACGATAACCGTGAAAAGGCCATTGAAATAGCACTGGATTGTTTCGAAAGTGAAGGAAAAATCGAATTTCCATTTCAAGTCAGATTCACCATTCCGCGAGTTTGTTTGGATTTTACTAAGTTAAGAGACGTTGCGTCCGGTAGCCTCCAGCGGTAAAGCGGCGGCAGCGTGTGCGAACTGAGATTGGAAAACCGTTTCCCCCAAAGCAATCAGTTTATAACGTCCAAAATGATAAGACGATTTAACGAGTTCCCGATACCCGCCGAGTGAAGGACAAGCAGGCTTGGATGGTACAATAGAGAGAATCGTTGAGAATGGAAAACTTGGCAAATAAAAACAATTTATGGGCTCCTGGCCACAATTTTTTTTTTTAAAGTATCAACTGTAAAACGTCTAAACGAATACTGGAGCCAAGAGCATCAGTGATTACTTGACTGCCTTACATAACTTCCATTTACACTCAGATACCTTTGACTGACTACTAGGTCATGGGATCATGTACTCATACCGATAACCTGGTCATACTCCCATAGCAGTTGGCAGTTTTCTTCCTGACTTTCAGGTTCGTTACTTTTGAATCCTTCTGGTTTTATTGCAAGGTTCCCCACGTCCCAGAATAAAACTGGCGACAGGAGAACGAGGAGGAATTCCCATCATTGGTCTCCTACTTCCAAGGACCCATCAGGCATGATTGTCGTTTCCATCCTTCAGCGCTGTGAAAAACAGAATACAAACCTTATTGTTTTACCACGCAATGGGTCTGTGACGTAACGGGGGGAGGGGGGGCAAATATGATACATACTTTGGGTGATTATACGCAAACATTGTTCTACACAGCTGCCGCAATGGGCTAAGACTAGACCACCTTCTTAGTAAACATAGCAATTAGAAACAAAATTCGTTTAGAGCTGGGGTTCGTTTTCGCAATATCCACGAAGGCGTCACCAAACGGAAGTCGCCGTTGTTCCCGGGATCATCAACCCAGCGCTCGATATTGTTCGTATTAAATACGGTATAGAGCCACTTTAATAAATCAAAACCAAAAATTGGGTCCGATAATAGCAGGGACTCGTTCATATGATGGGTACGCGAGTCAGTTTTGCCCCATAAATGAATATAGCCAAGAGGTGGGATCAGAGACAATCTATTAGATTTTTTTGTATGCAAAATAAAGCTGATGCCAATGACACATTGGGAACGGACGCTTGCCGTGATGTCGCGCATACGACAGGTCGATTAATAGCGGTATTCGACGGGGGGGTTTTGAGAATATTACCCTGATCTTCAAGTATAATGAAAAAATCAAAGCGGACATCTTGCTTGAATCTCCATAATCTTCAGTGTGGATTCCAGCGCGGTTCACGGTTATTATGACTATTTAGACAGCAATTACAAATGTGTCGGCACAACGAATTACCATAGTCGAATCGAGGACACTCTAAAGCCAGGTAGGTAAATACCTAATATGCTCGATTTTTATTTTTGACACGTTTTCGCGTCAGGAAATCGACCCTTAACTAGAAAGCCGGAAGGTTAGTGAAATACTTGACTCATTTTGACAAACCTATGCGTAGAAACAAGGGCAAATGGAAAATTGTCCCAGCTCATTATGCGGAAACATATGACACGTAGACAAATTTACATTTCCACCAAAATGATGCTATCTCGATCAGCCAATAGGTTCCTGTACTCTTGATAAGGAAGCTACAACTATTTCTACCTATCAACCTTAATTTTCACACATACCAAGTATGGGCCTTCATTCATCTATGCGAGTCAGTTCATCGTACTTAAATTAAAAGTGAGCTTGACCAAATATTGCATTTTTTTTCCTATTTTTTAGTTACCCCGGTCCGAACCAAGACAAAAATGGGTTCATAAGTCCCCATCAAAATGCTGATACACATAAATTACAACCTGACCGACCACTATTTTGAAAACTGTTTTGAAACATTGTTTGTTGACAGGCATTTTCAGACTTTGACCTCTGTTGCCCTAGAGGACCTTTTGACTGATGAAACAAAACTGATTAGGGTTCATGTATGTTTACCCAGCATGGGAAACTTCACAACCAAATGTGAGCTTCATTCATTCAGGTGGTGTTGAGTTAATGTGCTTTACAAGCCAAAAACTGGCCAAAATATCGATTCACAAACTTTCCATTTTTTAACAATTCACCCGACCTAACCCCAAAAACGAGTAGGTCCTTTACTCTCCAGAAGAAAGCTACGCACCACATTTCAACTCGATCATACAGACCAACGTGTCTGGACTTATCGTGTTACAAGCATTTTCAGACTGACCCTCTGTTAACATTCGATGACCTCGACCTGCCCCCAAAACAATAGGGTCCATGTACTCATCATGGGAACCCACATCCAAGTAGAGCTTCATCCATCCAGGTGGGGTCGAGTTATCGTGTTCACATCCAAAATTGGCCAAAATTTGATTTTCACAATTTCCTATTCTCGACCAATTCACCCGACTTATACCAAAAACAATAGGGTAAACCTGTACTCCCCATAAGAAATCTACGCACAAATTTGAACCTCGATCAGACCAACCATTCTGGACTTATCGTGTCACAAGATTTTCAGACTTTGACCTCTGGTGACCTCAGATGACCTTGACCTGACCCCAAAACAATAGGGTCCATGTACTCATCATGGGAACCCCCATCCAAGTATGAGCCTCATCATCCAGGTGGGGTCGAGTTATTGGTTCACAAGCCAGGCGTCACACATACATACACACACACACACACACACTGGCATGACTGCATAGATTCCTCCGACTTCGTCAAGGAATCAAAAACGTGAAATTTATTTCAGCAGACCATGGTACGAACATAACGAACTTTTCCTTGCTAGATAAGAGTGAGTAAGAGTAAAGTAGTGAGATACAGTTAATTTACAGACAAGTTTATTCTTGTGGGACAGCACTTGGGCAGTCAAATCATTCTCCGTGATAAGAAGAACTACTCGAGTAACTAAACGGACACAACAATCTAGCTAACACTCAAACAACCCTCACTAACGATACCCACCCTTTGATTTCGTGCATTTAGGCCTTCAAAATCAGCGAAAAGTGATCCGAAGACGATGTCGTATCGAATAAAGTTGATTAGCTTCAGTCCAGTCCACCCCACAAAAAAAAGCAAAGCAATACATGTTAGTGTAATGTTTATACGGAGGAAGGAGGTCCATAAAAGCAGAGTTTGTTCAATTAGACTCCCTATAATGTAATGCAAATAAAAAGATGCGAGCATAATATCGAAACACATCTTCCCTTAATATGAAATCAACAACACGATACAGTAGGAGTAGGTAACCTACGGAAATAAACGATGATGGTGCACAAACATAAGGGTATGCGTAGAAATTACCGCACTATCTCATTTCCGAAAAATAAGGGTATAGATAGTCATGAAAGCAAAACTGTTGTTAAGTTACTGTTATATACAGACATTTCAAAATCATTGCCGCGCGCACGACTATCAACAGCGGTTCTCATTGTACCGCCTCACCGTACCGGGCATTCGATCATGTTCCGGAAAAAAAAATACTACAATAACTAAACAGAAGGTATAAACGGCCATTGCAACCGATTGTTTCCAGTAGTAATTGTAGAATAATCCAGTTCACTATACTCACCTTTGATTCGTGGCATACGGCCTTAAAAAAATCACGAGTAAAGTAATCCAAAGACGATGCCGTATGTCCATGAACTGACGCTGGACGACCCAAAACTGGACGAACTGATTCCAAATAGCTGGGAGGACGAAGCAGCTTGTTACTCTATATAAACATAGTAAAGTGGTCCGGAGTACCCTTGTGGTATACGCGTAGCCATAACAACGACCAGCAGATAGTACGCAGCAATAATCCACAGGTAATCCTTGAGTGTGTATATAACGAAGAACAGGATAAGTCCCACTTCAGCAAATCGGATTAGTCCACGTCACTGCCTGCTGGCAATCTCGTCACCAAGAGGCGTGCAGGCCTCGGTTTATATCGACAGCGTGTACATTTCATAAGTGCAGTATATATAGGGAGCGTACAGCAACATCGTCGAACAAGTAGGCTTCTAGCTCAGTGTGCGACTTTCCTAAACCCGCATATTTTCTCGAATTTTATGACGCTGTTTCACGTGCAGGCACTGATACCAACAGCGCTATCGTATTTATACCTACTCACGGCGAATACTCGTTATCTGATAAGAGGGCGTGGACATTTGAGTGCGGGTGGGGTGACCGTGGATGGTGAAAGAGGCCACTGTATCCACTCAATATGTACATTATAGACCCACAAATCAAGAAACCCGAGACCGACGCCAAGGGTATGACAGGTTGGGATGAGCTTATTATCTGCAGTTTTTTTTTTTTTGGTTTAGTCACTTTATACTCGCGGGCAATCGTGAGGCAATCACTTATATCATAATAATTTTTCGATCGGGAACAACTGAAAACATGGAATATATTTGATGAAAAAACCTCACAAGAATAGTCATCAGTGGTGTGCTCCTACTTGTCGAAGTGGATTGTCGATTCGAGAGGAACAGGGCTTGGGAAACATGTCTCCAAAAAGTGGTGGCAGCTGCACAAAACAAACACGTACCGATCGAAGTCTATCACAATGAAGAAATGATTCTTACCGACACTTATCCTACCTCAACGTATTTTATGCAATTAAACACTCTTGTCAAACTATCTACTGGTAATAGGATATGGAAAAAACATTGTGCTTGTTTTTTTGACAAATTGTTGGCAGGGTAGTTCAGGCAGTTTAAAAAAACCCAAAAAATCTAATGACGGTATCAGTTTGTTCTTCCAAAATAGGAATGATGGAATGATTACGTGTTTGGTGCATAAAAATAAGAATTATGAACAAGAAGCGACCCACTGTCGCGCGAAAGCTTCTAAAATAAGGCGAGTTTACAATTACACTTTTAATTCAGGTGCTCTACGTAGGAATCGTATCCGCAGATTACCTGCCATCCAAAAGTTAGAGTAACACAAACTGTTGTTGCGGTTACGATGTTAGGCATACATGCAACGCTTGTTCTCCAGTGAAGCTAGCACGGGGAAAAATCTCATCAAATAGACTTTACAAGCACAGGTGCCGTTGCCTCTTCGGTGATTAATAAAGGTTCATGGGATAAAACTATCGTCAAGATCACTGAGCCCCCATATGCTGTTAGTAATGTCTTTTTTCACTTGTATTGCTTGAGTTTTTTTTGTCCACATTCTTCACTATGAAGAACATGCTAATGGTCCATCTTGTTGGGTACTTGGTCAAATCTGATGGCCGAAAAGGTGCCGACTTCCGGGACAGCGGTAAAGAGTTGTTTTGGTGTTAAATCAATTCAAATGGCAGGTACTGAAGCATCTCTACACCGTGTCCCCCTCTGGGGTATTTATTATCATAGGATCTTAAAAATGAGGCCGAGGTCCGTACTAGTCGAGAAACAAAACGTATGCAACTCTTGACCTGGTCAGAACCCCATCAGCGGCCAGGGGTGCAGGGGGAATGTCCCACTCCTGCCAGACTTTTGTTAATGTTTGAATTTTCTTGGGGGTTCACTTGGGGTTATGTAAAGTCTGGCGATGATGACAAGAATTGAGTGACTTTGTTCGGCGACGTAATGAAAATTCTGGCTACGCCACTGTTACGGAACTTGAGCAAGAATGCTCAGTTTGACACAAAAAAGGATGCCCCACCTAGCAAAAGCGAATGGACTGCTAAGGACCTTGGGTGGAGGATTCGGTAAACATCGGCTGACTGAATCTATATTATTTCAACACCAGAACATCATCCTCTTTCATTGGCTACATCATGTAGGGAAGATTCTACGAAGTGTGACCCCGACCTCCGAACAGACCCCCCATTGTATTTTATTCTCGGAAAATGTACATTAGGTCCTGGCATTGTGAATTCCTTGGAGAACAGAAAAATCATCATTTTTGGGGGGGAGATTTGATCACATCACTATCTATAACACCTACAATATCAATTGTTGTGTAAGCCCCTAACAAGGCGGCGGCTCATGAGGGGGGAGGGGAAGGGTGACGGCTTTTCCCCCCAATATTTGAGTGGGTGGACCAACGCATGTGCCCCCCCCCCCCAACAATATATGAGCCCGACTGGCGACTGACTATTTTGCTTGACACGGTATTTTCAGGGATCGACATACCAGCTAACCGTGTTTTAACAAATCTATAATGACCAAATGATCAAGTTGAGTGAATTCTGCTGCCCCCTTTCGATTTTTGCGCGCTACAGCGCGCGGGTATTTATGTACGGTAGTGTTCAGACATATGATGTGCCTTGTGCTGCCAGAACAGATGATGTTCCTTAACAAAGAATGCCTGAAATTTTCTCTGGTTTGTTCTTAATTATCAATGGAAGAAGGGTTCTCCTTCAATCCCTAAGTTTGCATAAGACTGGCTTTACAGTGGTGTGTTGCTCGTGAATGGACGATTTCCAAAAAACAAACATAGAAATCGTTATCTCGAGGTGAAGGGGATAGAGGCGGGACGGCGGTTAGGGTAGGTATACCACCTGGCGGGTTCCGTGATTCTTTTGTTATCATGGGTGCGACTACTTGTTGAAAGTGGGTGCCCCGGTGCACATTTTCGGTGCACATACTATCACCACTGGCGTAGCCAGGAATTTTGATGGGGGGTGGCCATGGGGAGGGGTTAAGGGAGGGGGTGTCCCCTCCCGTTTGGAAAATTTTTGCATTTTTAGGAACCCTCAGATGAAATCTTGTTAAACATTTGCCATCATTTGAAGTCAATTTTTTCCATACAAAAAACTCTTGTTCTGAGAAGTGGGTCACATTTTCTATTTCCACTTGGCTTTAAATCATAGGCGTACAGGACTCTTCCGTTTTTTTTTTTTTGGGGGGGGGGGAGGGGGGGGCAGGGAAGGGGCAGAAATTTTTTCCCCAAATCTTGAAAGCCGAAAAGTACTACCGCGCGAGAAACGCGCGAAAAAATTGCTTCTTGTGATTGAAAATCCTCCTGAAAATTTCGCAATAAAATTTGCCTTTTTCTGAATTTTGGTCATTTCGGCCGGTTGTATATATGGTCTCAATTTTTTCATCTCTTTTCGGCTCCCTCATTTGGACGAATGAATTCAAATGTCTTGTATGAATTTGAGGGGGTGTCTACGCGCCCTATCTTTGGCCATGCATGTAGCTGGCCAGATGTACCCAAGATGCTAATAGCCATAGGATCAAACAATTGCAAGAATTAAAAAAACCTAAAATGTGCCCGGATATCAAATAGTATTATCGGTTTGTATTAAAAGCAGACAACAAAACCACGGCTTTGATTTTACTGAGCAAGAAGCACGCAATTTTTGCGCATTGGGATGTATATTACCTATGAATCCCCTATATGCGTCCGGGGGTCAATATTTCTGGGAGGGCATTATTTTTGCCTCGAACTTGGAGGGGGGTTCTAGTGCCCCTTCCCCCTAACCATCAAGCCATTTGACTGGAATTGAGACAGCGGGGACAACATAATTGGACAAATGTGTTGAAGGGGTATCAACGCACCCCCCTCGTATGCCACTGTCTTCTATGATTACAAAGAAACTTGCCGTCAACTCCAAATGGTCAAAAATCGTGTATCTCATCACGGCGTATACTGCGCTCGAAGCGCGCAAAATTTTTGCACGCGTTTGGATATTTGACCAAAAAAAGGGGCTGTCAGAGGAGAATTCGAGCACTTACTATTCATGAGGAGAGAGAGAGCCGCAAAGTGCCAAATGTTGTTATCATTAAGTGAAAATTGGAGAATAAACTTGGGGGGAATTCCGATTGGGGGGGGCAATGGCCCCGTGCCCCCTCTCTGACTACGCCAATGACTATACGTGTGGGTACACGGTTGCGGTATCGGAAATGCGGTCAGGAAACGCCACCAATTGCGTTATCAAAAGACATGATTCAAAATTCAATGAAGAAAAGGCTAAGTCCCAAATATTGAAGGAAAGAGGTTGAGGCACGGGGGTAGCCTACCACCTGGCGGCCCCTGTGAATTTTTTTTGCATATTGGTTTATTTGCAAATTGTAAAGAGTATTCAGCAATCAATTATTATGGGTGCGACCACTTGTTGAAAGTGGGTGCGTGCACGGTGCACATATTAATGGGCAGGCACACGGTGCGGTTAGGAACCCTTTAAAATAGCCGTCGAAGATTCAGCCAGGCAACGCACAAATGCTAGCAAAGAAATGATTTCAAAATTCAGGTGAAGATAGTTTATATCCGAAAATTGCTTGACTTTTCGATAGAATGCCTCGAAGTGTGCAATTTTCGCGTGCGCTTCGCGCGCAGTTTGCCGTTTTGCTCCTGTGTTATACTCATTTGCAACTATCTGCCCCCATTGGGAAGATCCTTCCCATGCGCCTGTGGCTGGTCAAAGAGCAAAAAGTGGGCCGTAATCTTTGAGTAAAATCCTCAGGCCTATCTATAGGTCAGAAAGGGGTTAGTGCAATGTCGTTGTTCAAATTGTCTCCTGCAAAATCCCGCAGCTTCAGTTGCTGCCATTGTCCCATTTCCATTGCTCCTTTCATGCCGTAACCTCACTTCCTCGTATTTCAGAATGCCCCAGCACCCAACGCAAAACCTTCAAATTGATCTCCAAGACGATAGGTTTTGTTGGAAGAACTTCCCTAAAATAAAAATTTGTTTTATCAATTTTAGGAATGCACTTATTGTCCCATACGGCACGGGAAAGGCTGTTTCCTGCAATCTTGGTGGTGTCTGCCAACGAAGTTTTCCTGTACGCTACGCGCCAACTATGGTGAGCGCTCCGCTTAGATAGTTTTAATCTTGTCCGCCCCTCCCCCAATCACCAACACAAATCGCTGCCCTTGGCCTATGTAACCTAATGCTGATACTGAGGGAATATTCCATGCAAAACCTCTCATATAGATATAGCTTAATCCTCTTTTCTGCCCAACTATCACTCAAGACTTCTTTTACCAAAGTAACTATAGTTGTGTCATTTATTTGTTTGAGAAGTGACTATTTTGCAATCCCCTGAGTAAGCATTTTCTCAGTACAGCATGCACAAATGCGACCCCAGACTTCCAGTTACTAGTTAGTGATAAGACTTCCGTAGTACTACTCGATTATTAGTCTTCTTTGAAAAGGTCCGGCAATTTTGTGATCAGATCTGTCCGGACTCTTCAAGCGCAGGTAATGCACAGGTTCATTTCAGCTCGGTGGGATGCCAGATTATGTTGTAGAGCTGAAAAGCTAAATTTGAAGCAACTGATTAGGCTTCCCAAACTGAAAAGAACAACAAAGATCAATAATAAAAAGTGTCATCTTCCATTAAAATGGATTTTGCGGGTGTCGTGAGCTTACGTTTCATCAATTGATTAGACGTGGTGTATTTCAAGATCATTCCAACACTAACAGATGGCAACTTGCAATAGACTATAGTATTATGGAATGCCGTGCCTATTGTGATTCTGTTTAATTTTCACGTGAAGATGAATTCAAACCGAAGTGTGTTTGGGATTAAGGGAACTAATGAATGGAGAAATCGAATATGCATATGTTTTAGAGGTGAGTGAGCCCAGTTTGAGAATAGAATGGATTATTTCTGCAGCCTCTGCAACTTCCCCAAGTTGGTGAGACGCTCATTTTAACGTTGGTACCAGAGATCCACGAGAGGTCTAATGTTGTGTTCCAATGTGGGGCCTATTAAGCCGGCGGCGGGGACAATAAGCAGTCGGGGGTTTATCGAGATTGGGGTATGAGGCATACTGTATACCCATGTCAGGATGTGTACCTGGATGTAAGGTATTGAAATTAGTTTTAGGATTCCGATTATAAATTAGGTTAAGGTGTAGGCGGGAAGGTTTAGGTTTAGGTGCATTAAGACTTGAGATTACATCTGGTAATGGAATGCGACCCTAACCCTACCCCTTATCCCTAACACCAATAACACAGGGTATACATTATGCAATATGCCGAGATTGGTCCAATTTCAACAGATCTGCAATCCCCTTCAACATACACAACTTTTTTCTGCCTGCAATAATTTGTTTCTGGTGTCGGTATATAAGTCGGTTGCAAACATTGTGAAACCATCGAAAGAGGTAAACATAATTTGCTGAGCACGTAATACGCAAATAGATTTTGTTAGCACAGGCTTTGTATGTCCTCATCGAGCCTTACTTAGTCCAATATTCTTCTATATAGCCAACCGACATTCTTACTCTTTAATGTTCAAATAGTTCTAAAGGCTAGCCAGTTTTTGGAACTAGGCTTATCGCTCCAACCTTTTTACCTAAGTATTGTTTATATCTATCAGTGAGATTGTGATGGTGTAAGAGCATCATACAAGGTGAAAGCATGGACCCCAAGATGCGCAGAACGTGGGCCCCCGCCCTTGATGTAGGAGATTCAATTCGGCCCCAAGGAAGGGAAAACCAGGAGCAAAAGGTTGACCCTCAGTTCACCAGCTTCCCATATGGATTTCCAAAATGCTACCACCACTCACACAACAAGAAGCAGCCGAATAGTGGATAGGTTCATTGTGCCACCTGCTCCACCTTTGTACAGTATGATTAGAAAAAAAATCTGGTTGGGGAGTGAGTCAGATGGCACTCCTCCCTATGGAGGTCCAAAGGGGAAAATACGGGGTTGGGAGGCATAGGGAAAATAGGGAATGGGGGGAAATAAGGAAATTGCAAACAGGAATGATGATTATTGCTGTCCTATTGGTGATCATGCCATGCCTGCGCTGCTTGCTCATGGCATAAGGAAGACAGAGAGAGTACACTTTTCTCCTGACCAACCCACCAACTATATGCCTTAGTGGGCTTGTTTAGAAACCTGTGGCTGGAATATCCAGGTGCATCCCGTTATCATGAGGCCCAGAAGGAGAAGATGTAACAGATATAAGTATAATTTCAGTTCCCATTTCCTCCATTTAATAACCATCTGACAATTGTGGGGAAGGACCGAGGTATTTATTCTACACTCCAGTCCTCTGGAACTCATCTTTGGCCCCTTATTTAGTTGGGGTCCATCAAAGGAATACAGAAAAACAGTGACTACCTCGACCACTGTGTTTCACCTGTTTCTTTTACAGTCACTGTCAACACTCGCACCAAGCAGTTCATCCTCCTGGATAGCAGGGGGATCACAACCTGGAACAAGGATGCAATATCCAATGCAGGTGAGGGATTTGTGCTGATTTAGGGGGAAATGTGGCAGGTGGTTCAGAAGTTGAAACCAATCGTCACGGTTCCCACCAGGTTCAAAGAGGATCAAATGTAACAAGACAACATCAGTGATTGCATGGTAATAGCACGAGCTGTGTAGGATATGAAACTGGCTGGATTTTATTTAAGGAGCACAACGTGTCAAATTATCAATTATTATCCATGACACCGTATTACGCTTCAGAGATCAATTCCAGCCATTTCGTTTGAATGGGCAAGTAGTTTCTACTCCTGCAGAATGGATCTGATCATCATGAATATTGGTCAGTATATTATCATTGACTTATGTTACATTTGGGATGTTAAGGGGTGAATGTTCAGAATAAAGCTCATCTAGGGGTCAATTGTGGGCCAATTTTATTTTGACAGAACAATCAAAAAAGCCCAGCTATCTATAGAATAGATCAGATGATCATGATGTTGGTCAGAATTATCAACGACCAATGGTACATATTGGGTGGGGTGGTAATGAATTTGAGGTCAAATCATCCAGGGGTCTATTCTTGCCATTTTGTTTCAACGTTCAAGCATTTTCCAGGGCTTCAAGTTGAAGCCCAACATGGTAGCTCTTTCATGCCTAAACTCGCCTAAAGTGAATTTGAGGCGAGTCGTTCACTCTCATCTTGACTGTCAAAAAAGCTAGACAGACTATATCTGATGCAAGTTCATCAGCAAAAATTGGCGAAAACTCGCCATAGCACTTCCTAGGAGAGCCACTATGTACTTACTTTCGATTTTCAATTTTGAAGGCCTGTTTTCTACTCCTACAAAATAGATGGGATGATCAAGGAAGTTTTAATCTCAATTCATCTCTCTGTGACTGCTTTTGTTGTTCTTGGGAAGCTTAAAATCCATTATATGGATATGACTCCCATTATATATCATTTTACAGAGAATGAAACTGCAACGGTGATACAGATGGTGGTACTATTCTTTTAATCTGGCATCCTTAAAGATTTGATTACAGTCAGAATGCTAGGTGCGCAAATCGGGAGAGGACCATGCTATGTGAGATGGTGTTTTCCGTTAAGGCCTACCCACCATATTCCTCTCATCACTTAGCTACCAGGTGTGGCTGTGCCTCACCATTATGATTCATATTTGATGCAATTGACCCAGTTAAATTGTCTTCTTCCACCATAGTTACCCGCAGCCTTGGCTTCCCCAAATACCAGAACCATCTCATCAGGAATATAATCTTTGCCAAGAAGTTCAAGGTCTACTTCTGTTCTGGCTCATGACTTTTCATTGAAGGTGAGTTTCCTAGTTTATACAACTCTCTTTTTGAAGAAAAAATGTTGCTAATGGTCTGGTGGTAGTAGTGTCTTTGTGCCTGAAGACGGTTCCCATTGTGTTCCTGTTCTCCAGATGTGACCAGCCTTGTGGTTTTGTGTTGATGGACCAGCCTTTGTGGTCTAGTGTTGTGTTGTCTTGTTCCTCTTCGAGAGATCCAGAGAGCATTAAAGCTGCCTCTGGATGAACTCGCTGGGTCCTGGGCGAGACACACTTCTCAGGGTAAAATAAAAGTTCCTTCCATATATATGAAACTCGATGGAGACCGTGGACTTTGTAACGTTTATTGATTCTTGATTTGACTGACTTTAAATAATGATGTTCCGTAAAGAAAAATGATAACTTCTAAGAATGTCCCCTACATATTAATAGTCTGTCTCTAATTGAACTCCGTACCAGACTTCAATTCATCGACTGCTCTCCTCGACCCGACCCTCAGGCTCGACTGACTCTCCTGTCTTCCTGAACCTCTCCCGACCGATTGACCCTCCTGTCTGACCCCCCCGCCGCTCCTTCTTCCCTGACTCTCTAATTTATCGGCAACGACACAAATTATTATACGGCCTCCACCCACAATGTTACCAGTATACTGATTCAATGGCAGAAGCCCATAAGCGACTGTTCGTTTACACTTGCGAGGCCTATGCTCCGCCCATGTGTGCTGATGTGGTCGAGTGATGACCAATCACGCCACTGCAATGAACCACTAAATATTCAATGTTGACGTCAGCACAAACTGTGAAAACTGACCAATGGCGCAACGCTGTTCCCCCAAGAATTAACACGAGGTAAGCCCAGAGTACCCTAGTCCGCGCAACTCCCCTCCTGGCAGGAAGCCAGAATCAAACATAACGCTACTAGACAATAGGAAGCATGGGAATCTAGCGCTTGAACAGCTGGCTGCAAACACAACTTGTCAACATCAAAGCATCAGACCGTAAATGTTTATCCGGTCCAGACTGTTTTGGCGCCTCTAGCCTTTGAGCTCTTAGAAGAAATGGAAGAAGAAGCGGCGTCCTTGATTCTCAAGCCTTATGCGGAGATATGCCCATGTGGACTGGAAACCATCCTAGATGATAAAAATAAATATTATGACCTGCCTAACATTAAAGAAATGAGGTCGTCAAATTACTTTACGACCACAGTGTGTTGTTGACCAGCCTCTGTAGTCTTGTGTGATGTTGACCAGCCTCTGTGGTCTTGTGTGATGATGACCAGCCTTTGTTGTCTTGTGTGATGATGACCAGCCTTTGTTGTCTTGTGTGATGTTGACCAGCCTTCATTGTCTTGTGTGATGTTGACCAGCCTCTGTGGTCTTGTGTGTGATGATGACCAGCACTGTAGTCTTGTGTGATGTTGACCAGCCTCTGTAGTCTTGTGTGATGTTGACCAGCCTTCATTGTCTTGTGTGATGTGACCAGCCTATGTGTCTTGTTGTGTGCTGATGACCAGTCTCTGCGGGTTTTTCGTGTGATTGTTGACCTGCCTCGTGTTCTTGTGGATGAGACCAGCCGTTGTTGTCTTGTGTGATGATAACCAGTCTTCATTGTCTTAGTGAGGGTGACCAGTTCTGTGGCCTCGTGTGATGATGACCAGCCTCTAGTGGTTCTAGTGTGATGCTTACGCAGCCTTTGTGGTTGTGTTGATGAGGACCCGCCTTCATTGTTTGTGTGATGTTGACCAGCATCTGTGGTCTCGTGAAGTGATGACAGCCTCTGCGGTTTAGGTGATGTTGGACCTGCCTCATGTGGTCTTGGGTGATGGTGACCAGCCTTGTTGCTTGTGTGATGATAAACCCGTTCATTGTCTTGTGTGATGTGACCAGCCGCGGGCCTGGGTGATGATGACCAGCCTCTGTGGCTCTAGTGTGATGTGACCAGCCTTCGTGTTGTGTATGATTAGACCAGCCTTCATTGTCTTGTGTGATGTTGACCAGCCTCTGTGGTCTTGTGTGATGATGACCAGCCTGGGTCTGGTGTGGTGATGAGAACAGACTTGTTGTATTGTGTGATGATGACCAGCCTCCATGTCTAGGTGTGATGTAGGTCAGCATTTGTTATCTTGTGTTGATAAGACCAGCCTTCATTGTCGTGTGATGTTGACCAGCCCGTATGGTCTTGTGGTGTGATGATGACCAAGCCTTTGTGTCTTGTGTGATGATGACCGCCGTTTTGATATGTTGGAGGATGGTCAGCGTGTTATCTTGTGTGATGATGGAACAAGCCTTGTTTTGTTCTTGAGTGATGATGACAGCATCCATTGTCTTGTTAGGTGATGCTGACCCAAGCACATCGTGAGTCTTGTTGTGATGATGACCAGCCTTATTGTTTGTGCTGATGTTGACCAGGCTCTGTGGTCTTGTGTGATGATGACAGGCCAAGGTAGTCTTATGTGATGTTGACCAGCCTCTATAGTCTTGTGTGTGTGATGTTGACCGCCTTCAGTGTCTTGTGTGATGCTGACCAGCCTCTGTGGTATTGTGTGATGATGACCAGTCTCTGATGGCTTCTGTGTGATGATGGACCTGCCTCTGTGAGTCTTGGTTGATGATGACACCAGCATTTGTGTATTGTGTGATGTGAGAACCAGTCTTTCAGTGTCTTATGTGATGTTGACCAGCTTCTGTGGCCCTTGTGTGATGATGACCAGCCTCTGTGGTCTAGTGTGATGTTGATCAGCCTTTGTTGTCTTGTATGATGATGCCAGCATTTCATGTCGCGTGTGATGATGGGCCAGGCCTTGGGAGGCTGTGAAATGATGAAAAGCCTTTGTTTGTCTCGAAGTGAGTGATGATGAATACCAGCCCTCCATTGTCTTGTGTGATGTTGACCAGCCTCTGTGGTCTTGTGTGATGATGACCAGCCTTTCATTTGTCTTGGTGGATGTTGGACCGCCTCGTGGTCTTGTGTGATGATGACAGCATCTGTAGTCTTGTGTGATGTTAACCAAGCCTTCTGTAGTGTTGTGTGATGTTGGACCAGCCTTGTTGTTCCGGTGTTGAGTTGACCAGCCTCTGTAGTCGTGTGTGATGTTGACCAGCCTTGTGGTCTAATGTTGTTGTTGTTGACCTGCCTCTGTTATCTTGTGTATGATGACAAGGCCTTTGTTGTCCTTGATGATGATGACCAGCCTTTGTTGTCTTGTGTGATGATGACCAGCCTTCATTGTCTCGTGTTGATGATGGCCGTCGTTGTTATCTTGTGTGATGATGGCCAGACCTGTGGCCAGTGTGATGTGACCAGCCTGTGTTGTTCTTGTGTGATGATGACATGACTTGCACTGGTCTTGTGTGGTGTCGACCAGCCTCTGTGGTCGTGTGTGATGAGGACCTGCCTTTGTTGTCTAGTGTGGTGTTTGAACCCAGCCTTTTTGGTCTTGTTGATAGATGACCAGCCTTTGTTTTGTCTTGTGTGATGATGACCCGCCTTCATGTCTTGTGGGTGTTGACCTGCCTGCTGTGGTCTTTGTGTGATGATACCACCTCTGTGGTCTAGTGTGATGTTGACCATCCTCTGTAGTCTTTTGTGAATTTTTGACCTGCCTTATGTGTTCTAGTGGTGTTTGACCTGCCTCTGTGGTCTTGTGTGATGTGACCAGCCCATGTGGTTCCCTTGTGTGATGTTGCCAGCGTTTGTGGTCTAGTGTGATGTTTGACCACTCCTTTTGTGAACTAACCTAGTGGTTTGTTGACCGTGCCTTGTGGTCTTGTGTGATGTGACCAGCCTTCGTGGTCCTTGTGTGATGGTTGAACCAGCCTTGTGGTCTATGTGTGTTGTTTTTACCTGCCTCTGTGGTTCTTGTGTGATTTGACCAGCCTTTGTGGTCTATATGTGGTGTTGGCCTGCCTTTGGTCTTGTGTGATGATGACTAGCCTTTGTTGTCCCTGTTGATATGACCCGCCTTCATTGTCTCGTGTGATGATGGCCAGCCTGTTTACCTTGTGTTATGATACCACTCTGTGGTCTAGTGTGAGTTTGACCGCCTTTGGTTTTGATCTCGTGTGATGATGGCCAGCCTTGGTTACCTTGTGTATGATGACCAGCCTCTGTGGTCTATTGTGTGTTTTGACCAGCTTTGTTGTCTTGTGTTATTATTACCATCCTCATTGTCTTGTGTATGTTGACAGCCCTGGTGGTCCTTGTGTGATATGATACAGCCTTTGTTGTTCTCGTGTGATGATGGCCAGCCTTTTTTGTCTTGTTGGATGAATAACCAAGCCTTCAATCGTCCTCGTGTGCTGCTGGCCATCCTTTGTGCTTTTGTGTGATGAGCCAAGCCGTTGTTTGTCTCGAGTGGTGAATGACCACCTTCATTTTCTTGTGTCTGTTTGACCATCTCTGGGGTCGTGGTGTGAGTAATGACCACTTCGTTGTCTTGTGTGTTGTTGACCTTCCTGCTGTGGTCTTATGTGATGATACCAGCCCTCTGTTGTCTAGTTGATTGTTGACCACCCTGTCAGTCTTGTTTGATGTTGACCAGCCTTGTTGTCTTGTGTGATGATGACCAGCCTATCATTGTCTTGATGGTGATGAATGGCCCCTTTTGTATCTTGTGTGATGATGACACCGTTGTTTGTCTCGAGTGATGATGACCAGCTTCCATTGTTCCTGTGTTATTTTACCACCTCTGTGGTCTTGTGTGATGATGACACCAGCCTTCATTGGTCTTGTGTGTTGTTGACCTGCCTCTGTGGTCTTGTGTGATGATGACCAGCCTCTGTGGTCTAGTGTGATTTTGACCAGCCTCTGTAGTCTTGTGTGATGTGACAGCTCTGTAGTCTTGGATATGTTGACCAGCTTTGTTTCTTGTGTGTGTTTACCAGCCTATGTAGTCTTGTGTGATGTTGGACACGCCCCTTGTGGTTCTAGTGTGTTGTTGACTCCTGCCTTGTGTATCTTTGTGTGATGATGAAAAGCTTGTGGTATCGAGTGATGATGAACGCTTCTGCTGGTGTGAATGTGGGATGTGACAGCCTTTGTGTGGTCTAGTGTGTTGAGACCTAAATCTGTGGTTTGTGTGATGTTGGTACTGTTTCACTTGCCCATAAGGCAAGTGAAAGCCTACGTCTTGAGGGATAGTGACACCTCCCATGATTCCAGGAACCTTGCCAGCACAGAACAGAAAGGTAATGAACTGCTCAAACACTCCTATGCTTTCACAATGGATAGGGCAAGTCCAGATGGTCATAAGAAGAGTTGACTTTGAGTACCATATTGGTTATCGTAAGCAAATCAAGCACTCTGGCGACCGATTTCCAGCCTCACGAACTGGGTCACACTGACAGCTACAAAATTCCATTTCTGTTATCAAGGTGCAAAATCACAAACATTTTAATGTGTGAAGGCGAGGGCTGCCTTTGCATCATTCCCCCCAGGCACTCTCTGAAGCAGACAGGAGATGAAAAACCATTGATCTCTTGTTTTGTTATTATGATTCAGCTATGGAGCGCACAATAAATGATTTTGTAACAACAGGAGCGACTTTACACATTTGAGAACACCTTTTTTCTCTAACATCGGTTGTATTCTCCTATCATCTACGTTGCAGGTCTTGAACAAGGACTTTGAGGAGACATGTACGGCCAGACTGACTCAGCTCGTAATGTCATGGTGTTCAATCCAGCCCGGGATGAGCTCAGTACTGGAGGGGTCAAGGTGTGAAGGTCAGTTTCCTTGCACATTTCGACATGCCATTGTCATTATAGAGATTTCATTACCTAAATTGAAGAAGGGGGGAAGCTTGTTTTTAAAATATTAAATAATGAATAAAAACTAATATCCTCCCCCCCCCCTCCCACCTCCTAATTAAAACTAGCTCAAGAGGCAAAGGGGAGCAGGACAGTTTTCCAAAGAAAAAAAAAAATTACGGCAACTGAGGAGGAAGGTGTCTGGAAATATTTCTCTGTCTCTGTAGATTTGCTATTCTCTGTTATTGGGACAGAATGGTGAGCTTGGTTGGAGTCTAGCACATTTGAGTGGCCAGATTTAGTGGCTCGTGGGGGTCTCTGCTATCAGTTAGGGCAGTGAAAAGCTGGGTACAGTAGGTCTCGCAAAGAGGCGAAGGTGGATGAGAAAATGCAACTTTGCTTAGAGCATTACAGAACAGGTAGTTTCAGGATTTTTGTCGTCCATAAAATATGCTGGAGCTTATAAGACCAAGCCACATTTTTGGTGGTAAGGAAGAGCTGGTTGAACTCGCATACAGGAAGTTGTGTGATTGGTTGTTGTATCAAAATTAAGCAATTTTTGGTGCGTGGGTATCAATTCGTTGTGGTGCGACTGGAGCCTTGAGTAGGCAGTACTACTCCATTTTGTTTACCCCCTCCCCACAGAGACATTGGAGTATAGAAACATGAAAAAATTGCATGCTATTTTTGCATCCAGTTATTTCTTTTTCCAAGCAGAGGTCTGCGGAATTTAAAAAAATAGCTGACAGAATATGCGACCGGAAACTCAGGCCCATGGCAAACTATGGTCTCTTTCTGAAGTAAGTATCATTTCTTCTGTCAATAGACCGTATCATGAAACGTGAGGGCGCTCTCAAATTGAACCTTTTGTTTTCCTGCTAAAAAGAGTTCATTAACTATTCAGAAACGGAAATGACAAGCATTTCATGTTGGTAGGTAATTCAAGGATAATTAGTCACCGGTTTAACCTTTCACCACTTGAAAATTACACCCTTGTAACCCCCAATTTTTTTTCGGCAGAGGGCTGTGGGATAGATTGTGTCCTGGTGATGTGCAAGGTGGAATGAATGTCCTCATGTTTTACATATTTTTTATATGTATGCTATGTTTTTCTAACCTTACACATTGAAATAACGTCTTTCGGCAAGGGGATTGTGGGATCAGAGTGTCCTGGTGATGTGCATTGTTGGGATAGACTAGAAGTTCCTGATGTTGTACATAATTTTTTTAATATGTATAGGGTGAGGTTATTATGTATATTTTTACTTCAGATGCTTGCTTTTCAGCTCTGCTGACATTGTAAGCTTGGCATGATTTCCAGTTAGGCCATTATTGAATGAACAAAGTGGGATTCATGTACATGTGATGCGTGCCCTACCTGGAAGGTCTCATCTTGAAAAAGTGTTTTTCAAGCAATGGCTTTAAGGAATCAAGGAAAAAAAAACCTCCCCGATGTAGCCTGCCTGAAGGTATTTGCGATATGTCTTGATCCATGTTGTCGGAAACAATGCATCTTGGACATACCTGTATCATTTTTATAAAAGTGTATTCCCTAGTTTCGCATATCAATGTTTTATTAACGTGCATACTTAAGTGTGGGTTATCAATCTTGGGAGTAACCTCCTATTAGGATGAATATGGTATTGTTTTCATGTAGCTTTGCTGTGTCAGCTGTACTCTGTTGATATTTTGACCTTGATTTTGTATTAATGCAAACTACAACACCTCTCTCCTATCATGTAACACCATGAGGAGTTGGACTCGTTGGTGGTGCCTGGTCCGTAAGCTCGAGCTGAACGAGAGGTTACAGCACCTCTACTGGCTGCTCAAACCTAGACAAAGTATCCTGCCACAATATGACGGCAAGTTTCTCTTCAAGATAACAGGTTTTAGTTTTTCCACAGGTCAGTAGCTGTCCCTGAAAATTTCCCTCATAGGAAGAAAGAAAGAACACAAATGTGGCGGTGGGTGGGGGAATGAGGGGGGGAGGGGAGGGGCCAATACCATCTAACTTATTCCTTTCGTCTTGTTGTGTTTGTTGGGGGGCTGTCATGTTAGCAAGGAGTGGTGCTCTCGACCACCCCTTAGGGTTTTTAAGCTTCACTTCCTTTCTCTTTTTGGCTTGAATATGAACTTTATGTTGTTTTATAATTATTATTCTATACGTTGCTGAAAGAGCCTGGGACCAAAGAAACAAAACCAAACATGTTTTTCATCCAGTCTATTTAGGCCCATATTTAACCGAGTGGTTTGGCACAGTTTGGGTAGAGCGTCGGCCTTTCCACCCGTGAGAAAACGGGGGCCCGATATCCATTCCCTTTCGGGTCACCAGACTTGGATGTTGCCTTCCTCGCTGAGCGCTCAGCCCAAGGGATTTGGGCAGGGACAAACGAGGGGTATGCAATTGGGCGAGTTGCCGTCTTTGTGTGTAACTCCCCGCCCACATTAGGTACCGCCAACGAGACATTGCCTTATTCCCTGTACCAGGTGACGGATTCGCATCTTACATATGTGCAGTTCCAGCTCCGCATCCTTGCTGGGCCTTGAATAGGTTCGATCCTCAGCCTCAGCAAGTATATTCGCCTAAAAAAAGTCCTGATGAGGATAGGGAAGAAGAGAACTCCATAAGTGTTTATCTGTCTGTGAAGGCAACTGAAGGGCAGGACTTGTTCTATCTCAGCCACTTGAAGACACCATGGGCGTGATGCCGCAATCTGTTAGTGTAATGTTTTCGTTTAATGTTTTTTTTTCGATAACTTACAATGAGGAGACCTATTGACTGCCAGGTCATGTGACACAATTACTCATCGGACGTCGAACTGATAGTCATTAGTTGACGACCACTTCACTATATGAAGAGCCCCAACATGTTCTTGTTGTGTGAGGTCACCGTCCGCGGGTTGCAGCAATGATATGTGCCGAAATATGCTCCGGACATTGGGATCTAACAGTAAACAGCTGAAGAGAGAACAACCTATAACGCCTCCAGTTCAAAGTGTAAATAAATGTTACCCATCAATGGAATTGGTCGCATATACGTGGTATGGTCACAATGGTTCGATGATGGTAAAATTTCATGGGTGCGAAAATTGTAATGTTTTCACCTTTCTCCTGTGATGCAATTATGCCAAACACCCATGACTTCACACAAGTGTTCATATCAATAAATTAAATTAACACTACATGATTCGTCTGGGCATATTGGTCGTCCAACCAAGGTGGCCTCATGTTAAGTGTCTGGTCTCATTCTCTTAGGGCCACAAAGCCTCTCGTATCACAAGGATTGTGGTAATACTCTACGAGGAAATCTAAGTACTCATACTCGGCTTCATAGATTGTAAGGTTAATTTCTGCATGGCCACCATCGGCCCTAAAGCCTTGAGCTATACTGAAGAGGGGGGGGGTGATAAGTTGCCTGGTCGTGCAACCATTCCACCACTGCGTTTTAAACATCCCAAGACTCTGTCAGAGTGTACTGTTTTGCCTGAATTGAGTTCAGAAAAAACTTTGCAGTCACCCTTTGTGGCATATGTTGTGTGGTGTTGACACGCTTGTCCATAGGGGGTTCCTCTGAAACCGTAAATCCTGTTTGAATGAAATGGTCATGGTACTGAGGTTGTGGGAACATGATCTGATTGGATTTTGGGAAACAAAGTCACTAAATTGCAGGGTAATTAGCTTTTGTATGTATCTCATCGTTTGAAAGCTTGTTAGCCAGAATTCCAACAAATCGTAGGATTATGTGATGTGCTTCAGACAAATAGTGTAATGGGTGGAAGAATTTATTGAATTTTCAATGTAAAAATTTCTAAAAGTTTGTTGGATTCCCATGAAACTTTTAGTGGATATGGTTTATAACGTTAGTTTTCCTAGAATTTTGACATAAAAATGTTGGATTTACCACAATACTCGGTGGATGTTTGGCTGTTGGCTAGCCCGGGGTCATTTGAGAATTGTTGGTTCATTCAATGGTGGTCTAATTTGCATAATTTCTGCGACTTTGAAATTTTGTTGGATTTTGAGGCATATGATTGGATGTGGTCCACCTCTGCTCCTGAGCTCCTGTAAGTTAGCGATTGGGTCCCTGAAGGCTAACTAATTGGTCCACTTTGCAATTTATGGCCAATCTTCATTTATTCACATTTCCACGAACCTTGGTTCATAGGTAAAGTACTTATTGTAATACCAGTTTTCTGTCTTCCCACCTCTAATATTACAATGGTTGGAACAAACTGGATACTTAACAGTAGCAACAAATGATCAACAAAACAGGCAAAATTAGCGATTTGTAAACCCACTTGTGTTATCACTTTACACACACATTTAAAGAAGATGGAATCCAGCTCTACCCACTTTTCTGTGGCGCAGTCCTCACTGAGCTCAGAATTATTTATCAGGTGGGCAAAGGAAGTTTTAATTTTTTTTTTTTCATGCATGCAGCCACAGGATGTGCTGTCACCAGTTCTCCTTAAAATTAAAGTTGAATGCAACTTCAAACCAAGCTGCACCACAATGCAACTACGTGATGTTAGTAAACGACGAGACAGGGATCGCCCACAAGACGTCAATTCACCTTTGACTATTCCCAAAGTCTGTGCTAAAACTTTTTTTGGTTTTTTGGTAATTTTAATTTATTTTTTGAAAAGGTGAATTATTTTGGTCTGGAAGGTTAATTTTTATTTTTCGGGAAGGTTAATTTACTTTTTGGTGGAAGTTGAGTCTACAACACTGTTCAATTCCTACTATGGTCCTCCATTCCTCCAACAAGCCCTTCTCATAACAACTTGGAAAAATGTTTATCACTCATCCATGACCAAAAATTGCATTGAACATTGAGGAGGCCAGAGAGGGTATTGGGTTGACAGGTGGTAATAGGGGATATGCTTACTACCAGAGTTCAGTGGAACGTGTAAAAATTCAGATCCTGTTCACTTTCAGTCAAAGTTTGGAGTCTGACTGGATTCCTGGTTCACACTTTCAGAGGTCATTCACGGCATTACCAAACCTCTTCTCCACCCTGAGACGTCTACACTGGTCCTGTCATCATCCCTGGATGGGACCGTAAGGAGTGTGGTCCTCCTTGATATCATGGAAGAGAGATGGAATGGTTAGTCCTCAATAGACCATATTTGAACTTGTACCGCTATACGCAAGATCCAAGCAGTGGAGAGAGCAGTGACACAGAGGTGTTTTTGTTTAACTTTGCACATAAATATATATATATATTACAGATATAAACAGCCGATGATGTTTTGGTGCGAAGCGACATGCCTGACTACCTGCCTGCTACCTGCCTGCTTTTCATTCGACTGTACATACATTCTAACAATACACAACAGTTTTCGCTGAGGAATTTCGAGGCACATTGACTTACAAACTCATTACCCAAGATGATTTGGAAGCTCCGATTGGGGGGGTGGGTAGTGCTGGTTGAAATCAGCCATGGTAGAACATGTGAAATTGAGTTGCTCAAAGTTACAAAGCAAAAATCGTCTGGGGACGTGGTTGTGACGCCTGCCTTCACAGTAGGGAGTGCAAGACTTGCGGACACTTACGGTCGGGACACGGCAATGCAACCAACGGAATGCTTGCAATATATTGCATGGAATGGGAATCACATTGTTGTGATCATCGGGCTAGGCGTCTTTCCTCTTGGATGTTCACGTTGAGAAGTAGGAAATTGTCAATCTGCCACGTCATCTCATCTTCATTCCCAATACCTCCTTCACTCTGCAGTTATGATACAAGAGGCATGTCTTATTCTATATACAAGCAGACGGCACTTGAAAATTGCTCCTAACCCCTCCGTTGGTCTCTGCTCCAAATCCTCGTGCTCAGCCATCCAGCAAGAAAGGCAACAGGTTCCATTTGTAAAGTCTTGGGGGTATGAGTTAGAAAAACCCGTTTCCCAGGTGAAAGGACGACGCTTTACCCAATGTCTTGGGCGGTGCCACCAACTCGGGGTATTTACAGGTGGAGGGGTAGGCAGCGCATCAGGGCAGTATTCAGGTCTCACCTGCGCCGGGCTTTGATAGGTCCTCTTTTGTCTGGCAAGTATTTCCAATAGAATCCATTGAAACAAGACTTTGTACTATTGTTTTATTCTTATAGCATTGTGATGTCCACAGAAGTTATTCACTGGATGGGTCTCATCGCTGATGAGAGCATGGACAGCAACGCGGAGGGAGTGATCCATAGGAATATCGGTCAGGCCGTCCAATTCTATGCTCTCGTCAGGAGTAGGGTGACCAGTATCCAGGTGGCCCAATCTGCTGGAAAGACAAGTAGGTACTTGCTGTTGGGGAAGATTCCAGGTAGGAATCTGAATTTTTCAGAAAGTCTATGTACTGCTGACTCACAAAATGTATATTATTACAGAGCTTGTGGAACGTGTCTTCTTCAGTTGGGGACGGTTGAAAACCCCAGCAGCTTTTTCCCACAGTGGTGATGGTGACTAAGGTGGCATGTCTGTTCATTACCTCCCCTCATTGATTTGCAAAGTAAACGAGCACACCTCACTTCCATGGGTAGCCCTGCAGAAGGCTTCGCCAAGGATCTGCCCACCCACTATTGAAACACTTTCAAGCTAACCATCATGGCACCAACTAACTACCATACCATGAACAGCTCGAGTGGTTTGACCTCAGCTCGCATGTTCAGAACCCTGCAACTGGGGTGTCGGTGGGGGGATTCATCTTTGCCAATGAGCTGGAATTGCAATGACCTGATTAAATGTGGAAATACAGACCAGTATTTGTTCAAACTGACACCATTTCCACTCCCAAATTTGTCCTTTCAGATGAGAGGTCATAATTGATCCTGACATGGGAGGCGAACACCCTAACCTGGCCTTTGAAAGATATCTATTGGACTATTCTTGACAAGATACTCGTTGAATTTACAACTGGTGTAGGTGGCCTGCTACCTTCAGTCAGCTGGAGGACTTGTCCAAAAATGTTCTGTGTTCCCGCAAAAGAGGTGGTGGGGCTCACCAGGACAGTTCTGCTGGCCATCAACTGGCCCTGGGAAGAACTCTGGTGTATATCCTAATGCTATTCCTACTTTTGTATGGTCATGCAACAGATAGTCTTGAAACTAGCACAGATTGAAAGAGGACACGTCAAACCCAAAATCAAAAATTTGGCGATGCTGGCATATTCCTTTGTGGAGTATTTATTTTCACAAATGAAATTTCACCATAATTGATGACGTCACCAGAGTAACGGTGCAAATGTCGCCCATTGACTATACACGTAAAATGCTGATATTTTGCTACCATTATAGCAGAAAAAAATTAGCTAATATTCGTAAATGGGATTATCGAAAGTATTCCTTCCATATCGTGTGAACAAAATTGTAAGTTTCAATCTGATCCCATGTTAGTTCTTTTGTCCACTAGGTTTGTGGAAATAAATGTTTGGACGATTTGATTACACAAGGTCAGCGGTTACTCTGGGACGTCAAAGGGCACATTTGTGCAATAGAGAATTTCTCCTTTTCACACTCGAATCGCCTGAAATCTTTCTGAGGTTTGGGTCTCCTAAATTACTAGAAAGACACCAAAATAGCAGGAGTTAGGTTTACAGGACCATTGTACTAAAAGCTTGCAATGTTGTAGGTGACTACAGTCAACATGGCGGTTTCAGCAGAAGGGGATAATTTTTGGTTGTTGGAGCACCACCCTCTATCATGGCCCCTCTACAATTAGCTAAATGGCAAAACAACACCTTACACAGTATAATTACATGACCGGGGTTTTTTTTTTTGTTTACAAAGTTGAGCATCAGAGTAAAACTCCTGTGAAAGTGGCACCGCAGCCCTTCATGTGTTAAAGAAATAGGAGGAACAGTATCAATGTTCTATGATGGAGGAGGAAGAAGATAAGGATACCTTTCAGTGCATAAGAATGCACTGAAGGAGCAATTAAATTCTGAAAGAACATCATTGTACTAGATCTGCTTGCATCTCCTTAACCAAAAGTCCTAACAGAAAAAATTTACGACTCCAAGAATGAAGATTCCGTATCTGAAAATTGGCGGTTTGCTGGGAAGCACCCAATGCGATTGCATGTATATCCTAATACTATTCCTTACTTATTAACCCTTTCAATGTCGTGGGCAACTACAGTCAACATAGCGGTTTCAGGCGACAGAAGGGGATATAATTTGTGGTGTTGAAGCACCCCCTCATCATGGGCCCCTCTTCAATAGATAAAATTGCAACACCACCTTACTTCATAGTATTTAACATGACCCAGGGTTTAAAGTTGAGAATTCAGAGTAAAACTCACGTGAAAGTGCACTGCAGCCCGTCATGCGTTGAAGAAAATAGGAGGAACAGTATCAAGGTTGCTGCAGGGGAAAGACGATAAGATACCTTTCAGTGCCATAAGAACGATTGAATTTTGAAGACATCATTTGCACACTCTCCCTTACTTACTTTTTGATCTACTGCATCTCCTACCAAAAATCCTAACAGAAAATTACGACTCCAAGAATGGATCGTATCTGAAAATTGCAGTGCTGGGAAGCCCCAAGCGAGATACATCTGGCATTCAAATGCTCAAAATGGATGCCACAATTGTTATTACAAACTCTCACAATTTAGCCTCCCCTTGCAGAATGCCGAGTTATTCATCATTGTACAGAGAGGACAACTAAAAACAGATGACTGGTATTGTATCACTGGATTCACGCTTGTTATGCGGTATCCACACGTATGAATCGCTGTTTATTGCAGCGTCCGATTGTATCCATGAGAGACCGTAGGAACTTGTCAACAGTGCTCCCAACCGCCATCCCCTCTCACAACTACAATGACCACAGCGAGTCCTGGCGGTCTCCCTATAACAGGGAGTTGTATCTCTATCTCTGATAAACCCGCAGGAGATGGGCTGGGTCTATACCAATGAAGGTGAGAGCGGGACAAAAGGGTGGTGGGTGGTTTTTATACAGGACACATTAGATCCCCTGCTAGAGTAAAATCACCCAACACACTCTATTATCACTACAACAAGCCAGTACTCTGGGTGTCCCTCCTATAACAGGGAGTGTAATCTGGCATATCTACTGATACACCCTCAAGAGATCTGGGTCTACACCATAAGGTGAGAGTGGGTATTGGGTGTGGGTGGGTATACAGAACCATTAGGTCCTGTTCCTAAGAGGACCTTATCATAGACCAACAACAACCACTTCTATTATCACTACAGCCAGTACTGGGTGTCTTCATAACAGGGAGTTAATCTGGCATATCTAACTGATAACACCCTCAAGAGATATGGGGCTACCCATGAGTTTAAGAGGGGTATTGGGTGTTGGTGGGTTATCCAGAACCACTTGATCCTGTTTAATACTACACACCAACCCTCTATCCCACTACAGGCGAGTCCTGCCGTTCTTCTATAACAGGGAGTGTACTTGGCATATCTACTGATAAACCCCAGAGATATGGGTCTACAACCATGAGTTGAGAGTGGGTATTGGGTGTGGTGGTTATACAGAACCATTAGATCCTGTTTAGAATACTATCACATCAACAACTCTATCACCACTACAAGCGAGTCCCTTGGCTGTCCTTCATAACAGGGAGTGGTATCTGGCATATCGCCTGATAAAACCCTCAAGAGATCTGGGTCTACACCATAAGGTGAGAGTGGGTATTGGAGGGGTGTGGTTATCCAGAACTCACTAGATCCTGTTTGAATACTATCACACCAACCACTCTATCACCAATACCGAGTCCTGGCTTTCTTATATAACCCAGGAGTGTATCTGACATATTACTGATACACCCTCAAGAGATCTGGGTCTACACCATAAGGTGAGAGTGGGTATTGGAGGGGTGTGTGGGTGGTATACATAACCATTATTTCCCTTCTCGAGTACTCTATCATACCAACAGCTCTATTATCACTACAGCGCAGTACTGGGTGTCTGCTATAAAGGGAGTGTAATCTGGCATATCTACGATAGACCCTCAGACATCTGGGTCTATAACATGAGGTGAGAGTGGGTTTTGGGTGTGGTGGGTAAAGAACCATTAGATAAATCCTGTTTAGAATACTATCACATCAACAACTCTATCACCACTACAAAGCGAGCCCTGGCTGTCTCCTATAACAGGGAGTGTAATCGGCATATCTACTGATTAACCCCAGGAGATCTGAGTATATACCATGAGGTGGAGTGGGTATTGGTTGGTGGGTGGGTATGAGAACATTAGATCCAGTTTATAATACTATCACATCAACACTCTATCAACCACGACAGCCAGTACTGGCTGTCTCCTATAACAGGGAGTGTAATCTGGGCCTATCTACTGAGAAACCCTCAGGAGATCTGAGTAATACCATGAGGTAGAGTGGGTTTGGGTGGGGTGGTATGAGAACCATTATATCCTGTTTAGAATACCATCACACCAACAACTCTATCACCACTACAGCGAGTCCTGGCTGTCTCCTATACAGGGAGTGTAATCTGGCATATCTACTGATAAACCCTCAGGAGATCTAAGTGATTACCATGAGGTGAGATGGTATTGGGAGGGGTGTGGGTGGTATACAGACCATTCAGGTCCTGTCTAGAGTCTATCACACCAAAGACTCACACATGCCTGCTGAATCACCTTCAATAAAAATGATCTGAAGTGTATATACCGCTTGGGATTGGGTTCACCAGCTGAGTGCCTTGCGATTCTATAGATATTGATATCCTCTATTTGTCTGATTTGTATGTTTTGTCTATATTTATCAATTCACTACCTTGAGGAGTATATACAGTTTAGCAAAGCTGCCGACTTCTGTGCACCCACACAGAGCTCCAAACTTAGCGGTGGCTTCCTTAGCATTGTTTCATATAGAGGCAGGATGTCATGCTCGAGCACCTTCAGCTGATTCTGTCCTGTGGGGCACGCCACAGGCCCCACATGGTGTCTGAGGCCGTGAGGGCAAGGGGCAACCCAGAAGTGCGCTCCTTGACAAGTATTTTTTCATTTTCTTTAACAATTTTGATTTTTTTTGCAATCTGTATTTCCATTCCAGGACTGACCCGCCTGTAGACAAGCAGTGTGGGATGTCAGTCCGTATTCAGGAGAGATTCAGCCGAGTGCCGCCTGTTGAACACAGACCAGGTACCATTCTCGGGTAAGGTCTTCTAACCTACTATTCCTATTTTAACTGGGAGTGAAGTTACATTAAGTATAGGAGTATATATATGTGCCCATTTGACTCAGCTCGTGGTATGGACTGGCAAATTGGAATGTTTAATGTGGCTGTTCAGCTCTCCTGATGTGCCTCTTTGGCAAGGCACTGGGGTCATCTCAATTGCTTTGCTTTTCTTTCACCAGTTGCTCAGTGAGACCTGAGAGGGACTTGAGTACGATAGGCACTCTAAATCAGTGCTGCCACCTACTTTCTTAGGTTGTCTGAGGCAAGGCGATCCAAGTAATAAATGTATCGCACTCTTTGGAGCAATGTGCAGCTGAGTAGAGCATAAGTAATACAGGTATTACATTACACATCACCAAGCTCCTTCCCTGGAGGTTTGACATCAGAATGGTTGCCTACAATATTTTGCAACTTCCTTAGAGCCAATATTTGCAAGCCTGCTTTAAATGTTAATGATTTAGGCCACTGTTGAGCCAGGATTGCCACAGCCAATGTTAAAAAAAAAAATCACAATCCTTTCTAAGAAAACTCAGAGAGGGGGGGGGGCAATACAACTCTGGGCCTGACTCTTCCCCCTACTAACAGAGCATACTGTCTACATGTATTAGACCTAAAATGGGCACAGCGAACATTTTTTTTCTAGCAACAGATACTACTTACTTACTGCCCTGTTGAGGGACGTTGTCCACCTGCCCATGTTACAGCTCTTATCAAATGTATGTCAACTCACATATTCTCTACTCTCCACCTAGGAGAGTCCATCCTCTTCCCCTCCCACAAGTGGCCCTGATAGGGGACCGATTTTCACATAATTGTCAAGGACAAGTTATGCCCTGTCTACATGCAGGCACCCACGCCATGCAAACACACCACACACACATACAATGGTGTGTACTTGCCCACCACAGTCTTCACAGCACTCTGTTTTGTATTTTCCAGTTTCCCTGCCCCGCCAATCAAGTCTTTGCACTGACAAGCTATAATGATCAGTAAGCCCACCGCCCATGGTAAGGGACCATGTCCGCCCTGTCCATGTAACAGCCCTCACGACCATCACTCACACATTGTTGTACTGGACCAGGAGGTCCCTGTTTTTCACCCTTGCAGAACAACTTCCTGGTGCTTGGATTGCAGGTAAATGTGTCATTCTGTTTCTCTTTCACAGCTGATGAGCAATCATCTTTCGAAAGTGTGCCCTTCTCATACTGGAACAGTTAAGTGGGTGGAAGTGAGGTGCTGTCATTGTGGCCTATCATTGGACTTTTATCATTCTTGAAACCAAACCTATCAGCCCAATTTCGAGTATGTATTGTTCCTTGATATGAGTGTGGAGGCTTAATGAATAACGTCAGAGGATTGTTTCTTACACTGTTCTCTTTGTGTGTCTGTGGTGTTTACAAGTGTGACCCCCTGGCACCATACCATTACCATCCCATTATGATTCTACATGAACTGGTTTATAGATTCATTAATAGCTACTCAAGAGCCCTAATTTTTCTCCACGTCCTATTGCCATAGTGAAGTACGACAAATTTATCTTTCAAAGCTTCAGAGAAGGAAGAGCAAGGTAAAAACCTTATTGAAGAAACCAATAATTTCTTCAAACATTTCCAAGTCATGGCAGAGTGTGGCAGAGTCCAATTTTTGTACACAATATGTTGGCGACATCTCTAGTTTATTTCATCTGTTGTTATAGACAGAGAATTGATTTTTTCATTTTGCGCAATAGTTCATAGCATTTTTATTTGCTGTTTGCTGTTCTTTCCAATGTGGCTGTTGCCTCGTTCAGGTAAAACAACCACCCCATCAATCAACTCATGGAATATTTTTGACCATTCCACTCAAATAAACATCTTCATTGGGATAAAACCTTTCAAAACCAATGTGGAAGAACTACTATCACTGAAGCAGTCTATCGCTACGTCGAGGAACATTGTTTGGATAAAGGATTGTAGAGTGGGGCTTTGACTATAACCTCCACTGTTTCCTGGCTGCATGGCACCACAAATAACTAAAATATGACATGATGTATATTAGAGTACGACTGCCGGCTTGGATACAACCGTCAACACCTACCAACCCACTACAGCAATCCTCTCCTTAGACTAAATGCTTTTTCGAAGTGGAAATTATGTGTAACTTTTATTAGAATAAGATTGTTTGCAGGGTTTTGCAATTATGACCTCATTTATTATTGCATGATGGGATGCTATTTCGATCTTGTGCAATACATCATGCACAAACTTCGAAGGACTGTAACTCCGTAACGGAAAGTCCTATGAGCTTCGGGTTTGGACTGACTCATTCAGTTTTTTGCCAGCTAATGTATTTGCATCTTTATAATTCATCCTGTAGTTGTCCTTCAAACTGAATAATTGTACAATTCTGTCTTGTTTACAGGATGGTAGAATAGTTTTTCTGGACCCTATCAAGTATCGGACATCGGTACTGGAATTACAAGCATGTAAAGATGCGGTGAGTCTGTGGAAGCAGTTATGAATGTAGCATAAAATTTAAAATTCATAAGAAGGGATATAAAAGGGCTTATTTGCAACAGAGGTTTTCACCTAAATCAATGTTTTAGGCATCACAAGCCACAATAATGGAGTGACTATTTGAGGCAGGGTTTCACACTGGATGCAATCAGTGAAATGCACACAAACTCTCCCATCCCTCCAATGTGTTGGTATGAACCAATGCTAACAAAGAAGTATAGACAGGCAGCATTGAAATGTGTCAGAGTGTGCAGAATGTATCTGGTTTGATGGATACAGGTTTAGGAAGCTCAAAACCTGGCTGTACTGTTAATCCTACCTCACACTATACAACGCAGCTTGCGGCGACTGCGAGCGGCGACCATAAGCTCCTTGCGACTACTGGCGAGGTCAACTGCGGTCAATTTCCCAGACAGTGACGGTATTGGTTTGAAAACCACTGAAAGATTCACAAAGGAGAAAAAATGGGGATATCTTTCATTCAGGGTTTTTCGTATGTCCTCCAAGAGTTATCGAAGGAAGTTGGAAAACTGATAGCAAAAAAGATACACGTTCAGTCGAGCTATTTCGAGCTTCCTAGCTGCCAATGCTTTTGATTTATTTGCCATCACAAAACTATGTGGGCCTTGCGGAATTTCAAAATTTCTTGAACTCAAAATTCACTGCACGGTTGCAGTCAGTCTGGCGCCTCGAGTGGCTAAGGCGCGACTGGTATTTCCTCACACCTCACAGTAACACAGCGACTGCAAGTATGACTGTAAACTGTCGCAGCTTGCCGTCAGCAAATTCCATACAGTGTGACGCCGGCTTAGTGGATGAGCACCAGTGATAACTCCCCTTATTCTATGAATAAACGGGCTTCAGATGATATCAACGCAGGGGTGCTCCGGGATCGAATGCTCTCTCAGACCTGTAGGAGCGGAGAGTTTTATGTCCAACTGGACTGCTCATAGTCAGCCTACAAGACCTTTGTAAATATCTGGAAGTCTGAAGAACCCAAGGACCACTAGTCCATTGCATTACAGCAAAGGTCTGACGTGAAGACCCAAGACTTCCCAATCGCAACTGCAGTACCACGACCCCAGGGAAAATGCTCGGTGAATGCTAGAATGTTTGCTTGCAAAGCGTCAATGATACCGCGTTCCACGTCTCCCCCGCGTGTAATCTGCAACCTGCACCATGTTCTGCTATATATGCAGAGAATCTCCTAAAAAAAGCAGGATAATTTATACTCATTAGTAACCCATCCTGTCAAAATAAGGGATATGTCGCCAGGTACAAGTTATTCCATATTTGTCCATATATATTAGTATATGAAAAATGTTATCAATAAACCTAGATACCTAAATCTGCACATAAGCTTAAACAGTTCAATGATAATTAGTCAAAAGATTATGCGAAATGTTCCTGGTTTTGATGGAATGGACGACATTTCAAAACTCGGTCTCAATGGGCGTAGTGAGCCAGGTATCAACATGATGACTCTGCTGTTTTGTACTACTCTGACTTAAATGTCCTAAAATTAGGAGAAAAATTATTCCAATTAAATAGGCCAATATTTGGATCAAAGTTATTAAAACAGCTCTAAAAAGGTGGAATGGTTTCCTGGTAGGCATAAGCAGAGGCTATAATTTCGGGGAAAAAGATAGGTGATGCTCAATCAACAAGAAGTCCGGTCACAGAGAAGTCATAACCTTTGTGATGCAGTATTCAAATAAGCCAGTTTGTGTTGTAACGGCGCATGCTCACCAAGAACAGAATGGGGCATAGAGGAGATTCCACCCATAGCAATGTCGTTACAGCTCATTTTTAATCTGTCACCACTATTTGAACACGCAACAATGCATCCCATGTTTGCGAATGTTATTGTTGATAAGTATGGGGGGAATTGTAAAGTTTTGGTGGTGGATGTAAATTTCGGCAGGGGAGTTTTGAAGATCATCTGACACTGTACGTTCAACGACGAAAATGCCACTGTCCCCTATGCCTTTGACACAATATCCAATATAATCCACCATTAAACTTAACTCCGAACGGGCTTATAACTACAAGTTTTAGTCTTTGTAGAGTAGTGGCAAGTGCAATCCTTACAGGAAGTGAAGAGCTTTCGACAGGGCTCAACCAAACTTTCCATTCACTTGTATTTGCTTTACGTTAGATATTGGTCCATGAAAGCATTTGAAGGCAGCCGGGGAGGGGGGGGCACATGGTCTGTTTACAAACCTCCATAAGATTTATGGCTTTGCATTTTATGTTCTTCTAATTGATTTCTGTATGATCCCCACGTTTCTTTTAGGTCATTGGATTGGACTTTGACAACAGGAGCAGCATCCTTATAGCCAGGAGCCATCTTAGAGGAGAGGTGATATGAGCAAGCTATGGGCCCTGCCTGATCTGGACCTTAAACAGGAGGTCCTCTCTCGACGAGATGCCACATCTTACGCTTACGCAGTACGTATTATGTCTTATTCATTGGCGCGATTGTTTCAATTTCTATCCTTTTGTGATGCTCAGGAAATTTTTCTGTTTATGCTGTGTACTTCCTGTGCCTTATATTATATAAGTATTCATCCTAATGGGAGCATATGCCCTAATAAAAGTGAACCTGCATTGTCAACCAACTTTGATTTTTGTGTCCTAATGAGAGCACAGTCAAAATCAGAATGAGAGTTTGGTCAAAAATTTGGTGTCCTTTGACGAACAGACAAACGAAACATCAGCTCTTGATAAAATTTAGTAGGAGTGGACTCAATATGTTAGTTGAAGCTATCTGTCTGCTCCCAGTGATTGGTGTATACTGTGCCAGGGACAAATGACATCCCATTTGTAAACATTTGCTAGTTCCATGAGTCAATGGGTGCGTTTTTGTCGATTGTTAGTGATAGATAATTTGCAAGGCGACTCAACGCGAAGGGTCACGAGATCAGTAATCAGCTGTGTTTTCAAGGGGGACGTAATTTGTATACAGAAGCAGTGCTAGCAGAGGGCGTGGCCTAACTCTCAGTCTCTTAGGACTGTTCGCTCTGTTAGATGATGTTATGTTATCACATGACTGGTCAGTCACTAACGGTCCCTTTATTGAAGGCTAATGAAGTGATTATCTAACAATAGAAGTTGACTAAAATGCAGCCAATGTTCCAATAAATGCTCATTCTCAAGAGTTTTTGCATTGACGCCGGCACTTTTGTGCTGTCGAAACATGCTACGTTCCCTAATTGCATTTGTTTATATGGAATGATGATTTCAGTTCGTCAATAGACATTGTGAGGTCTTGCTAGGTTCAGAAACTCGTTTTGGTCGACACCTTTGTTCCCATAATCTCTTATTGTGTGTGATCTATTGTCTTCTCCAGAGTGGACCACTTCATGATGGGCCACCTGGTGGATCCCTTGCCATTTATAAGTTCACCCCAAGGTCCTCTCGGTGTCTTACTCTGTTCCTCTTGATGACGGTCAGCCGGAGCATCTAGCTGCAGTCCTCTCGGTGGACTCGTGCACAGAACTAGGCATCTTTGTATCCTGCAGTAATACTGATATCACTATGGATCTTCCACATTCGGGTTCCAAGGTTACATCAAATTAATTTGTCTGTGAATCAACCTCGTAGTAATGGTGATAATGTAGCATGGTTTCTCGATAATTGATATGAATGGAGTATATTAAACAACCACAAACATACACATTAACAAGTATAACTTGGGCGTGCATGTATTGTCAACAATTAAAGGGCAAGTCCAGCCAAAAAATTCAAATGTCATATGATTGTACTTGAAAACATGGCCAATAAAATATTGCCTTATGTTCAATAGCATGTTCGGTTATAAAGTTATGAATTTTTAAAGATTATTATTTATCACTGCTACGTGGCAATTTTGCCAAATGGCAACATTGAGTGACGTCCTACAATTTTAAAGAAAAACGTGAGAAAATGTCTTAACTGTCTCCCTTATAATGGTAAATAGGACATAAAAAGGTTGCAGCTTGCCAAAATACCAAAATTATATGAAATGTGAGGAACCATATCTTCCAACCGAACATGCTATAAACCGGAACAAAGTGATATTTGAATGTTTTTATTCTCTTTACATTATAACACCATAACTTTGGCTGGAATTTGCCTTTAAGATAGCTACCCGTCGCATGCTCGTCCGCCCAAGACAGAGACTGCCTCGACACGTACACGGCGGAGATGAACACATAACAGATTACGAACATATGGAATGCACCGTATCTTCATAACAATTGAAACACAACATCACACGGAGTGGCAACACAGACGAACACAACTAACGATTTATAAAGTGGGAATACAAAAACTAAAAATATAGGTGGCACACTCTACAATATTATTCATCTAGAGAGGTGCAAACAGCATAAACCCTGCCTAGTTCTAGGTTTCCGGCATCTCCACCAGTAACAATATTTTCACCTTTAGTCCACACCTCCAGGGTTTTCAGTAAACCGTCCAAGAATGATTTCTCACTGGACTCCTACGTACCTCGGGGATCTGTACTATGCCGGCAGGTGATGCTCATCACGTCATTTCTCTCTGGAAAAGAGTTTCTAATTAACCTGAATATAATTTCTCACTGACAGTACTCCAACCCCTGGGTATCTTGTATCTGCAGGTTATGGTATCATTATAACTCTCTAAATCTCAGGGTTCTAGCTGTCTTAAAATAATAATTCCTTACTGACCGAGACTACCCAAAAGTATCTATTACCCTGCAGGTGATGGTAGCAACTCATACTGCTAAATTCAGGGTTTCTAGTGAACCTAAGTAATAAATTCTCCCTGGACTGACTACTCACCCTAGTAGCTCATCTTCTTCCCCCACCCCCGTTTTTTTTTCATGCAGGTGAATGTGTTATTTCTCTGAACTTTATACAGTCAGGGTTCATACACAAACCTGGGAAATCACTTCTCATTACTGGACCCATGTCAAAGTATATTCGCCTCTTGCAGGTGCAGTGCCCTTGGGGTGCTTATGAACATAACTGTTACAACCTATCTGAGAAATCAGTTATTGATGTTTTAGGAAAGATACATATACAAGGTACATATCTTCCTGAACATTCGCCGGACGTTCCAAAGTTGGGTCTGGCTGGTGAAGTATGAGTCAGGTGGTATGGACATGTAAATGTAGTGGTAGATGGGATGGCAGGCTCCAGAGGAGTACAATGTTGAAGGGAAAAGGGAAGAGAGGGGTAGACAAGAAGAAATTGGCGCAGTTTCATCATAAAGACATTTTGTGTGGACTCTTCAGATCGTCACCCACTGAGCGTAATAGGTGGCGGAGGTGTAGTAGTACAGCATGAAACTGTCAAAACCCATAGAAGTGGAACCGCGATGTAAAAACTGGAGGATGATGGAGGTGAGAACCTCACTGATCCACGATAGGGGTACCTAATTAACAGGACATCGGTAACTGTCTACAGAAGGTTGCACGAATATCTTATGGAGAGCTTGGCCGTTACTCTCGCTTGCTTATGGGTGGCCAACTCCCGCTGGGTGCACGGGCTGCGATTCCCCTAGTACAACAGTTTACTTGGGTGGTATCTCTGAGGGCAGCGATAGTGGTATGCGAGTAGATGTATGTATGAGGTCTGGCTGAACGTGATACTCGATCTCACCTGGATGGATTAAGCCTATACTTGGTATGCGTGTAGCGTCATGGACATGGACCCTATGTTTTAGGGTTAGGTCTTTTCTTTTCTTTTGTATATAGAGTCTAATGGTGACACAATAGCCAATGGGGGAGGAAAAAGCCAAATGTAGGTGCCAAAACACACTAATACAGAGAAAGACACCAAAGGCTAATCAAATGGGGTCCACAGCAGCCACAGAAGTGACAAAAAATAAAGTGCCTGAAGTCAACAGAGAACCCTAATGTTTTTAAAATTGACTCTCTAAGATAGAACAAGCTATGACTTGATGTGGATTTCTCAAACGGTGTACATGCACTATTTGGGGTCAGGTATAGATCATCTAGTGAAAAAGTAAGAAGACTTTTGAACATGGCAAGGTTAGAATGCTCAAAAACATTCACGGACCCACTCAAGCCCCTGGCTTTCCCATCCCCGACTACAGGTAGCCACAAATGGTTTGTTTTACTTTATACAGTGAGGAAGGGGCTATCAGGGTCTGGAGGTCTGAACAAATCCTTTAACACTGAAGTAGTAGTAGGGACTCGTGACCTGTGAAGATTCCGTCAACCAACAAGGCGGACCTGCTGATTGGCTACAAGAATCACCTGTTCGGGATTCACGCAGCAAAGGTAGGCCGAATATGGAAAAAAAAAAGTATCACAAAGTTATCCTGTTTAGGACAAATGCATTTCTTACTGTAGAAGCCCATGAGCAATGTACGGACCGCAATAGTTCGTACAGAGGACCTAACCTTTGTTCTCGGAGATTACCCTTGTGTAGGTCTAAGACTGTATCGCGGGATGTAATAAAAAATTGGTTTTAGTTTTCCCCGATAGAGGACATAATCTTCTATTCTGAAGCATTAAGTTGCCTCTCATTCAGGATTTTTAATCACATCATTAGATTTATATGACGTATGGCCATCTACTTGTTGTAGGGCCAGGCAGATTATTGTGAATAGATTGTGACTTATATATTTCAGGTTTTTTAGGCTAAAAACATGCAGTCTTTAGGTAATTAATAATAATATATTGTTCTTTTATATAGCACTTTTCAGGTTTGAAGACTTGCTCACTCAAAGCGCTTCACAGATATTACCCCTGATCATTAGTGACTTGTCACACCAGTAACATCAGCACACACCGGCTTGTTTGTTCTCTCCCGACTCACATTTCAGTACATCACCTCACCATATCCCCTGGGGACTTCCCAATATCAAGCAGCAAATAGGCGCTCGATGACTCTCACAGTCACCTCACAAGGTTCCCCCTTTTACACGTGGGTGGCGTGGGGACATTTTCAGGAGACATGCCTTGTCCAACAGCACTGCAGAAAAAATCCTGGGCTTCCAATGGGTCTCCGAACTCGCAATCAATGTTTTTGCCGTCTGAGCTCTTCCTACGGAGCTAATCCTCCTTCCTGATAACAATGATCAGTATATCTTTATGTATCTGATCAAGGTATGTTCACAGAAATTTCGAACATATTCAAAACACCGTGGAAGGGCTGACAGAGGTAAGTTCTGTATATATTTACAAAACCATCCAAACAGTTTGTAATTATGTGATATCATGTTACTCAAATGTATTCATTAACTATCCTTTCATATTTAGTTCTGCCAACCTTCCAGAAAGACGATTTGAACAAACAGGACGACGCCTTTGATTATGGTAAAGTATTATGCACGATCTTAACATTTGCATTTTATGAACAAAACCAAATTCAGATATTTTAGGTACCTTGCCTATTGGAAACTCCACCTACAGAAAGCTTGATCACTCGTCGATTGTAATTATGCGCAGAAAATTCCAAAAGTGAAGTCTGCTCGAAAACTTAGCCAAATCGTGACCAAAATTCATTTTGTTAGCTTTTCCCAACAGTTAAAACTCAAAATGTTATATTTTTTTTCACTCGAGGAAAGAAGTTCCAATTTCTTGAGTAATCTCTTTAAACTCTCATTCATTGTAGTCTTGATTTTTCCACCCCAGGTCTGACATTTATGAGGACCCTGCCGGAGGTATGAGGTCTGCCACTAATCATGATCTCTCAGCTTAGAGGACTACCTGGTAAGCTTGTTAATAAAGTCTTGTCTACATAAGCATTTTCCTTCAATTTATTATTTGACATGGCATGAAACATGTTTCCTAGGAGCTTCCTTTTCTGTGCCTCGAACTACTTAAAAAGACAACAACATGCGGCACCGTTGTGTCTCATACAAGCGCACGCAGTCCCCAGCCATTCACTGCTGCCTGCACTGGGGGAGGAGTTGAGCGGGGGTGAAAAAAAAAAACCTGTTCAATTCCAGTCCAGGCTGCTTATTTTCTCGGTTTAGCACCTCAAAATTCTGTATGAGGTGATATAGCCAGCAAGTAGTAAAACATCAGTATTATCATGTTCATGGAATCAAGAGAAGATTTCAGTATGAAGCCAATGAATAAATGGGAAATGACTCTCTCACTATGCAGCAAACGAGTTGCTCATCGGAGATGGTGTGTAACAGCTCCCTATCTGTCACTCCATTGGACATTGCTCTCGAGCAGTGAATCTGTTATGCCCTTTGTTTGCATAACTCAATCCTCTATGCAAATGAATGCCCTGTTGTTCTTCGCTTCCTCACTTAGCACCTGTGTGCTTCTATCTATCTGCCCTCCATATTGGAATTAGTTGGGAGAGAGTTTTGTTTCTTATTGTGATCATAAATGATGAGAACTGTACCTGTTTCTCTCTTTAAGTTCCTTCAGGCTCATTTCATGTTCTTTTCCATCCAGAAGCACCATACTGTAGGTATCTTTGATTGACTGATCTGAACTAGCCATTGACAAAAATCTGTTGAAATGCTAGTATAGGCCACAATTCGTAATTTCGTGGATGGTCCCTGTGGCGAAACAATTACTTTGTTCCGAGCGTCTCGCTTTTTAAAATTAGGGCGAACAGACCCCATTTTTTCCCAATGGAAATGATTTGTAGTGCTGTAATTTTTGACTGAGTTCTTTCTCGTAGATAAGGTATTGAATGATGGCATTCATTTTCAATATCATTAATTCTTTTTCTTTCTTGAATATTTCAAAGGCTGAATGAATCTTTAAGCGGAGCGCTCAAGAAAGTAGACCCGCACAAAATGCAATAACACAACCCCATGGGGGTCAGGTGGGTCCAGAAAAGTTTGGTTAAAAAATTTCTGTTGTTCTTGTGTCTTGTTCTGCAGGTTCCATACAGTCTTGACTTTAAAGGGCAAGGAGGGCTTCCGGGTGGGGTGGGGGGGCGGGTGAGGCTTCACCCCACAGTCACGCAACTCTGATCAGGTAACGAGAACATATATCAGCATTAGTGGTATGTGCATGTATGTGAACATATGCCTTTTTATATTTTTATTTATATATTATCTTTTTAATTCCAGTAATGAACAAAATGTGAGTGAAAATTATTATGTAATATGATCCCTTGGGTTGATTGATTGGATGAGAGCAGTAATGCAAAAATTGCACTACACATAATATATTTCCCCTTATACATCAGGACGCCCCTACTGTCGGATTTTGTTGGACCTTTCCCCCCCAATTCGAGGACGCCTCCGCTTGGAAAATTGAAGAGGGCGATGGAATGGCAAACCCGGACTTTTGTGTTATTGGTTAGATGTTCAATGGTGCTGGGGGGGGGGGGGGGGGTGCATTGTCAATATGGGGGCAGTATTCATACTTCGCAGTTTCACAAACCATGAAGTTTGTGATTTTGCGATAGAACCAATCTAAATTGGGACAATTGTTTTAACGTTAGCCTAATGTTTTGCTTGTCATTCTGTCATCAGTGTATGCTTACAGTGGGGCTTACCCACATCGGAACCAGGAAAGTGTGTGGGTGTTTCCACCCCGAAAGTCTGCGGCACTCTGGGGGTGTGGTTTTAGACACGATCGTTATGACTGAGTCAATTATGAATCACTATTGTAGCAATTATTGTTTTTTTCCTAGGAGAAGGAGGATAGTGATTCTGACATTGCTACTCCATGGCCCCGCACAGACTTTGTATCTCTCACCCACCGTACCCCAGACGGCTTGTCCTACGTAGACCTCTCCTAGAAACCCGGAGACTGCATCAATGACAAAACGGCGCGCCCTCAGAAACCATCTGTACGTAAGATGGTACCTCAAGAATGAGCTTCCAGTGCACTCCTCAAGGTTGATACCTCCTCATGAGTTTTGCATTTTTTGCTGGTTGCCTTTTGTGTGTTGCTAGGTTTGCAGGCAAATACAGTAGGACTAATCCTAATTCCTCCAGACTGACATGGCTTCCGTCTCCCATGAGCCTCTGTCCCACTCTGTATGTGTCACTGTTAGCGTTTGGCTATTACTCCTTGAGACCTAGCCAAATCTTTTGGATTTGCCCTTGGTGATGGGACATCATTGTCAGAATCATATTCTTCATTTGGGTCTATGGGTCACACCAGAGATATAGCCCAAGGTTACTTTGGCTCTAGTCCAGATACTAATGAGGCTGCAGTGATGCTGTCACAACCCCATTTTCTCCCCCAGAGACTGCCAATTACAGGTCTATTAGACTGTTGAAAGATACAAAATTGCACTGCTGTTAGACAAGGCATGTCTTCACTTGATTGTCTCATGCTATCTATTTGTGGCAGTGGGGACCTTGTCAAGTGACTCTATTAAGTAGTGAGTGCCTCATGGGGGGCAGGCCAATTAGGTGAAGGTGCCGCGGGTAGATTTCGCATTGGTGACACACACGAGTGACAGCGAAGTTCATCTTTGAAGCACTTTGAGAACCATATCTTTGGCCCTTTGAGACCATATTTCAGCTCTTGAGCTCATATTTCAGCAATTTTTAAATTGCATCTAACTTTTTAAGACCAATATTTTTGGTATATTAGTATGATATTTCAGCACTTTTGAGACCAATTTCAGCACTTCGAGACTATATTCAGGCACTTTGAGACCGTATTCTACACGGTGGAGCCTGTTGTTGGCCTTTTGAGACAAATCCAGCATTTAACACTGTTTCCTATAGCCACTTTTGAGACCATATTGTGGGCACTTCAAGAAGACTCTATTCCAGTGGACATTGTACTAATAAATTTAACAATCATTTTAGCTGTTGTCTTCTTTCTTGCTGTACTCTTCATCCTTATTTGCTCTCCCTACCTTAGGTCCAGCTGTGGGCATATGCTGCTGCAGTTAATTGCTGAGTTCTCATCTTGTGACACCACTAGTTTGCTACTGTTTGTGAGACAACAGTGTCTAATCTATGATCAGTGCAGTGGCCTGTGTGCACTGCATACACTAACAGGGCAGAACCTAGGCTTTGTTATAAAAGGAAGAACCAACTTATGATTATGCTGTTGAATTTATTCTATCTCCTACCAAGCCATACGGCGGGAAGGGGAGGGGAGGCACTCGAGTTGTGGCCCCCCAACTTTGAAAGAGGCCCATCCGTACCTATCATTTTTTAATCTCTGCACTGCTTCTACTCCTCGCTCCTGGCCCCGAAAGATGTTCCGAGTTCTTCCTACCAACTTCTGGCAGTGGCTGCGGCTGCGCCCTTAATGCAAAGGACTTCAAAGTCTCTGTACATTTTTTCTTCTTCCGAAGTGTGAACACTACCTCATAACACTGATCTATTTTTCAACAGTCGCTGTTGTCAGCAGGAGGAAGGCAGGCAAGTTGCTGCTAGAGGTGGTAAGACCAGAAAGGCCTTGCAGTCTCTGGACCACTTCAGCTTACCAGAGTTTGGTGTCTCACCCGGCCCCTCCCCGACACCCTCACCTCCCTCGACACCAACAGAATTAAATCTTTCAGAGGTGAGATCATTTGTAGCAAAGCTATCATTTTCAATCTTTTGTGAAGAATGGTAATAAAAGTATTTTTCAGGGCTTGATATGGCGTACTCCCACTGAAGTGGTCAGAATCTTTACAGATAGTACCCTGACTATAGGAACCGTGTTCTCTGACAATCTGGGAAGAAGTGACAGCAGTCAATACAGCACCACAGCTGTACTCGTATCACTCACAGGTACCCAATTAGTACTAGGAACACAGGGATCAGCTAATCAGTCTTCCACAAGAATAAAACTGAATTTTTCAGCTACAAAGTTCGAAAAGTTAGAGCTCTTTGGACACTTTTGTTCATGTGTGGCGACCTATATATGGCAACCAGATGGGAGGGCTCTCGGTGAACATATTTGGCAATGCATGTGATATTGTTGTTCACATCTATGGTTGCTGCTCAGTCCTATTGTTCAATTTTTTTAATCAGTTTAGGACTCACACTAGACGTTTGTGGTCCCAGTTTTATAATATTGAACAATGTGATTGTTCATCTTCTTTTCAATCTACATCACTCACTTATATTCTGATATTTTATGGAAACATTTTGACAATGATTCATGAGCTGAGTTGCCTTGTATAGCCGTGTCGTAATGAGTCACTAAATATCATGACTCGAGTCATTGACTTATAGAGATTCATGTGACTCGAGTCACTGTACTGTTTCAGTGGGGAAAATCTCCACAAAGTCTCTCGAGTCAATTCATATCGAAAAGTAGTGACTCGAGTCTTGACTCGTTAAGATATTTTAGATACATTTGCGGAGCAATGATGGCTTGAACTAAGTGCAATATTTCATTTGTTGGAAGAGTAAACTAGTCATCTAGGTTTGCCTTGTTGAAGTGAATGTCTAAAATATTTTCATCATGTTTCACACCATGTTAGTAAACAAAAATTATAAACCTGAGTAGGGTGAAATATTAAGAACTCCCATTAATGGGTTCTAGTTGGAGGCCCTGGTACTGAGCTAATAGATCTCCCGTACTGGACAAAACCTTCCAGATGAGTACCCTCCATGGTTAGGAATAAACCAGTTCGGAGATACAGTTTAATGAGATGATAATTATAGGGTTCAAAGTCAACGGGAACGATGGGCAGTGCAAATTGAGGTACAGTGTGCAGAAACGATCTTCCGAAACTCCCCTGCTGAAAGTCACAAATCCTGCCAACACAAAGCGGAACAACACAAAACAGATTTCCCCCATACTTACAACAATAAACATTGAAAAACATGGCAGGGTTGGTTGCGTTTCAAACAGTGGTGACAGTTTAAAAATAGGCTTGTAACGGTATGCTCTGGGAGGAATCTGTCTATTCCCCGAATTGGGCAAGCCACTTACAACCACAAACGGCTTATAAGTTTAAGGTTAGGGGTATAGATGTAGATGGGGTAGATGTAGGGGGTGGATGTTTGGCAAAATATCCCCAATATCGTGTACTACCATAGCTATCTGTGCCATTAGGAACAACAGTTATGTTATCTGTAAATAGCCATGTTGTTGCTATTGCCTAGCGTAAAATTTATCCATGATGTTGCCTCTATGTATGCCAGGACCATGTATCATTGGGAACAGTAAGACATCTTTTATGTGCTTAAAGTTGTATATTAATGAACAGTATGACTAATATATATATTGCTCATTAGCAAGTCAAACTTTTTATTCATGAACAGGATGATTGATTGCTATTGGCTGATAGCAGATGGATCTCTGAAACGGTTCACTGGGTCTAGAAAGCAAGTCTGGGAGTTACAGTTAATGAAATGATAATGATATTGTGTCAAAGGTCATAGGGGAATGACCACAGTTCAGCGTTGAACGTACAGTGTGCAGAATGATCTTCAAAAACTCCCCTGCCGAAAATTACGAATCCTGCCATCACAAAAACGTTACAGATTTCCCTTCCTTCCCTGCCCCCCATCACTATCAGCAATAACATCCGAAAACATGGGATGAATTGGTTGCGTTTTCAAAAGTGGTACCGTTTAAAATAAAGCTTAACGATATTGCTATGGGGAGAATCGAACCGAGTCTCGTCTATTTCTTTCTTTCTTTCTCCCGAACTGTTCTGTGGTGAGCATTAGAACTTAGAACTACGAACTGGCTTATATTTCAGAATGTGTGCCTAATATTTCAGAATGTCAATTTGTGCCGTTGTTAATATTGATTATAATGATGTGATCCTTCTAGAGAGAAAGTGAAACAGAATCTGAAGCAGAAGTTCTGACCCGGACAGAGATGATGATCAGAAACGAAAGGATGCTCAAGGTGAGGATTAAGAGGCAATTCAGAGTTCATTCTGCTTGAATTGTTCATGTGGTCTGAGCACATTGAAAAACATCCGATTCACTCAGTGATTGGGTTTCCTGTGCCATGCTTATACAGACTATTATTAGCCCTGCAAACAAAAATGAGATATTCCCCTCTCTTCTAAAGAAAATCTCTGAGAACAAAAAATTTGGGCATTTGAATTTTTGACTGTCTGTCGGATTTAGACGTCATCTATAGTCAAGATCACTCACTATGATCTGTACACACTATCGATGACCGTAGTTGAGAGAAAACCAGCAGATATAACCACTGCTGCCGCAGTACTCCACATCTACCAACTATGGTTGACTCAAGCATTTCAGTGCAGAAACCCAAGGGTAGGTTTTAATGTCATGAAAAAGAGTGTATTCCTCTGAGCAAATTATAGGCACTGATTTCATTTCTCTTCATAAACTGCATCTTCTTTGTTGCATAAAATATCAACCTCATCTGTTGTAACAATCCAAGATAACGTGTTGGGTGAGACTGAGTGGAAAAATTGTAGATACCGTAAATAGGATGGGAGAAAATTCTAAGGGTCAAATTATTGAGCCTGATGGTACGTAGATGGGCCTAGTACCACTCGTCAAAATCTTGCTGATCTTTTTTTGTCAACATTCTAGCTGAGGCAGCTCTGGCATCAGTCAAACTGGCAGTACAAGGGAATGTCCAGCAGAAAGGAACAACTGTACCGACCGTTGTGGAGCAGAAAGTAGCACCCCGCCCCAGGTTCGGCATGTCCAGTATCAAGATTGACGCCACAAGCTTGATCAAGAGCTCCGAGTCGGCCCTTTCAGTACCAACCGAACCCACCTCAGCCTTCAGCAGTCGACGGCTCCCTAACAATGTCACTGCAAAACAGGTCAGAACAACAAATATTTGTGTGTTTTGTTACAAGTATTTGAATCACCTTGTATAGTCGGTGTGTGCAATTTTTTAGGGCTTCCACAAGTACACAAGGCATCACGGCTTTGGGTTTCCACCTTCATGTCTCAAGATCAAATAGAAGGAAATTTTGAAACATTTCAATGGTTTAAAGCTAAAAGTTAACCGAATAATTTGTGACTCACTACCAAGCTGGAGCACAACTTTAGTCCCAGGTAAGATTTTACTGATGGGTGCTGATGCGCAGGTGTTATTAAAATGGAACACTATTCCATCAAAGGTTTTCACACCACATTTTACAAAATTGTGGAGAGGCCTAGGTCCCGGGGCCACACATGTCTAGAAAACAAGAAGAAAAGTGCATACTCCCTGTAGAATTCTGCTCCAACCAATCCTCACGGTGCCAGTGCTGCAAGCGAGAGCTGAATCCTACCACCCCCATGAAACTGGATGAAGTTAGATTGTACAGCTGTATGTTACTAGCTGTCACTACTTTTATGTTGCAATCCAAGTCAATAAGTGACTGATCACATGCAATTGACATGTGTTAGTGTGACATGTATAATACTACACATTTCCTGAGGTTAGCACCATACAGTGTATTGTCTCTCCACTCAGGGGTAAGGTGGCTTTCTGGGTGGGGTCACCAGAGTCAGCGCGGGAGAGGGATCATGTGCTTGATCATGACGAGACGGGAATATATGCCGTCTGCCAGTGAATACTAGATTTTCCACCAGTGGAGGTACTGCCCGAATGGAGGCATGGCTTTAAGCCTACCTCACCTCACCGCCTGCAAAATTTCTGGCCGCTTGCACAAGCTTAGAGTTGATTGTGCAATCGACCGTAAGCTTTCGCGAATGGTGGCCATATTGTTTTGGGACACGCACTGGAGAACTTTGCTGAAGAACACAGACAGAGATATGTTCATTTCAAAGGTACTGCGTGAATGCCTTCCAAGAACTGCTGAAGAAAGTTGTACAAAGCATGAACAGTACTACTTCCAGTCGCCCAACTTTCAATTATATGATTGCCCTCACAAAAAACTACGTTGGCCTTGTGGAATCCCTAAACATTTTTGAACTCGTTCAAAACCTTGCAATTGAACTTGCAAGGCTTACGGCGGGTTGGCCACTCGCTGCGGTAACGGCCTCGCGGTCATCACTTCACATCGCACTGCCACACAGACAGGAAACTGTTGGCAGACCGGTAAGCTGTTTGCACGTTGCGGGAGAACAAATTCCATACAGCGTGAGTCAGGCTTTATTCACATGCCTGGTGAAGGATCACGAGTGACACAAAAAAGTGCATTGTCCAGGTCCGCACCTTTGTCAGACCTTGTATAGGTTTAATCGTCTGGTTAGAGGGTGCCTCATAAATAAGATTATAAGAAAGTGCATTGACTACATCGAGAGCCTTATATAGTGTGAAACATATGTGAGCAATCACAAATCATTTATTTGTCGAACCTTACGCATTCTCCATTATTTCAACTTTGTTCACACCAGGATGAAACATGGTCAGTAGACCATAATTGATTAATCACATTTAATAATTTCTTCCAGGCATGGGTCAATCTTCTGATGGACAGAAGGCCTAAGCATGAATGAGAGGTAGATATTGGCGGTCACAATTTCTTGAGGTTGATTGATGCAGTAAATGAACACTTGCATTGCTGTTTCTTGAAAATGTCATGGGGTGGATTGAGATAATGTTTCCTTTTCTGCCTGAATTTACGATTCATGCAAACGTTCTTCCACCATAGGATTCCACATTGGCCAGAAATTCATCCTCGAAGAAGAAAATTGAGAAGAAAAAACAGAAGGGCGGTGATCGGCAGAGGACTGGAGGGAGGAGATCCACCAGGCACCAGCTCAGAACAAAGAAATAGAAACACAGAAATGGGTGCATAGATGAGTAGTCTCAGTAAAAGGTTTAAACAGGGAATAAGCACAGAAGTATCCAATCATGACAACGATTTTGTCTATAATAACCCGATGATACCTGACAAACGAATATTACCAGACCACCAATAATACCTGAAACCCAATAAATACCTGAACCACCTAATAATACCTGACCAAACAATATTACCAGACAGTATTGGTTACCTCGGTTAACCGCCACAATACCTGAAAGCTTAACAGTACCGACTCCTGGATAATACCTAACAAAACCTAATCCACTCCAACAACAACTAAAACAACAACAAAAGCAGTCACAATGCATCCTTTTCTGTTGTGTCTCGCATGAATGAAATTCAGGAAGAGACTTAGTGGGTCACTTTGGCGGTGGCGGTGTGTGTGTGTGGTGTATATCACAATTCTCGGTAGCCAGGGCTTCTCACAAACCGTGAGCCGATTCCGCCGATTATGACGAAATTGTTTTGTGTAGAACCGGGGTTGGGTGTACACGATTGATTAGATTGGGCAGCAAAGTCATTAATTAAGTGGGTAATTAAGCGTATTTTATGTAATTTAGGTTTGGCTCAGTAGCAAGATTACGCAAGAACCGTATGTGATTACAGTGATGTAGGACCTGGATGACAGGTAGATGAACTGATTAGATTTTCAGCCGAAAATATGCTAATTAAGTGGTTAAGTTTGTCATAATTTATGCAAATTTCTTCACGTTCGATCGGGAATTTTCATGAACTGGTGATGTGGTCTACCAAGGTTCCCGAGGAAAATGAAGTGACGTCGGGGTCACTGGAGTCATTTAATTGGTCTATTTGCCATTTTTATGCAATTTTGAAAAGTGTTGATTCCACAAAATTGGTAGATGTGATCACCTTTGATCCTGATCATTTTGAAGGTAACAGCTGGGGTCAGTAGAGGTCATTGTATGTGCCTAATTTGCATAATATATCAATTTCCAACTGGGTAAGAATTTCGCCAAACTCAGTAGGTATGGGCCATTAAAAATTTTCTGGATCTGATGTGTTTGATGTCAATTAATTTGATTGAATTGAATTCCATCATATAATAGTTTCTGTTACAATAAGCACTGAGGAACGAGTAAACCATAGCCCCTGTGACAATTTTACTGCTGTTATAAGCTCATTGTATGTGCCTAATTGCATAATTTATTCCAATTTCCAACTTGGTAATAAAATTTCGCCAAACTCAGTAGGTATGGTCCGTTAACATTTTTCTGGATCTGATGTGTTTGATGTTCATGAATTTGATTGAATTCCATCATATAATAGCTTCTCCTGTTAGAAATAAAGCACTGAGGAACGAGTAAACCATAGCCCCTGTGACAATTGTGCTGTTATAAGCTGCCCACAAGCAAACCCTCTCTTACCCAAACCAATTTGATCAGCTTGATTAGACCTTCAAAATACTGTAACATTTTTCTTTCCTCTCTTCTTGCCTGGGAACTGGGGACAAATGTGGAGGTTTCCTAAAGATATATATTTGGACATCCTTGACTGCTGCGTCGGGATAGTTTGTTGGTGTGTGGGGGGAAGCGGGTAGGGTGGTTTGCCTGCCTGGCAGGGGGTGATGGCATGTTCCTGGTGCTTGGAAAATGAAAGGCAATGAATAATGAGGAAATGATTTTAAAAGGCAAAGGGGGTTGCTAAGGGGATTTAGAGCATTTCAAGTTGGATTTTGGTCAAAGAAGTGAGTTGACGAGCGATGAAACTTGGTCAAATTTGGGTATTTGTGGAGAGAAGAGTGGGGGTGTGGGCCTTGAAGAAGAAAAAACAATTAAGGTTCTTTTGTAATAAGAGTCAAACAATATTGGTCAGTTATTTTAGGAATTGTTAGGAATTTTTATGTGTTATATGTGAAAATATGTGATGTTCGTTTGACATGACAATGGTCTGCATGAACTAGTTGGTTGTGTATAGTGTGTAGTGTAGTGAATAATAGAAACCACGATCGTTCAACCAGGCGAGACACTTTTGGTCGATCGCCGATGTTTTATAGGATGAGGCAATTCAAACAAAGGTTCAAAGTTACCTACTAAAATAAACATCCAATATTCATGCAGCTATCATATTTGCAAGTAACATTTCCTCTCAGGAATGTCTGAAACCTGGTTGCAGGGAAGTCTCTTGAAGCTTGCGGCCAGGTTTTCAGTCTCTGCAAGACAACATGGTGTGGGGTTGATGACTGCAAGGCTTATATAGCCACCATAACTTGGATAATGAATATCCCCCTGCCCCCCCCCCCTCATGGATGGCCAACCCTCAGTAAGATTGCTTCTATACATGTGTGGATGTGTGACAATCAATGTTTACCTCCGTACCTACTCTCACACATATTATGACCTGGCCTGTTACTCTGTTCCAGGCAGTCAGATTTCATCAGGAACTGTGAAATTGGACTCATTTCATACTTTGCCCTTCTCTCCAGAAGAGTCCTACAAAGTCCTTCCAGAAGAGTGTACACTCCGTTATCAAATCTAAGAAATGATTTGGGAGCCACAAAGACCTCATCTCGATTGGTGGAACATAAGGAGAAGTTGATGATACCACACAGCCGAGTTCAAGAATATCTCAATGGAGTGAGGATACCACCAGAAAGCCTTACGGTGAGGGACCCTGCCTGATTCAATTTAATTAATTGGTTTGCTGCCCATTTCTTTCTCTGAGCTTTATCTAGCAGTATCCACAGCCTTATAGCAGTTGTAGGAGTTGACCCCACCAACGTTCCCTCCATTCGTGATGATCACTTGTTGTGAACTAGGATGAACCATTTAGCATATTTAAATTTACCTCTTTTGGTTGGGTTGGGGACAAAGGATATGTCTTAGGAACTCCGAGACCCAGACATGAATGTGTCAATATGTTTTGACCATTGCACGAACCTGCATCGTACATCAAGACATATCCTCAGGTGGATTAGAATGTCCATCATTTATTTATTTATTCACTTATTTTTATTTATTTATAGTCATTTATTTATATATATATTTTTTTAATCATTTATTCTCCTTCATTCAATTATTTATTTTATTCTTACCATTGTTTGTTCGTTTGTTGTTGTATTCGTCTTTCGGTTTGTTCATCCGTCCATTCAGGTATGGTTATTTCAATCATTCACAATGTCAGTGTGCCCTTACAAACAATGGTTTCCTCTCACTGAATAAAGAGCTAGCAGCTCATCGACTGGTGTGACACAAGGATGACAAAAAACAGACAAGGAAAAGAAGCAAGTCAAACATCTTCAGCACTACAAGAAACCAGGGAAGAACATCAGTGGGGATATCTTCGTGAGGTGAGTGTAATACAACCAGTAATCGGATTCCTTCTACAATACTGATCCTCACTAATGAGCACTCCTCCAGCTTCTCTCTAATATGTGGGAACGTCCGACAACTTTTCCAAGGAAAGGAAGCAAACATCTTGCCTAATGTTAATGGTTGTTCGGTTTTAGCTTAGTCCATTGTCGCATCGAGTAGGCAACAACCTCCGTTGCAGAAAAAAAATTGGGATTAAATCATAATAGAGGTCAGAAAATCCTGCGCGGAGGAGACATGGGATTTTGCCCCCTATTATGAAGATATTATCTTTATTTTGAAAAATTCCATGCCAGTTCGTTGCGTGCCATTTGGAATAACTCAAAGCTCCACAAGTGGTGCACGCGGCCAAATGAGAAGTCCTGGCATAGACATTTGGCCATGCGCTTTGTGTGCACTTGTATTTCCTGATGGAGTTGGAAGCGCGTTGCTGTTGATGTTAATTTATTGGCGCATGTACAAGGCTCTTTGCAATGTCATCGGGGGTTCATATTTCATCATAAAGTGGTAAAAGGAGGGTCGTTTGATGCAATATTCCAACTAATTGCGTTGTATGAATAAATGGGATTAATCAATGGTCGATTGTGGTTTATCCATTTGACAATGCACTCCTCGGGGGTATTTTAACGCTAAATGCACTCGGGCTGAGGCCTCGTACATCGCTTGAATTAACCCATGGTCATGCATTATCCAGTAGAAAAAACATGCTCGCCCGTTGATTATCCCCAAAATAAGCAATGGTGTAAGTTGATATTGGTAATAGATCTTCATTTCCTGATTTCTACTACAGTATGTATATTGAAATGAAGTATTTACATCAGTTACAGGGTTTCAGAATCCATGATGGGCTTAATTCAGATTGCAAAGTAGGTAGGTGAATTCACTGATGATGTTTTTCTCTGCCTGCTTGATTGTGGGTTCTCTCAAATATCTTACATTGCATTAGGAGACGATGGGGGGTGTGTGTGATTCACCAATTGACATAATAGAATCCTTTTGGTAAATTATGGAGCCCAGACCAAAGGCAAAGCAATTTGTTAGAATAAAGAGCACTCTCTTACAATAACTGCTATGAATAGTGTGACAATGTTTGAAGAGATCATTGAGACAAAATTCGCATGAACACTAATTGGTCCATTCGCTTCACTATAGCCTATCTTGAATGTTTAGAGGTTTTTTTGTTTTTTTTAAATCATACCTACCAGCGCAGGGAAGGTTACCATATCCCATAAAAAGGCTGATTCTCTTGTCTGCAAATTTTGTCTGAAACATGTACATTTGGGGTGTTTGTCAATTTGAGGTCAAAGGTCACCTAGGGGTCACTTACCGCCATTCGTGTGAAAGGTGAGGGCTTCTACGACTAACAGAATAGATCAGATATACAAGAAAAAGAAAGTTGATCAGATTGTTATGATGTGGTTCATATGGGGACATCAAGAATTTGAAGTAAAGTACATCTAGGGGTCAGTTCGGCCATTTTGTTCAATTAGTCAATCAGTTGGTCCTCCTCAGCGTAGATTGATGATCATGAAAGCTGGGCCAGCATCACAGACCAGTGTTTAGGTTGATGGTTCAGGAATTGATTTGTCAAAGCTCATTCCAGGGGGTCCGTTTTGGGCCATTATGCACTCATGCTTATTTTGGAAGTTGCTCAAATGTTCAAGATACGTGATAGGTATCATTGGAATATATAGAAAGTATTCTCTTCATCATAAATTGACTACTAGGCATTACAAGGTGAGCTACTGCACCATTCGCAACAAAAAGAATGTTTCCCGCATACTTTCATTTTATATTCGTCTTTTTTTTTAAACAGGGAACATTAAATGCCGAAGATCTTTCGGAGACTGATTTACCCGAGGGGACAGGGTCAAAGAAGGATGTCAGGAAATAACAAGTAAACATTTGCAAGTTTGTTGAATGTGAAGAAGCCCGTATCTGTTATTCATCTTTGAAATCGCGTATTAAAGTGTGACCTAGCCTGAAGAGAGGCCCGGAGTGAAAAATGGGGCCCATTGCGATTGTGCCTTGCATGTTCATCAATGATTCAATTCTATAGTGTCGCCCTGTGTATAGGTATTTTGATAGTAACATAATGGTAGTTACCTTCTGTAGATTCTTTCAGGGCTGAGAGAATGTGTCTGCTTCAGTTCAAGAGGAAAAAAAAAGCTTCATAATTTTGGTTGGAGAGGTGGTGCATTATTTGCAAAATGCTGAATACCAACAGTCATTTTATAATGACTTCACTTTTGATACTTGGGTTGCATTTCATTTGATTGTTACTGTTAGATAATTATGTCATAGCCTTCAATAAGGGACCTGATTGGCTGATGAGTCATGTTACACTATTACATCATCTAACAGTCAAGTCCCTGAGAGGAACGGATAGTTAGGCCCAAGCCCACTGCTAGCAACTGATTTTGTATACAAAGTTACATTCCCCTCGACAACACAGCTGATTACTGATCACATGACCCCTTTTGCATTCGAATCATCATTGTGCAAAAATTCTCTCATCTAACAGTCAACAAAAACGCACTCTTTGTTTTTTCATTCAGGCAATCAGACTCTCAGACCAATTTCAGCAGAATCAGTTGTGTGGAATTCCGGGATGAGAATATCCCAGAGAAAATCATAATAGCAGCAAGGATAATTTGTTGTAAGTCTTTTGATTAGTTTGAGTATGTTCTCTCTATTTTTCTTGTGGAGGTCCATGATGCGTAAAGCAGTGTCGCGGGCCGCCATCGTGCAGAAATACAATCCCCTTGATAAAACTGAGCCTCTCCCAAACCACCAGCAGGAAGAGCGTAGGACCATCTGCCTCCCTCACTGACCAAACTGAACCACCTCCTCTTGGAGCAAAATCTGCCTCTTCTCACTTGGAGAGCAAAGAGACTCCAGAGGGACAGTTCTACCAGAAGGCCCCATTTCCTCTGGAGATCAAGCTTCCACAGCCATGGTGCAGAAGAAGCAGCTCAAACATCTAATCCCGATGGACCAATTCGTGATTGTTCTACTACCGATGGGAGGGTCCCAGATCTATTGAATTGATAGATGGCATACAGGGGATGGCAGCAAGGTTTGGAGGTGGATGTGCTGCCTCTGCAGCCTAATATCTCTGAGACATCGCTCAATTTGGAGGAAGGAAGAGGGGGGAAGTTAGGGAAGTACGGCGTGGACGGAATTTGGCCTCCACCCGATGAGCAGGTTTCTCACAGGAAGCGTTATGGACGTGTCAATCTCCCATTCCGGGCGTGATCTGGACACGGCGATGGGGAGCTTATCGATCGGAGGGATGAGCCGGCCATCCACCGACGCAGCATTGGGCCTGAGGGCGGTCTATCCCTGCATCCTTACTATGACGAAGGGTCGTCATATGCAGTGTCGCGACCGTTGTCCATGATGTCAGGGCCACTGCCGGCAGCTGCCATCCCCGAATGGCTGAGATCGCCCAGCTGAAAGAGTCTCTGATCATGAGATCTAACTTGAGGAAAGGATCTCTGGCACGGCCCAATACTGCCGAAGGTAATGTTAGTAGGAACCATATGATGGTGCGGACTCAAGGCCATCAAAATAATCCCAAAATACTGTGGGTAAGTACCAAAAGTGCCAAGAAATCAAACCATCCTTCAGATTCGAGAGATAGACTTAACGCCAAGGAGGGGGGGGGGGGGTAGTGCAAATCATCTTTGCATAGAGTGGGGTGGCATTGCATACCCTATCAATATCTAAAGCTGCTTTTACTAGGCACGCGAATGCGCGCATAGGCGAATACGCGATTCGCCTGGCGAGGAGGACTCGCGTGTCGCGTGCGCGGGTTATTTACTAGGCACGCGAACCGCGACTCGCGAAATAATTTTCGCAGGGGATCACAGACCTAGAGGAGGCTCTATTTTAGCGCGAACAACGACAGAAACATGGCGCTCGCAAAGCACTTCAATTTAGGCAAGTGTCCTTTATGACCCACAGGAGATACCTCCTCATTGAAGAAAATACAGAGGAGACGCAGTGTACCCAATGGACCCAACGACTGTAGGCCTATGGGCTATGGGCCTGTAGGCCTATAGGGCTATGGGCCTGTATGTCCCTTCGAGAATTTCCAACGAAATGGGCGACACACTCTTAAAACAAAAGAGTGAATGTACCCTCCCAGGAAGTGGTGCGTGTGATCATCACTCCATTTCACTCCATTTCACTCCATTCACTCCATTGTAGAAAAACTTCTCCCATCATGGAGCATACTTCAATCTTCTAGAGTGGAATTCGAAGTGTGCTGACTGACTACCACAATGTTTTCCATAGAGAGCACGAGTACGGATCTTCGCCCATTATAGAGTGATACTTCACTCTATTAGAGTGAAATTCCACTCTACATTCGAGGTTCGCTGAGTGACTACTTCATTAGAGTGAAATTCACTCTTTTGCTTTAGATAGCATGCATGAGTGACATGGGTTATAATAGACATAACATTTTCCGGGATGACGTTGTTCAGTAGTTTTGGTTATTCCATGCCAGGGTGGTTCCAGACAGAAGGCTACGAATATACATTCTCCTTGGCTGTAGGTCGATTCCCGGTAGTCTATCCAACCCTATTTTTGGGAATATTCCCCGAGACCTTGGAGAAATTCCCACCGATCAGTTTATAAAACGATTCAACAATCCATCATTCCGTCTATTCGCACATATGGCACATTTAGGAAATCCAATAGACTATGTAGGCCTATTTAAACAGGCGAAATGAAGGGCATTGCACGATGTATGTGACACACGATATCCTATTTTGCATTTGCAGCAAAATAACTGACTTCTTATATTAATACGGTTCCCCATTCGGCGTTCCATATCAGTCATAAATCGCGAGCTGGCGCGCGCGACACCATTTGAATGTCACTGGACAATTCGTTTTTGGGTCGCGACCCGCAACAAAAAAAAATCGCAACATTCGCACATTCGCGGATCGTGTGCCTAATGAATAACCCTATAAATAACCCAGGAGCGGAAAATATTCTTTGTCGCGTATTCGCACATACGCACATTCGCGTGCCTAGCTAGTAAAAGCACCTTCAGAAATGCTGTTTAACACTATTATATCACATTATATCAATTTTCAATTAGACTGTTGCACAATTTCTAAATTTTATGCTGACTAAAAAGATAAATGTCAAAAAGTTAGAATAGGGCATTTCCACATCAGGTTGGTTTTCCCAAACAGCAAACCGAGTCCTTTGGCAATGTTTTTGGGGGTATCATTTGTGAGAACAGTGGATCAGAGTGTTACAAAATTGTTGTGATGCGACCAGGCCGAACACAGAAACTGTTTAAACAGTAGGCGGCTTCCACTCCTGCAGAATATATTGGATGATCATGAATGTTGGTCAGTATTAATATTGAACAATTGTGGGCTATGGGTGGTGGATAGGAATTTTGAGGTCAAGGGCTATTAGTCAAATCAAGGCATTTTGTTTGAAGGGTCAAGCGATTTTGACACCTACAGAATAAATGAAGTGATCATGAGAGTTGGTCCAGTAATATCATTTCCAACTCATACTTTTTCTTCTTCTAAAATGACCACCCTTTTCTCTAAGTGATGGCACTTTTATATTTCTTGATAGATATGTCACAGATTGTAGGCACCACCTTCTCAGTTGTAGCTCTTCTCACGTCTTTTTCTTACACAAGATCGCCTCTCTAACCAGCCTTGCTCTCCGGTTTCTTTCCCGATCTACAATTTTTGTAGTCATCCCTTCTAAAGGTTCGTTTGCGTGTAATGGTCTGTGTCTGCCGACTTGTGAATGATGTTTTCAGCCAGCCCTTTTTTCTCTCTGCCTAGTATTTTTTTTTTCTTGCGCGATGCTGTCACAGTCTTTCTGATGCTCTTGGAGCCTTGCTCCAAGCGCTCTCCCTGTCTCTCCTATGTAGGTTACCTACCTCGCAAGACTTGCAAGGAATCTCATACACCACTTCACTTAATACCATTAGCTCTCTCTGTCCTTGGATGAACTAATGTTCTCCGCATGTTCACGGTGTTCATTGCTGTCTCGATGCCAAATTTCCTGAGAATTCCTTCCCTGTTCTTTCTGATACCCCCCTGAACGTACCAACTGTGCATATCAGTGAAGGACTCGCACCGCAAGCACTGCATGCTACCACTTTGATAACCTAATTGTGTGTACAGATTGTTAGACAGACGTGAGAACAGAGATGAGTGCATGGGCTGCTCACCCGCACTAAGCATGGGGTGTAAGGTAGATCACATACCTTTCTTGACCATCCTAGTTCCTTCATCTGATTAGGGCAATTCTCCTAACTCTCCACACAGGTGCTGCTGCTCTGTCGACTGAGGTACCTGCAACAGGGCCCCTCACAGCGCTGGGGAGAAACATGCTGTGACATTCGTGGAGGAGTTTGACAGCGGTACCCACCATTTCATTGAATGGCCTCAGACCTGACGCAGACAACCATGTAGGTTGTATGCCAGGTATGATTACTATGTCCCCTTTTCAAGGCTCCTCCCCCACATATGCTTTCATGCTAATGCCCAATAGCATTAGCCATGGTCCCTGTCATTTTTGTTAAAGGTCTTACTTGGGCAGAGGGCCATTTTTGATGATCTGTGGCTAGATGGCCATGGGTGGTTCGGATTTAGGACCCAGGCCCCAGTTGGGCCCCAGTGCCCATATGTGAAATAATGCCAAATGCTTCGCCTACCACTTACAAACCCGTGCTGATGTTCGATCATGGCCATACCTCAGGCGTTCATGAATTTTTTTTTTGGCCTCACAAGGAATTTTGGTGAAAGGTTGTTGAAAGGGCAGTCTCCTTGTCCCAATGTTGATTTAGTTGAAATCCACTGTGAGGCGTTTTCATCATATGGCAAATATTTATCACTGAAATATCTTCCGTTAAGCGTATTTGTCTTGAGCGTACTTCTGGCTCAGACTAACATTCTGGTTAGTTGCAAGGCTACCAAAAACCAATTCACTGAGAGCAAAATTGGTCCTCGTTTGAGAATACACCAGATACTGAGAGAACAAAATTCAGGTGTTCATCTTACATGCAAGGAATCCTGGAACTGCTTTTTACTAATGGAAAATTTGTTAAGGGTTCAACTTGTAACCTTGAGTAGTACTGAACATATGAGTGGCCTAGGTTTTCCCAAGCCAGACCTGCAATATTCAAATAATGACAATATGGAGTATGTTGTTGCTTTCGTTCAGCCAACCTATCCAGCATCTATTTTACCTTTTATCATAGCTCCATAATTCACAGCCCTTGCATGTACTTTTCTTCTAAGGTCCAATGACAGGACCTTGCACACTACAGCGACCACAGTTCTAATATTAGGACAAAATGACAATTTTTCTTGGCTCTCGAATTAACATACGGGAATGTTGAGATATTAGGTTTTTTACCAGTCCTGCAGCTTTATGAGGAAACCCCATTCTCATAGACTGACTATGACTGAATACCATTAATAGCCCTGCCGCTGAAACAACACCGAAATAATAATCTACATGAGATGCTCATTATGAAAGCTGTTTCATTTTTTTTTTCCTTTACTACTGTACCACAACGATAGCAGTATCATAGTTGAAAACTTTTGAAATGGTCACTTGACGATAGAACCAGCCTTTACGTTCTCCTGAAAGACAAAAGAATGAGACAGACTGTGAGACAAAAAAATGGACTATTCGCACAGATTGGCGTGCACTTTCCACACACAGTCCCGCAATTCAACACACCCCACGCCTCAGTGCAACAACACAAGTCTTGAACTCACAGAATTCTGCAAGCTTCTCCTGCCTCTGAATTAATGAACTACTCCAAAAGTAAATTGGTTCATTCTACCGAATTATTGGCCGTTTGCTTCTATTGGGCCCCTATTTGGCTAAAAATTTGAGGAGAACATCAACGTTACTGGAACAAAAAGCCGTATCAGACACAATTCGTATGGAAACATGTATATTGAGTTAACTGGTGTGGTGGAGAATTCACACACGAGGTTTGTATTAACAAAATACAAAATGCGCCATTAGTCCATGTTCCATTGGGTATTCGTGTTTCCGCTGTTCTGTTGTTTTACTCACATGGTTTCCTTCTCGTATGTGACCTAATTGTGAACTAAAATCAGTTTTTTCAGGGCCCGGGTCACGTTTAAGTTTTATATGCTATAATAGGAAGCTATATATTGGTTCACATTCCACATTTCAGTTATTTCTTGTTAGCTTTCAGAGAATGAGGTTAGAGCTGGAGCCCAAGAAAGATGACAGCCCCAATTGTTTCGAAAGATATGTGGTATGTCAATTAGAAACATTTCTCACTGCTATGACATCATAATAATGCATATAAAATACTTTTATTAGGGAGGTCTTGCGGGGACCCTAAAGAGGCTGTATTGCGACCTCATTGTGGGGGGAGCATGTAATTTGGGGAAACGAAATTTATGAATAGGTTTTCAAGTACTATCATTCACAATATAACAAGGGCATAGGCAGATTACTGACACATGGCATATCCACTTACAAGCAGGTGTCTGAGGTTTGACTCTGAGTTGGGACTTGTGTGTAGTGCTCCGCCTAAGCACCAGAGTAGAAGGATCTCTCTGGCATCTCACTATATATACTAGACATAACTATGGGCACCACTTGTTGAGCTAGAGGGTTAGGCCTAAAGAAACAATTGCAGGATCGATTTTTATAGCTGAGGAAAAAACTAAAGGGGTTAGTTCAAAACCTACTTTACTTTGATTTATAGTTGGAGTTCAGATGTGCTTGAAATTGTGTATAGTGAATTGCACAAGACTGGGAAGGCATCCATAATGCAATAAGAAATGATGACATACTCGCAAAACCCTGTCCATGGTCTTTGTTTAAAAAAAAAAAATTCAACAATTGGTTCACTTTGAACATATGCCTGTTAGAAGGGATTGCTAAATAAATACAAAGGGTTAAAAATGGCGATTCCTCATCAGGTTGGTTTTTACAATGATGAATTATGTCCTTTGTTATTTTAGCTGGGTATTTTAGCCATATTGTGAAGAAATCTCGCAATCTTAGCCTAGAATAGGGAAAATCGATTCCAGTAATACATCTTGGTTGGCTTAAACTTACTGGGCAAAAAACCTTGTTTTTAACCCCTCTAGTCCGTCTCCAGAGATCTTCAAGTATCACAAGAATGATGGACTGAGTTTAGAGGTGGATTGGCAGGACAAGATGATGGAGAGGTATGTATGTGATCATATCTCATTATCATTATTTGAAAAAAAAGTGATGATGCAGTCATGTCTCTTATTCGATTCTGTACAATGTCATCAAAGTGGAATTAAATCCCAGAATATTAATATGAGTGCTTCTATATAGCGCTTGCCAATGTGTGATTAGTACATGTGTCTATTGTTTTGAGGGTGAGGCGAGGCAAAGTCAGAAAATCATTTTGAACACGAGAAGTCTGATTACCGATCCAGTTGAAATGGGTGGTAGTTTCCTATCAAGAGTACATTGTTTTGGTACAGAGATCAGGATTCATTCCCTATTTTACCTAAATTGGAAAATTTTTGGCATAATTGATAAATCTTGGCAAGTGTTTAGCTTGTGAACAGGATATAATTGGAGGTGTTGAGTTCTTGTTGCAAACAGGAACTCAAACAGACCTGGATAGATACAAGCCTCATACTTGATATATTTGTGGTCCAACAGAGGATAAAAGTTGAAAATGATTAGTCTGATCGAGTTGAATTAGTGTGCGTTTTCCCATCGAGAGTACATGAACCTAGCGTTTCCAAAAGATGTGATTTTTTGTGAAGATATGGGAAACATGAGCAATGGCATTACCATTACTTACAATTATGGTAGCCAGTATGGCATACGTTGCCCTACTGGGTACCCAGTCCCCTTTGTCATTGTTTCTGGACATAAGTTGTCCTAAATAGTGGATCAGAATCACTAAGCCTTCGGCTTCCTGGTCTTGTCAGACACTATTGACCAACAGTCACAGGAATTCAAGAAAATTGCCTGCTTTTATAGTAAGGCTAACTGCCCTGCTGCAATATTTGTGTTGCTAGATGAACAAGAATTGTGAAATCCAAGTTCCATTCAGCCTTTTTTCATGTTACCTTTTCAGCCACGAAGCATACCCATACTGTAGTAATCCATTGTATTGACTGATACAAAAAACGAACAGTTGAAAAAAAATCTATTGAAATAATAGTATTAGGTCAAAATGATATTCCTGGATTGTCCCCGGGCGAAACAAATATATCTTCAAAGTTCTCAACCTGTGCCTATGTTCACAGGCATGAGTGGATGAAAGTCAAGAAGGAGCCAGTGTCCAGCCGCGAATGCAGAGAAGCGCATTATCTCGACCTCCGGGCGGAGAGCAGAAAACGGAAGGCAATCAAGGCCACCGTGATTGACAGATGATCCAGCCAGCCGTAGGCGATCAGTCAGTAAGGATTTGATAAATTTCCCCTGTCTTCATTACTGCCGCAAGGAATATATAGACAATCAGGTGGTGTATCAGATAGACTTGGTCCGTGACATTGTTCTCTGTGAAGGCCATTATGTATAGCGTAGTTGTCGGCTGAGGAGCAATTAGTACAGAGCAGTGTAACAGTACGTATAATAGGTACCATAGCATGTGCACCACAGTGGAATGGCATCTGTCACGTTGTCTCATCGTACTCTCCAATATATTAGTATAACCCCTTGATTAGTGGGGCTCAGTGATAGGTCCTACAGAAGTATGCATTGTAGTAGTGCTGAATACCTCTCGTGGAGCTGTCATCTGTTTTTTATTTGTATGGTCAGGTAGCGGGATCATTTGACATGCCGAAGGGAGTACCCATACCAGAACCAGACCTTTGACATGGTGCATGGTGCTCGCATAAGCAGTGGATATAATAAGGAGAAAAAAAAGATAAGTTTTGAGTTCCCCCTGAAAGTAGTGAGAGTAGTACAAGGCCTTAAAACCCGATGGAGTTTGTCATTCACGTGGACCAGCCATGAGAAGCACGATCGCCATACCTTTTTGTTGTCGTTCTGGGCACTGCAGAGGTGGGTCCAGACCTAATAGCATACCCAGTAGTACTGCTAATGAAGTACTAAACAAATCTTAGGGGGCGTGATGTTGACTTATTTAAAGGCCAGACAAAGCAATCTATACCGGATTCTGTATCTTATGGGTAACCATAAATTCCAGGCCAAACAAACTGCAAAACACACAAAGGTAATGGTGTGAGGCGAAAAAAATGTTGCGGAATTTGGGTCTGACCTGTTGTGAAATAGTTAATGATGGTTGTAGTAGTGTTTTCAGGGAAGAAAGTTGGTCAGTATCGTTGACAAAAATTAGTGTAGTGAAGAATTGGTTAGTTGAAAGTAGAACAGTGCTCAGATAGTACCATGGCAGTGTCAATCTGGTGTCAAGTATAGTGTGGTAATATGGTGTAGTGTAGTTCACTGGTAGGAGGGAGACCTGAATGTCCTATTCGATTTCCGACCACGAAATTGATCATAACATTCTTTGCGAGCGGTGTGGTCTAGTGGGTATGACCTAGCTTGCCTCTTCAAACCATAGGACACTGGGTTCACAACCTGGCCACAAACTTTAGGGTTAATTCAACGTCGAGGTGTTTTATCCACTGGATATTATGTGACCGGGGGTTGATTCAAGCGATTCATGAGGGCGCAGCTGAGTGACATCCAGCATTAGAATTAACCACCGAGGAGTGCATTATCATTTGGATAAACACAAATGATGTTTGATTACTCTGTTCCATTTATACAACATGGAATTTAGGTTTTAAATATTGCATCAAGGGCCATTGTTTACACTTCATGATAAAATAGGAACCCGATGACCATTGCAAAGAGCTGTACATTTGTGAATAATTAACAAACAACGATATGTGCGGTCCTCGAATCCATCTGGAAATATATAGGCGAAGACGCGTAAAATTAAGGTCTAACCAACCTCGTCTTCTGTGAGCAATGCGCATTACATTGATGTAAAAACACATTTCCTCTCCCCTGTTATCTTGCTCGTATTGCGTGATGAGACATGCCGTTTCTATCGAAACTTCGAAGCTCGCTTGTGGATTGGTAACACGGCCAATTGTATATATAATGCACGATGGATCCCTTAACCATAGCCAAATGTGCGTAGGCTTCCATTTTTTACGTTGTAAACATATGCGTGTGACATTCACAACAATTAAATTCATACACCAGATAATCGCTGTGGCAATGTACTGTGCATTAACACCGGCACCGTGCATTAACAGTGCGCATTAACCGGCTGACCTGATTCAGCCCATCGAGGGGAGTATTTATAATAAGTATGACATGAACAGTAAAGCTCTCCCACTATTCAACTTACCCCATACAGGATCATGCACCACCCCAATGTGCTATCAAATAACTGTCCTCCTGTTGTGGGGTTACAGTGGCCCTATTGTGCTATCCCTCGATCACAGATGTTCACTTCTGGTTCAGATGGTCTCGTCAGCTTGTCATGTGTTCCACATAGAAGGGCTGCTGACTTTTGTCCAAGGGAGGATATTCTCCAAAAACTAACACAACACAAATATACATTACCTTCTTTAGCCCAATATTACTGAGACAACCAAGAGTGTTAGGTAAAACTGAAAACTCAAGTTGACATCATAACAATCACTGGTATTGAAACCATATAACTACAATACTATCCCCCGTCCCTCACCCCTCTCCGGACCATGTACAATGGCTCACTTCTGCAGAGGACCTAACCATGTTCTATTTCAAATTACTGCGAGCAACAAGAGTGTTAGTAAAACTGAAAACTCAAGTGACATCATTAACATAACTGGTATTGAACAAAATAAAATACTACGACCCCTCCCTCACCCCCTCCGGACCATGGTACAAATGCTCACTCTGCAGGAGGACCTAACCATGTTTCTGTAAGGCAACATATGGAGAAGATAAATGTTTACAGTAGCACGAATAAAAAAGGTGCTCTGTGTTGAACTGGAGGCTCAAATATGTGGTGTGAAAGAGGGACTCAATACCGAATCTCCCCCTCCTCTTGTTTGTGAGCATACTGATACATTCAACTACTAAGTATTAGGGTCAGTTCTTGTTACCAATGATACAGAACCTGACAGTGTATTGTCAATGACAAATACATTACTTCAGCTTGTACATGACGAATACGTAACTTCAACTTTTACATGTACCCCTGTTGTAGAAGCTATGCGATAAAGAAATTCTTCAATCCATGACAAGGTCATGTCAGTATGTATGTGTGTGTGTGGTTGTGTGTATGCGACACCTGGCTTCAACTCCTAACCCCACCTGGATGGATGAAGCTCATACTGGTTATGTGTGTTCCCCATGATGAGTGCATGGAACCCTATTGTTTTTAGTGTAGATCAGGAGTAACTTTTGGTCAGGAAAAAAAAAAAAAAAAGACACTGTTAAGGAATCAATATTTTGGGCAAATATCTTGTTAAATATATAACTCACACCCCATTTGATGCTTAAGTTTTGAGCTCCTACTTATTATTCGTGTTTCCCATGATGAGTAATGAATTCTAGTTCTGGGTCAGGTCAGAGGTCATATTTGGTCACAAGAGGTCAACATTGGAATTGTTCAAACAGGTCAAAGTTGGAATAGCCTGGTAAATGTTGGGTCCAGATTAGTTGGTGCGATCAAGTTGAAATTTGTGTATAGCTTTCTCATGGAGAGTACAAGGACCCTGTTGATATTTGGTGTAGATCGGTGGAAATTTGTTGAAAATTTATATTTTGGCAAATTTTGGCTTGTAAACATGAGAACTGCAAACCCCCGCTAGATGATAGTGTGTCCCCATTGGTGTTGGGTAAGGCTAGAGTGAACAGAGGTCAAAGTTATTGTATAACTCGTTAACTAGCCAGAATGCTTTTTGGTCTGATCAGTGATCGGGTTTTCTCATCAAGAGTACAGGAACCCTATCAAGACGGGGTCTTTTCTGTGAATAAATAGGGAATTTCCAAAGGAAAATGTGAATTTGCCCGAATGAAATGGTGCATACCCATTCGTCTTGTGTCTAGTCATAGGTTATCAGAAATGAGTCAGGGATCACTATGTAATTCAGCTTTTTTAGTTTTTCACTTGGTTCAGTAAATAATGGCAAATGTTGAAAAGTGACAAATGGAAAACCCCCAAAAACCCAATAATATTGGATGGCTTGATTGTCCTTGCATTGCCATTGATGAAAATATTAACAAGGCCTCATTCCGTTTCTTGCTATGCGTCATCACCACCTCTAAATACATTGAACACTTCTCCTTGATATTTCCAGGTTTCCAAGCTCATTCAGAGCCCTTCGTTGACATGCGACATTCCCGGAGTGCACCTCCAATGAGCTGCCAGTGTCGTCTCGGTCAGCCCCTTCCAGGGAAACGCCCAGAGATCGCCGATCCCACCCAGACAAGAAGGAGGGAATCCCCTGAACCCTCCAAACCAGTTGTGGCGTCAGAGAGCACTAAAGACCAGGTCGATTTCAGATCAGAAATACCGTTCAGGTCTGTCCTCTGAGCTCATCTTTCAGTCTCTGATAACATAGAGGCATGGTGCAGTGCCTATAAGATCTGTCATCCGAGCACTTCACATATATTACTTTGTTCATGGGATCATGGAGCCTAAAATATTTAATGGAGAGTCAATAGCAGCTTAATACTAGTAACTATTTGAAGAGAAAAATTGTCCCGTTCGAGATGATGAACAAACAATTGCTTTGGTCGTATCCAACTGTAGATTGCAGAAAAGGTGCGGAGGGGAGGAGGACAAATTTAGGTAGAGTGACTGGATATGGGAAAGTGCATGTAGTATCGACGCAAGATGTGCAATCACCTCCAAGCATGGGTAGGGGGACATTTTGGCTTCTACGCTATAAGTAGGGTGATTGATTACCGAATGTCGGTTGTACAAGGCTCTCACAAAAACAAAGCAAGTTCCAAAAACATGACGTGTTGCTCAATATTGTTTATCGCCATACTCTACATAGCATCGTCAATCCAGTATAGGCGCGTTATCGTTGAATTGCCGGGGCTGAATTGGGGACCAGCTTAGCTCTATGGCACTCCTGGGAAGGGGTCTGAGGTATGGGGGGGGGGGGCAATAATATATTTCTGTGTAAGCTTGTGCTCAGGTTTTTTACAAGCTTCCTGACTATGTCCAAGTGAAAGCAAGTTTGTTATTAGCGCATATGGCAATGCGATAGGGTGGTAATTCTGCCTATAGGCTACCCTGTAAGACTCATGATCTTGGTTGATTTCTTGGTTTCTGTTTGGATTGGCATGCAGTTTTACAGAAACTAATATAAAACATGTTCTCTCCATGTGGAGCCGATTGAAAAATGTTTCGTTGTCACATGTAGGAGTAATGAGGCAAAGTTTTTCACAGTCCCCTGTTACTCTATTGAGTTTTTTAACGGTGGAACATTGAAAGTTAGAATCATGGTCAGTAGAATCACGAGGTGGGGTGGGGTAGGAGAAAATCCACATCCGCCTCCCAGGTCCGCCCGAACGAAATACTTGTGTGGTGTTGAAAAAATGGGATGGATTTGTCCAAATTTTCAAGATGTATGTATATTCTTGTCACTTTTTTTCTTTTTCTTACTACAAAGGATATTAAATGTAGCATTAGATTACATCTGGAAATTCTTAGTTCATCAGGAATTTTGCAATGAGGAGTGAGGGGAGGGGGGAGGAGGAACACCAACACAACACTACATAAGCTGGGGGGGGGGGGGGCACCAACACCACACTACATAGCTGGGGAGGAGGAACACAACACCACACTACATAGCTGGGGGGGCACCAACACCACACTACTAAGCTGGGGAGGAGGAACACCAACACCACCTACATAAGCTGGGGAGGAGGAACACCAACACCACACTACATAAGCTGGGGAGGAGGAACACCACACTACATAATCTGGGAGGAGGAACACAACACCACACTACATAGCTGGGGGGGGGGGCACCAACACCACCTACTAGCTTGGGGGGGCACTCACACCACACTACATAAGCTGGGGGGGGGGGCACAACACCCCACTAATAAGCTGGGGAGGAGGAACACCAACACCACACTACATAAGCTGGGGGGCAACCAACACCACACTACTAAGCTGGGGGGGGGGGGGGGCGGCACCAACACCACACTACATAAGCTGGGGGGGGGGGCACTAACACCACACTACCAAAGCTGGGGGGGGGGGGCACCAACCCAACACTAATAAGCTGGGGAGGAGAACACCAACACCACACTACCTAAGCTGGGGGGGCACCAACACAAACTACATAAGATGGGGGGGCACCCAAAACAACACTCATAAGTGGGGGTGGGGGCACTAAATAATCTATTTAACGATGAACTATCAAAAATTTTTTCTAGATTCCGCTTGAAGTAATAGGAGTCTGTGCTGATGCGGGGAGGAACATGGATAGGGTCCAGTCGGAGGCTCAATAGTGTATCTGCGACCAAAGGCAACCAGTCTGCAGAGAGTCATTCAAGGCCTCGTACAAAGCAAATCCATCCCAGCAAAGCGAGTAGGTCTGTCTGCTGGACAACTAGTGCACCAAGAGTGATTTGTAGCCAGCAATGAGTGTGCATTGGTCAAATTATCAGCTCTTGAACAAAGAGGCAAAACTGATGGCCTTTAACCTGAACTTTGTGACGGCATTTTTTTTAGCTCAACCATCTATGCTGGTTGAGCTAATTGGAAGTCTGCATGTCAATTTATCTATCTATATAACTGTCTGTCTGTCTATCGTCTGTCTGTCTGTCTGTCTGTCTTCGTCTGTCCCTCCGTCCGTCCGTCCGCCGTCCGCCCGTCCTTCCGTCCCCCGTCCGTCTAGATAGATAGATAGCTCGATAGATAGATAGATAGATAGACCAGATTGTTAACAATTGCCTTTGGCTCTCAAACATTAATTCTGCGAAAGTTGATGTCGACCTGAATTGGACACATTTTCATTGACCCCATGGACATGTTTGACCTTGGTGAAGGTCAAGGCAAGGCCATTGTAAGGGCAATATAGGCCATTTTGTGTGTTTACAAATGTATCTCCTCCTACAAATTTTTGTGTACAGTGCTGTGTTCCTCATAAATGATGGGTCATAACAACCTACCTTCGGGGGTTTCAGGAATTTTTGGTTCAAGGCCCCACTCGGGCCCAAGGGCCCCATTTTATGAATTCACACAATAGTACTTGGAATGCATCTCCTCCCCCAAAATCCATTTGTTGTATTCTCAAAAGTACACATAATGGTCCTTGGGTAGGGGCAATTGGGGTTGTTCAGGAATTTGGGACCAGGGCCCAGCTTGGGCCCTAGGGCCTATTAGATAAATACGTAAATCTTGTATTTCCTACAACTTTTGTTTCACATTGCTGGATGTTCAGCCATGATGGTGGTCTCATAGACTCTCTTAGGGTGCTCAGGATTTGGGTCCAATGCCCAGTTGGGCTCTGGGGTCCCTCATTGGAATTTTGCAAAATGCTTCACCTCGTCAAATTGTTGCACAGTGCTCATCATCAGTCATAATGGTGGTCTGACAGCTGTACTTTGGGGTGTTCATGGACTTTGTGGTCCAAGCGTCCCACTCGGCCCATCGGCCATTTATAAAATTCACACAATGGTACTGAAATGCATCTCTCCACAAGCTTCAATTGATTCTTCAAATTCATGTAATGGTCCTTGGTAGAGGGCCATAGGGGTGTTTGGAAATTTTGGGCCCAGGCCTATTTTGGGCCCAGGGCCATAATGAAAGACCGCAAAATCTCTGCAAAATTGTGTTGCACAGTGCTGATGTTTGTTCATAATGATGGTCCAATAGTTGTACCTCCAGGGTGCCAAGGAATTTGGGACCCAAGGCCCAGGTGTATGCCCTGGTTTACATCATGTGGAATACGCAAAATACTTCTCCTCTTATGAATTTGATGCTCGTTGCTGACATACTGTTGTTAAAACAGAGGTTCATATCATGGAAAATATCGGCATGGTACTTTAAATTGCCACTGCTCCCACCAAGTTCTAATTGATTTTTACTTGTAATATTACTTGGGTTGTGGCGCACTGATGGTTGTTTGTGAATTTCTGGCCGAGGCCCAATGTGGGCATATGGCCCATAATGTGAAATCATGCAAAAGGCTTCTCTGCAAGGATTGGTGTTAATGTTTAGTTATTATGACGGTCTAAGAGCGTACCGCCGAGTTCTCAGGCTTTTGGACTTGAGGCCAGTGTGAGGCAGAGGGCCCATCTTGTGCAAGCACGCAAAATGCTGTCTCATCCTACCAATTTTAGTGCCGAATGTTGATGTTCGATTCATAAGGATGGAATAAGACCATAGCTACAGCTTTTCTGGTCAAAAGGGTCCAAAGGGATGTTAAGGGTCATAATAAACTATCATGTAAAAAAAAAACTGCAAAGTCTGCAAAATGCTTTTCCCTCTAACAGATTTCGTTGGATTACCATGGAAACTATGTCAGCTTATCACCGAATGATGGTAACTGATGTTTCACTGGGATTTAAGGTCAGAAGTCATTAAAGGCTATTCTAAAATAGTGGCATATTTCATAAATTATTGAATAAGTGATGTTGAAGTGTATTGTCTGCAGCATTTCTTACAACTAAAATAGACCATTTGTGATAAGCTGAGACAGTCGATAGCCAGGTAAATTGAAGTTACACTGCGGTGCCTGTCACTGGTTCCCATATTTACTTATTAACTAATTTGATTTTGTCATGAATGTCACACTTTCACATCCAGTATCAAATATTGACCACATTCCTAAATCCCCCCCCCCAATTCTAGCCCACATCTTGTATTCCATTTTAGCGAAGGGGTTCAACCATTTCTCTGGTCATCCATAGCCTATTAACTTCTAGAGCAGAGAAGACCTTCTGTTTACTCATTGGTACGTAGGTGCCATTGTCTTATGTTTGTCGGAAGGGGAAGTTGGGAGGACAACCTTGGACTGCTCATTAAAGTTATCATCACCTATGAGCCAGTGTGTTGGATATATTGAGTTAATTAATAAAAGGGTGTGTGGTTCATGGAACAGTGCATTGGAATGGGGCTTTTGCGAGGTTACTGGTTTTGATAGGTGCATTAGGGTATGTAGTCTGGCAGTAGCCAATGCGACCTACAGTTTCTGGCAGAAGATGGGCCATGGGATGGGAAAACTACCTGGCGCCTGTGGGGATCTGTACATTCAAAAATTGAACACATCCATGCTCTCCATACTCCAGCCAAGTTAAAGCTGAGTCATAAATTACTTCTTATTCATTCTATGTGAGGGTCACCCCCAATGCCTATTTCTGCTTTCAAGCATGAGACAAACTTTGTTATTCGCAGGTAGTCACTATTAGGCTAGTGGTCGTTTTGCCAATTTTGTGATGGCCATTTGCAAACAAGTTACAGAGATTGATACATGCAGTCATTCCTTTTTTTTTTTACCTGACTCCAGCCTGGGCGTCGTCAAGCGGCTAATATCCTCATATAAATTGGATAATTTCATTTTTTGGTCTGTATTAACATATGACCCATTGGAAAACCCGTAGGGGATTCATCTAGTGGTCATTCCGATAATTTTGCAAAACATTGAATCATACACAAACATTTCACACTGAAACTGGGAATCTTTGACCATATGAAGGTCATTTAAACGGGCACAATAATAGGCCGTTGTGTGAAGCCTTTTCCATATCAATTGTTAGTCATTTTGTGATGGATGATGGCCTGAGTAACCAATGTTCATTGGACTGGCTAAGACATCTTTGGCCCTATGAAAATCAAGGTCAAAGGTCATTACAGAGGCATAATAGACTATTGTTTGCAATTGTCCTTTTGGCCTGATAATGTGAGCCTTTAGTCAATTGTACTTCGTGTTGTATATTGTGCGGTTTGAGCTACAGCACCATTGGTGCTTAGTTACTATTTGTTAGAAGTAGACAAAATCGACCGGATTACCCTTGACCTAGACTTCTGGAACACTTGCACCAATGGGTAATGATGAAACTGCCAATTGTTGATGTATGTTGTATAGATCGCATTTGTATTTGGGTTTTGTATATTGAAACAATTCAACCAATTCTTAATATGATTACCAGTTTATTTTCACATGGTGCAAACACGTGGGTGGTTTGGGTATTGTTGACATTGAGAGGTGCACACCTGCACTTTAATCCAAATAGGTGATGTTGTGTCATGGAAGGGCAGAAATATATCAGAATAAATAAAACACATTGGGATAGATTTGGTTGACTCATTCAAAAATGAGGGGAATGAAAACACAACAGTTTATTACCAGGAACAAGGATATGATAGAAAATGTTTGAATGTACAGTTCATGTATAACATATAAACCACAGGACATGGGTGCTGGATGAAAATGGTTCAGTATGTGGTTATGGTAATCAGAGGTCTGTGTTTGTAGGCTGAAGCAATGTGATTGACGGAACTAGTCAGGTATGGGGTTGGAGCAGGCATGCCAATATCATTTTGGTTGCCAAGATATTCATTGTAGGAGAGGGCTACACTGTAGACAATGGGCAATATTGGCAACTATGATATATTTATATAGAATGTAATACAGGCCTTGTTTTGAGGCGTGCCCAGAGTGCGATGCACTCCATCGCCTGCCTAAAATTAAGCGGAGGGGTGCGAATATCGCACGCCTAAAGAACGCTAATGCACGCAACACAATACTCTTTATTTACTACAAAAACTATTATACGAAGAAGACCAAAAAATTCTAGTACACGCCTCAGCAACTATTTTACGTAGTTTATTTAGTACGGTATCAGATCCTTCTTAAAATATATAACATGGAGTATTGAAAAAATGGTCGAGTCTGCAGCGAGTCAATGTAGCGGTCGCATGAAACGACTGTATTGAAGGACGTGGCCATAGCTAGATTACGACGTACGGTGCAGGCTCGAGTGTTCAGTGCTTGGGATTTAAGAGCGCTGACGCGATCGTGCGCCATAAAATTAGGCCTCGGAGAGTAATCTAGTTTAGTGGTGCTCCTAAATCACATCTGCCCGCAATCACGCTCCTAAATTCTGAAGGAGAACAAAAAAAAAAACGGCAGCGCTTATACATTCTTCCCTACGTACCTATGTATGTTAAACCCGGGCCTCGCACATGCACAGTACAAACAGATCGTTAGTGCAATGACAGTGAAGCCCAAACGTAATGTGATTTTTAGCAAGAAAACGGAGCAAGGCCACTATCTAAAATTACTGTAAAGCCACCAAATAAAGGCTAAACCTTTATGTATATTCCTTTCATCCATCAATTTTCCAATAATCACGTTCATTCATTCATAGAATTGAGGGCCCACGCGAATATATTGCAGTAATCAGGATCACGATCGTGAATACATTCAGTCCGATCCTCAATAGGGCGCTGCGAGCGCACTGTACATTGTCAGTGGGAATCGGGACCACGTGTTCCAAGCAGGACTGTTTATGGGTCTGAACGGAGTGCACAGCATGGGGCGATGAGCTAGCACATGCATTCGGTTATATTTATTACGGTACGATAAAGCTGCGATATCCGCAGCGGCTGGGCCTGGGATATTCAGAAAATAATGTACACACTGACTAATACTTCTGACAGTTATTCCGAGGTGATTTCATGCACGCGAGATTTTCGTTCATCACGGCGATAACTGATAATATTTCAATTCTTTTCAAGGCTCTGTGCCGTCCGCCGTAGTGCCGCAGACGTGCCCATATTTTTTTCTTTTTGAGGACTCGTTTGTCCGCGGCAATTAACGGATGTTTTTTTTCGGTTGACTCGGTTAGTCCGTTATCTATAGATTACATATAAACCGAGTCTAACCGTGACAGAGTCAAACCAGTTTTCACGGTTCAACCGAGAAACCGCGCAGCCGTACTAAAAATCACGGAAAATATTTTTCAATGGCAGTTCTGTTCATTATATCCCCCGCGACACTGGAAGTGTCCGGGGATATTATGGTTTTGAGTGTGTAGCGGCCGCCGTTCCAGGCTCCGCCGCCGCTGCCGGAAACTAAAGGCGTTAGCGCAATAACTCTTTACCGTTTTATCCGATTGATCTGAAACTTGGTACAATTTCCGCCCACGTGAAATCTCGGATGAGTTCGCGAGTGGGCATCACTGCAATGCTGTGGGCCACTAATTTGCATAATTTACGCAAAATTTTCAATTTAGTCCGCATTTTAGCGAACTCGGTGGGTAGGACTATAATTGATCCCGAAAATTGTGGAGGTCATTTCAGGTCATCGGAGGTCAAAATTTGTATGATTTATGCGATTTTCTAAACTTAGTCAGATTTGAACGAAACTTGGTGGATGGGGACTATAGTTGATCCAAAAAATGTGGAGGTCATTTCAAGGCCATCGGAGTCAAATTGCATAATTTATGTGACTTTCTTGTAACTTACATGGATTACAACAAAACTTGGTGATGAAGGGGATCTTGCTTCTGACCAAAATGGAGGTCTTTATGGGGTAGCTAAACTACTTCTTCCCAAGGATTGCTCAAAAGCGGGATATACATGTGGACAGTTTACCCGCTTACACATATCTAGTTTGTAAGGTTTGTCGCAAGCAAATGGACAAAATTAAAAGACATCCAACAATGAAGGGAATTGCAATAAAGGAAGTTGAAACTTACACGAAAGGTACAACGTCGAGTCACAAAATTTACCGGCAAACGACACGTCACATCAGCTGGGTTCTGAATGCCATTCAGGATCAATAAGTTACCTTTTAATTATTCGTGATCGCACAAAAAATACAATCACAGTGATTAGCATTTGCATTTTTATGGAAAAATAAACAATGTTATTTTTTGAATCCCCTCCAAATGACAATCTTCACAGGTCATGATAAACCTGGAGATGCCGTTTCCTGCAATCTAGGGGGTCGAGAAAGGCCAAAAATTTTTGGGTACGCTACGTGGCAACCGATGGTGCCGCTCCGCTTAAATAGTGTCCTCAAAGCAGCACACCTTCACATTTCCAGGAGTGCGATTTATAGCACACCTGCACAAATCTAAAAGGCAGGCCTGTAATACACAACAATCATCATAGTTATTGCAGCTTATTAACAGTTTAAATTAACAGTTGTTAATTTACCTGTGACTCACTTACAAAAATGACATTTTGTTTAAATGACTATTTTCTTGAAGTCAATACAAGTCAGTACTGTTACAGTGCCACCATTCATATTTTGAGTAACAATTAGATTTTGTTCTGCTCTACAGGAATTGAAACAGGTGGAATACCCCAAAACTGTCCAGTTTTCTTCCATAAACATATCTAGTCACATACGACTAGGTCAGATGGGGGGGGGGTCATGCCACAGACTTTGAAATTGGAATCTGATGTGTCTCACGTGCACAAAACAATTGAACAGGTATTTCAAACCTATGGCCCTAGGAAAACAATAGAACAGGTATTTCAAACCTATGGCCCTAGGAAAACAATAGAACAGGTATTTCAAACCTATGGCCCTAGGAAAACAATAGAACAGGTATTTCAAACCTATGGCCCTAGGAAAACAATAGAACAGTATTTCAACCTATGGCCCTAGGAAAACAATAGAACAGGTATTTTCAGGTCCCCTTCTTTTTAGAGAGCAGAAAGTGTGAACACTCTCACCTAGAGCTGTATTCACAAATGAATTATGAATAAAGTGTGCCTCATACCCTCCTCTGCTTCTCACTCAGCCACTAGCCTACTGAAGCAGACGATATGAGGAAGCTGTTCCTAAAATAGAGGGGGCTATCACTCTTTGGTAATGATACCATGGGCGAATATTACCAACATATCATCTGCAAATCCCACAAAATTGGGATTCCTGCTCATTCCATTCACAGTGACGTGATGTCAGTCCATCAGTAGCACACAGGCTTTGATTTGATGACGCAACCCTGAGTAAATTCGCGGAAAATGCCCAACATATCGGTCATAATTATTTATCGAAAACTTTCAACTATTTTCTAAACTCTCACAATACAAAGTGAATTTCTCAAGAATGATGCATCTGAAGCCTAAAATGAATCAAAGCCGCTGTTTTAGTTCTGCGCCGACGTATTGGCGGCTTGTTTTATCGCTGCTTGACTTCGAAAAACGATTCTTCGAATTGGAAGTAAAACAGAATATTCATTAATCTTATGTCAAAATCCAGTTGGAGGTTGTCAGAAACCATTCCAGATCAGATCAATGGAGTATTTTGCTGCCGGTATGGTAGAAATGGTCGATTTCTCAACCAACGTTGACTTAATTCAGTTGACAGTGAGACGAACGAAGTCACACAGGTGTTTGTTTAGGCAAATCACCAATTGGTTAAAGTCTCCTGCGCTATGAGTGAATCAGGCGATCGAGGGGGTTTTGTTTGAACAAAGTCAACGCATGTTTTTCAACAGCCTCATCATGCCACTGGATAGGCATATATCATAAAAAAAAAAAGAAGTGATAATTGTTCGAAGAGAATAATGCAAAAACTTAACTTGGTATGGGCCAAATGAAGTGGACTTGGTTCGGGACACTCCGGACCACCGCCATTGGATGAAGAAGGTTTCCCCCTCGTCAGGCGAATACTTCAGCTGCTTTCTTCCAAAACAGCAATTCTTTTTTAAACATTACTATTTACTAGTATTAAACTAGGAGACAAGAATTAGGGACATAACTTAAGCTTAACCACTCAGCGCAGGAAATGGAGGCAGACAAACAAGAAATCTACTCTGGTATTCACATTTATTAGTATTAATAATAATGACCAGAGGACAATCCCCGGAGTTGCAGGACTCATCGCAAATGTGGAATTATTCATTTGTTTTCTACTTTGCTACCTTTCGCGAGGTGCAAATGGACAAAATTGATACAAATATGCCATTTTCCCCCCGAAATATTCATATTCATTGGAAATTTCAGTTAATTTACAGCAAAATGCTGGGCAACCCTTTGGTTTGATACTTTGTACCTTCTTCAGAAATTTGGAAAATCATTCAGTCTCCCAATCTATAATATACCAAAAACTTACAGATTTTCAACAATTCTCAAATTTGGCCCAAAATCTATTTTTTCCTCTAAAATTGACATTTTTGGTTATTTGGGGCGGATGCATGGGAAAGTTGTATTTTGTGCCTCTTAACATTGCTGCAAATTTTGAAATCATTCGAGCCTTGGAATCAGGGAAATATCTTGAAAAAAGTGAAAAACTTGTAAAAATGAGAATGCCCCCAAATTTGTCCTTTGCCTCCTGAATTCCCCCTTTAGATAGTCCGTGATTTTTGAGGAGAAATATGGTTTAGTGACTATTCAAGCGTGTTGTTGGAATTCCACTATGTTCAGCCACTCCAAAATAGAGATATTTGCGAAACCATCAAAAAATTGATGGGACACGCAAAGCACACACACACACACAAACAACAAACGAGACTTTGCGAGTGCCACCTCATTGCTGGATCACCCGCACCCATGAGTACCCCCCCAACGGGTACCCCTCGTGGATAGTTCCAAACCACCACTATGGTTACCATAGCAAATGTTGCTATGGCACCAGCAACAGTAAATATAGATGAAATGGCAAACTACTACAATATTCATCCCGGCCCCTTAGGACCGATGAGATAATAAGTGCCACCAATTTATTATAGAGCTCCTAGAACCCAAAGTTCGCCAGTGGCGTTTACAGAAAAGAAAACACACAAGAATACATGTCTCTAGGTGGAGGGCATCACAAGAAAGTGAGTGTACCTAGTCATGTGAATGCATGGGGAGTCAGTAGAGGGTTATTGAAGCAGGGAGGTTATTTAAAACCAGAAAGCCAAAAGGTTAGTGATTCTTGACTCTTTCTGACAACCTATAGCCAGACACAAGGACAAATGGAGATTGTACCAGCTCGGTATGGGAAACATAACATCGGTCAAATTTCCCATTTGTTACAACCACCAATAGGGTTCCTATACTCTTGAAAGATAGCTACACATACTTTCAAGGATTTCAGACTTTGACCTCTGGTGACATCGAAAAGTAGGGTTCATGAACTCATCCTCGGGAACACACATACCACGTCTGAGCTTCATCATTCAGGTGGGGTCAATTAAGTTACAAGCCATAATTGCAAAAAATTTATTGACTTTTCACAAATTTTCTATTTGGACCAAATTCAGCCCATAACCTATAACAAAAACATATGGTTCATTACTCTCAATAAGTAAGCTACACACACAATTTTAACCTGATCAGACCAACCAGTCTAGGGGGACTTATCGTGTTCACCAAGATTTTCAGGGCTTGACCCTCTGGTGACCTCAGATGACCGCTGACTGACCCCAAAAAACAATAGGGGTTATGAAACTCATCATGGGGGAACACACTACCATGTATCAACTCATTCATCCATGTGGGGTTGAGTTATCGTGTTCACAAGCCAAAAGTGGCCAAATTATTGACTTGTACAAATTTTCATTTTGACGCAAATTTCAGCCCGACCTATACCCAAACAACAATGAGGGTGTTGCCTTACTACCCATACGAACGCTACACACCAAATTTGAACACGATCAGGACAAACACTCGGACTGATCGGGTTCACAAGGTTTTTCAACTTTGCTTCTGGTGAACTCAGATGATACTCTGAACTGAACCCAAAACAATAGGGTCATGAACTCATCATGGGTAACCAACACAGGACCATGGATAAAATTCATTCATCCATGTGGGGTTGAGTATCGTGGTGCACAAGCAAAAATGGCCAAATTATTGACTTTTCATTCACAAATTTTCTATTTTTTACCAAAATTCACCCCGACCTATACCAAAACATGGTTCCTCCTGTACTCCCCATAATAAAGCCAAACAACAACCAAATTGAACCCAATCATACCAACATTCTGGACTTAATCGTGTTCACAGGTTTTCATACTTTAACCTCTGGTGACCTCAGATTACCTCTGACCCAACCCCAAAACCACAGGTTTCAGTACTCTCATGGGGAACACAGACATCCTCAAAGTATGAGCTTCTCCATCCATGTGGGGTCGAGTTATGTGGTGACAAGCCAATGTGCCAAATTATTGACTTCATAATTTTCTAATTTTTGACCAAAATTCACCCCGCAACCTCTACCAAAACAATGGGTTCCTGTACTCCCCATAAGAAAGCTACACACCAAATTTGAAACCAATCAGACCAACCAGTCTGGACTTTCGTGTTGACAAGGTTGTCAGACTTTAAACCTCTGGTGACCTCAGATGACCTTGACCCAACCCAAAACAACAGGTTCAATACTAATCATGGGGGTAACACAAATAACAAGTATGAGCTTATCCATCCATGTGGGGTCGAGTATTGTGTTGACAAGCCAAAATGGGCCAAATATGACTTCATAAATTTTGTTTTTTGACCAAAATTCACCCCCAACCTATACAAAAAACAATGGTGGGGTCATGTACTCCCAATATAGGAAGCTACAAACCATACAAGTATGAGGCTCATCCATCCAGGGGGGGCGAGTTATCGTGTTAACCAAGCCAGGTCACATTACCACCCATACAACACAAACTTGATTACATCGATTCCTCTGACTTCGTCTCAAGGAATTAAAAAAGGGGCAGGAAAACTGGAGGCACGGCCACCAGCGGACCGCTTGTTAGCTTTCTTTCATCTCTCGGTGAGAGTGAGTTAGTGAGGGGACCCCCTCAGTATCTAGGAAAGAGCAAGTAAAGAGCGGCAGTCTTATGAACAGCCAAGTGTGCGAGTGTGAAGATTTTGAACAGGAATTCTCTGGGGGAAAGGGAGCCAGTGTAATCCAGGAGGATAGGGGTTTATGGTCCTAATTTATCATAATTGTGCGGTGCTTACCTGTGAAGGAGCTTCAGTAACCGATCCGTCTCAACTTAGGGAAGCCCATATCAGATCCAACTATACCAGATAGGTGTCCTCACAGTAAACAAATGAGTACAAGAATAGGCTGGTGCTTAGTTGGGAGGTACTTTTATGGCGATTGAACGAAAGAGGAAGACCCTGAGAGACTTTTAGAGGCATAGTCTTGAAAGGTCATACCGGGATAGAGAATAAACCCCAGGTCTTGATCCAGGTCTGGGGGATGGGATGAGGAGGACCGCTTCAGAAAAGGCTCTTGATTTGAGTTTATATGATGCATAAAGGGGTGTGTAAGCATGAGATAATCTGTCTTGTCGTAATTTAATTTCAACAGATTTTTTTCTAAGCCAAATGTGAACTACTGAACTAAGGCTGGTAGCATCGTTAGCCTCATATCAGTTAAAGTTGAATGAGATCCATAGATGAGAATTGTCTCGAATGACTTGGAACAAACACAAGGATTTCAGCAATTGTAGCTATGGGCGCACGTAGCAAGAGAAGTAGTCGGTTCATCATATCCTGTGGAACGCCATATCTCATAGATCATGGAAATCAGACAGATGTGAATCAGATAGCGAATTGTTTCTCTAGAGATGCATCAAGGTTATCCTCATTGTGTTGGTCGGCATCTTAATGACCCAGAATTGGTTCACACGTTCTAATCCCATTTCAGGGTAGGTACATCCTGATACCTTCGGGCCAGTCAGAGTCTCAGATGGGACAGGTCACACCCCTGGAGGTCGAGTTACTGGGGGAGAGGTTCCCAAACTCCAGGGAGTACCTGAAGACGTCGGACCAGTCTCCTGAGTAGCACCGGCTCCGTCTCTGGTCATAAGGTCATCCCCACCATATCCGACCAGAACGCCATCTTCACATGAACCAGGGAGTACCTGGAGAGCCGGACCAGTCTCCTGAGTAGCACCGGCTCTGTCTCCGGTCATAAGGTCATCCCCACCATATCCGACCAGAACGCCATCTTCACATGAACCAGGGAGTACCTGGAGAGCCGGACCAGTCTCCTGAGTAGCACCGGCTCTGTCTCCGGTCATAAGGTCATCCCCACCATATCCGACCAGAACGCCATCTTGACATGAACCTGAAAAAAGGGCTGCCATTGTGGTAGTCCGCAACCACTGAACCTGTTCACACTGTTCTCATCCATTTCAGGAGGTACATCCTGATACCTTCGGGCCAGTCAGAGTCTCAGATGGGACAGGTCACACCCCTGGAGGTCGAGTTACTGGGGGAGAGGTTCCCAAACTCCAGGGAGTACCTGAAACAGTCGGACCAGTCTCCTGAGTAGCACCGGCTCTGTCTCCGGTCATAAGGTCATCCCCACCATATCCGACCAGAACGCCATCTTGACATGAACCTGAAAAAAGGGCTGCCATGGTGATGGGTCTGATGGAAGATACAGGACGGGCAGGGTTCAATAGGCCTTCCTGCCTCTTCATTTTATCTTTGCCCATTGTTCAAGCGCTGAATATGGGAACTTTACCGAAATGTGGGGTAAAGTCCTAGCTGGGGCTACTGCCTTTAAACATGGTGGTAGTTGGTAGGATCTGGTTGGTAGGATCTGGAAAGCATCAGAGAGGTGGGTCATGCGTGCTCCTCCTATAACCTGCAGTATTGAATTCATATTTGAACTTGTATTGCAACTCAGTGGTAGTTGGTGCGAGTCCATGTTGTACCCTAGGGCGAGGTGCGATATCTCAATTGCTCCACTCCACCCAGGGGTATTGGGGACCTGTGTGGTATCTGAGTAGAACCTGCACCTACAATTGCAGCAACATACTCTCTGCGACCGTCAGGGAGTCTACCAGTTTCTATGATCAAGGTCACACCCATGGAGCGTACTGTCAACAGTCAGTGACATAGCACTATATGAATACTAGATATCATCAAATATTAGCATTCTCACAAACGTTTATTTCAACCTACTGTGCATATGGAGGCACTGTCGGCTCAGATCCCACCATTTCGGAATATATCCCCTTGTGAGGTCTTCTTGGACTCAAACACCAAAAACCTTTTTTGTTTTATTTATGTGCTTTCAATGGAACAATAGCTGGTAATTGCAAGATCAGGTCTATCTTGCAATCTGAAAGAAAATTCTTCCATTTTTAAGGGATGATTCTGCTGGAAAATCTGCTGATTTGTGGATGTTATTGATTCAGTGAATTGGCTGACTGTGCAACGACATGTGCAAATTACAGCTCATTTGAAAAATGGTGTGAGTCCATAGAGGAAATTAAAAACTTCGCTAGAATTTTCAGAGCTGATAACCGAAAAGTGCATGTTGATGTTGATCTGAGACCTGAATGTTGTCTTTATATAATTGCTATTTTTTTTCACTTGCATAGTTTCATAATATTTCCTAACAGATAGTCAGCCCCCACTTCCCACATTATAGGGTAAAGTTCCTCAATTACATAGTTGCGTTTCCTTCTTTTTTTATCAGGGGCGGAGGGGGGGGGGGATGTACTGGTTTGGATGTTTCCCAAAGATATGTAGGCTGCTATGTTTATGCAGCTACCCACATTTGTTTTGTTCCAATTTATTCGTTATTTCAATATTCCATCCAAACGGTGGTGCATTGATGTGAAGAGTCTTGATGAAAAATAGTGCGATATGTTATCTATATTTTTTAATATAATCTGTTACATTTGTCAGAAGCAGATATCCACAATGAGGTAGGTGCTTATTCATAAAATAACATGAAAACAATTGCATGACATTTCTACTCCTGTGGTTACTTCAGTTATGTTCACTGGTTTGCCATGAACAGTCAATATTGGGCTAATTTTTGTGTAAAATATGATAACTCGATCCCAACTGGAGGGAGGAAGCTCGCAATTGGGATGTGGTCCCCATGATGAGTACATGAAGTTCAGAAACCCCATTGTTTTGGGGTCAGGCCGGAGTCATCTGAGGTCAACAGAGGCCAAAGTCTGAAACCTTTGTAAACGCGTCCAGAATGGTTGATCTGATCAGGTTGAATTTGGTTTGGAGCTTTCTTATGGAGAGTACAGGAACCCTATTAGGTCAGGGGTGAATTTGGTCAAAACAGGAAAAATGGTGGTGAAAATCGAAATTGTGGCTAATTTTGGCTGGTAAACAGGGTAAACGGCCCACTTACCTGGGATGGTGAAGCTCAAACTGGTATGTGAGTCCCCACGATGAATACATGTACCCCATTCGTCTTGGGGCAGGTAGTGAACATGTGATAGACTCTTAGTAGATATTAGCACATGGCAGTAAACGTTAGGTTGTTATCGATACGCACGACAAGATACATAGTAAGGTGGCACCGTTCGACTGAGAATTATTCTTGAGACTCTAGAATTTTTCAGATTTAGTTTCCATGAGACCGGAATGCTTGATGTTAATATTTTAAAACACCATTCCCTTTGATTGTGTGGATAAGAATAAGATTTTCTGCTCACACACATTAGTATATCATAAATAACAACTCAACATACAATTTATATATCGCGTGTGTGATTTGAATTCTACAAAAATAGCGTATCGTAGGCTATTATTTATTCACTGAGCAATCCGAACTTGATGGATATTCAGTTGTTAACTTTATGGAAAAGCAACGATGATAGTGGACCACCTGTGGGAACACGATTTAAGATCGGAGGTATCGAAGACATTTCAATCTTGACTTGTTTGACATCCCTGTAGGAAAGTTGGCCATCCATAGAAAGGCCATGGCTTTAAAACATGCCCCCTCTTATACGCCAATGCCGGTGTCTCCCTAATGGCTAAGTGCGTACTATATTTGGTAATAGAACCTTTTGCATGCAATCAAATCGATGCTGAAACATCAATCGCCCTGTAGTTATCGTGGGTTTAGGTACTGTCAGGTATGGCATGCTTCAAAGAGGAGAGGGTACACCCTGGCAAGACTTTTATTGGCAAGGTTAGTGAAAAATACCAGACAATCAGAGAAACAAGAAAGCCAAAAAGCTTAGTGCTTCTTTATCTTCCTGACAACCTATAGCAGACAAAAGGACAAATGAGAGATTGTACCAGTGTATACCTCTGACCGCCCCCAAAACAATAGGGTTCAGTACTCATCATGGGGAACACACATACCAAGTATGATTTCATCCAGCCAGGTGGGGTCGGTTTATCGTGTCAAAGCCAAAATTGGCCAAAGTAGTGACTTTTCACAATTTTATATTTTTGACCAAAATTCACCCAGACCTAACCAAAACAACAAGCGGGTTCCTGTACTCCCCCATAAGAAAGCTACACACCAAATTTGAACCGATCAGCAACAAACCATTCCGAATTTCATCGTGTTCACAAGGTTTTCAGGACTTTAACCTCTGCGTGACCTCGATGACCTGTTGACACTGACCCCCAAAAACAATAGGGTTTCATGTTAATCATCATGGGGAACACACTACCAAGTATGAGCTTCATCCATCCAGGTGGGGTCGAGTAGGGGCGTTGTCACAAGCAAAGATTGGCCAAATTATGGACATTTCACATATTTATATGTTGACCAAAATTCACCCCCGACCTATACCAAAAACAAGAGGGTCCTGTACTCCCCTAAGAAAGCTACACCACCAAATTTGAACCCGATCAGACCAACCATTCTGAACTTATAGTGTTTTCCCCCCCCCACAAGGTTTTCAAGACTTTGACTTGGTGACCTCAGATGGGACACCTCTGACCTGACCCCAAAACAATACGGTTCATTAACCATATGGGGAACCTACTACCAAGTATGCGTTATCCATCCAGGGGGTCGAGTTATCGGGTTCACAAGCAAAATTGGCCAAATTATGACTTTTCACAAATTTTATATTTTTGACCAAAATTTCACCCCCGACCCATACGAAAAACAAGGAGGGTTCTGTACTCCCATAAGAATGGGGGCTACCACCAAATTGAACCCGTCAGGGACCAACCATTCCGAATTCATCGTGTTCACAAGGTTTTCAGGATTTAACCTCTCGGTGACCCTCAGATGACCTGTGGACCTGACCCCAAAACAAATAGGTTATGTACTCATCATGGGGAACACACATACCAAGTATGAGCTTCATCATCCAAGTGGGATCGAGTTATCGTGTTCACAAGCCAAGACTGGCCCCAAATCATTGACATTTCACATTTTTATATTTTGACCAAAATTCACCCCCGCCTATACAACAACAAGAGGGTTTCCGTTACGCCCAATAAGAAAGTACACACCAAAATTTAACACGATCAGGACCAAACCATTCTGAACTTATCGTGGAACAAGGTTTCAGGCTTCGACTCTTGGTGACCTCAGATGACCTCTGACCTGACCCCAAAACAATTACGGTTCCTGTACAATCAGGGGGAACATAATACCAAGTAGGGTTTAATCCATCCAGGTGGGTTGAATTATCGTGTTTCACAAGCCAAAATTGGCCACCCAATTATTGACCATTTCAATATTTTTGTTTTTTGACCAAAATTCACCCCCGACCTAAACCAAAAACAGAGAGGTTCCGGTACTCCCCCATAAGAAAAGCTAACACACCAAATTGAACCCGATCAGACCAACATTTTGACCTTATCGTGTTTTCAAGGTTTCAGACTTTGACCTCTGGTTGACCTCAGATGGACTCTGACCTGACCCCAAAACAATACGGTTCATGTACCAATATGGGGAACATACTACCAAGTATGAGAGTTTCATCAATCCAGGTGGCGTCGAGTTATCGTGGTACAAGCCAAAAGTGGCCCAAATTATTGACTTTTCACAATTTTATAGTTTTGACCAAAATTCACCCCCGACCTATACCAAAAACAGAGGGTTCAGGTACTCCCCCATAAGACAAGCTACACACCAATTTAAAACCTGATCAGACCAACCCGTCCGAATTTATCGTGTTCCAAAAGGTTTTCCGACTAAACCTCGGGGTGACCTCAGATGACCTGTGACCTGACCCCAAAACAATAGGGTTCATGTATCACATGGGGAACACACCATACCAAGTATGAGCTTCATCCATCCAGGTGGGGTCGAGTTATGTGTTACAAGCCAAGATTGGCCCAAATGATTGACATTTCACATATTGATATTTTTGGACCAAATCACCCCCGCGACTATTACCAAAAACAAGGGTTTCCTGTACTTCCCCATAAGAAAGCTAACACCAAATTAACCCGATCAGACCAACCATTTGAATTCATCGTGTTCACAAGGTTTTCAGGGGACTGTGACCTCTGTGACCTCAGATGACCTCTGCCCTGACCCCAAACAATACGGTTCATGTAGCCATCATGGGGAAAATACATACCAAGTATGAAATTAATCCATTCCAGGCCTGGGGGCGAGTTATCGTGTTACAGGCCAAAATGGCCAAATATTGACTGTTCACAAAATTATATTTTTTGACCAAATTCACCCCGACCTATACCAAAAAAAGTAGGTTCATGTACTCCCCAATAAGAAAGCTACAACACCAAATTTGAACCCGATCAGACCAACTGTTCTGGACTTATTCGTGTTCACAGGTTTTCAGACTTTGACCTCTGGTGACCTCAGATGACCTATGACCTGACCCCAAAAACGATTAGGGTTCATGTACTCATCATGGGAAAACAACATACCAAGTATGAGCTTCATCCATCCGGTGGGGTTGGTTATGTTTTTAAAAGCCAAAATTGGCCAAAGTATTGACTTTTCACAAATTTTTTTTTTTTTTTTTTTATATTTTTTTTGAACAAAATTAATTCACCCCCGGACCTATACCAAAAACAATAGGGTTCCTGTACTCCCATAAGAAAGCTACACACCCAAATTGAACCCGATCAGACCAACCATTCTGGACTTATCGTGTTCAAAGGGTTTTCAGGCTTTAACTCTGGTAGTACCTCAATGACTTCTCTGACCTGACCCCAAAACATACGGTTTCATTAATCATTATGGGGAACACAGTACCAAGTATGAGCTTACTCCCATACAGGTGGGGTGGAGTGATGTTTTTCACAAGCCAAAATTGGCAAAATTAATGGACTTTTCACAAATTTTATATTTTGACAAAATCACCCCCGACCTTATCTTAACAAACAATAGGGTTTCATGGATCCCCATAAGAAAGCTACACACAAGTTTGAACCCGATCAGACCAACCATCTGGACTTATCGTGTTCACAAGGTTTCAGACTTGACCTATGGTGACCTCAGGAGATGACCTCGGGACCGAACCCAAACCGATAGAGGTAGGTTACTCATCATGGGGAACAACACGTCACCAAGTATGAGGGCTTAATCCTCCAAGTGGGTGAGTTATCATGTTCACACACCAAAATTGGCCCAATTATTGACTTTTCACAAATTTAAGATTTTGGACCAAATTTTCCCCACCCCGACCTATACAAAAACAAGAGTGTTCCCTGTATCCCCATCAGAAAGCTACACACCAAGTTTGAACCCGATCAGACCAACCTCCTGGTGATTCATCGTGTTCACAAGGTTTTCAGACTTTGGACCTCTGTGACCTCATATGACCTCTGCCCTGACCCCCAAACGATAGAGTTCATGTACTCATCATGGGGAAACCACACGTACCAAGTATTAGCTTCATCCTCCAGTGGGGTGAGTTATCTTTTTTCTTGCACAGCCACAAAATTGGCCAATTATTGACTTTTCACAAATTTCCATATTTTTTGACCAAAATTCACCATCCGCCGACCTATACCAAAAACAAGACATAGGGTTCCTCCTGTACTCACCATAAGAAAGCTACACACCAAATTTGAACCCGATCAAGACCAACCATCTGAACTTATCGTGGTCAACAGGTTTTCCAGACTTCCTGGTGACCTCAGATGACCTGTGACTTACCCAAAACATAGGTTTCATGTACTCCTCATGGGGAGCTCACAATACCAGTATGAGCTTCATTCCATCAGTGGGGTCGAGTTAATCAATCGTTGTCACACGCCAAAATTGGCCAAATTATTGACTTTTCCCCCAAATTTTATATTTTTTTGACCAATTACCCCCGACCTATACCAAAAACAAGAGGGTTCCTGTACTACCCATAGAAAAGCTACACACCAAATTTGAACCCGATCAGACCACCATTCTGAACGCATCGTGGTTTTTCACAAGGTTTTCAGACTTTAACCTCTGTACCTCAGATGACCTGTGACCTTACCCCAAAACATAGGGTTCATGTAACTCATCAACGGGGAACACACATACCAAGTATGAGCTTCAATCCATCCAGCTGGGGACGAGTTATCGTTTCACAGCCATGATTGGCCAATTATGACTTCTCACATTTTTATATTTTGACCAAATTTTCAAACCCCCGAACCTATACCACCAAAAACAAGTTCCTGTACTCCCCATAATAAAGGCTAAAGCTACACACCAAATTTGAACCTGATCAGACCAACCATTCTGAACTCATCGTGTTCACAAGGGTTTTCGACTTTTAACCTCTGGTGACCTCATATGACCTCTACCCTGACCCCAAAACAATAGGTCATGTACTCATCATGGGAGCACACATACCAAGTATGAGCTTCACCATCCAGGTGGGTTCGAGTTTTTGTGTTCACAAGCCAAAATTGGCCAAATTATTGGACTTTCATCCATCACAATTTTATATTTTTGTTTAAACCGAATTCACGCCCCGACAATTACCAAAACAATAGGGTTCCTGTCTCCCCATAGGAACGACAGACCAAATTTGGAACCGATCCGACCAACCATTCTGGACTTATCGTGTTCACAAGGTTCTTTCAGAACTTTGACCTCTGGTGACCTCAGATGACCGCTGACCTGACCCCAAAACATACGGTTCATGTACTCATCATGGGGAAGGACACATACCAAGTATGAGTTTCATCATCCATCCAGTGGGGTCGAGTTATCGGTTCACAAGCCAAAACTGGCCAAAATTATTGACTTTTCAACAAATTTTTATGTTTGACCAAAATTCACCCCCGATCTATACCAAAAACAATAGGGTTCCTGTACTCCCCATAGAAAGCTACACACAAAATTTACCCCGATCAATACCAACCATTCTGGCACCGTATCGTGGTTCACAAGGTTTTCAGACTTTGACCTCTGGTGACCTCGATTACTCTGACCTGACCCAAAACTAGGTTCATGTACTCATCATAGGGAACACACTACCAAGTATGAGCTTCAATTCCATCCAGGTGGGGTCGAGTTATCGTTTTCACCGCCAAGTTGGCCAATTCATTGACTTTTCTTCACCTATTTATATTTTTGACCAAAATTACCCCCGACCTATACCAAAAACAAGAGGGTTCCTGTACTCCCATATCCAGCGACACCCAATTTGCAAACCCGATCAGACAACCCTTTTCTGAACTCCTCGTGTTCACAGGTTTTCAGTTTCCCATACTTTAAAAAACTCCTGGTGACCCTTACGGGGTCAGATGACCTCTGACCTGACCCCACAACAATAGGGTTTCATGTACTCATCATGTGACACACATACCAAGTAAGAGCTTCATCCATCCATGTGGGGTCCGAGTTATTCGGTTCCCAAGCCAAACTTGCCAAATAAATTGACTTTTCACATATTTTAGATTTTTGACCAAAATCCCCACCCACCGACCTATACAAAAACAAGAGGTTCCTGTACTCCCCATAAGGAAGCGACAGACCAAATTAGGACCCGATCAGACCAACCATTCTGGACTTAGCGTGTTCACAAGGTTTCATACTTTGACCTCTGTGACCCTCAGAGGTTACATCGACTCGTCCCCAAATAATACTGTTCATGTAACTCATCATGGGGAAAACACACATACCAATAGAGCTTCATCCATCCCGTGGGGTCGAGTTAATATCGTGTTCACAAGCCAAAATTGGCCAAATTATTGACTTTCCCAAATTTTATATATTTTTTAAATAAAATTGGTTTTTAAAAACCCCCACCCACACCGACAACAGTAAAGTTCCTGTACTCCCCCCATAAGAAAGCTACACACCAATTTGAACCCGATCAGACCAACCATTCTGGACTTCTCGGGTTTCACAAGGTTTCAGACTTTGACCTCTGGTGACCTCAGATTACCTCGACCTGACTCCCAAAACTATAGGGTTCATGTACTCATCATGGGAAACACGAATACCAAGTATAAGCTTAATCCATGCAGGTGGGGGTGTTTGTGAGAGTGTGTGTGTGTGTTGTCACAAGCCAACACTGGGCCAAATTATATTGACTGTTCACAATTTTATATTTTTGACCAAAATGTCACCCCCGACCTATACCAAACCAAGCGGGTTCCTGTGCTCCCCATAAGAAAGCTACACACCAAGTGTTGAACCCGATCAGACCAACCATCCTGACTTAATCGTGTTGACAGGTGTTTCAGACTTTGACCTCTGTGACCTCAGATGACCTCGGACCTGACCCCAAAACATAACGGTTCATGTACTCATCATGGGAACCACATACCAATATGAGCTTCAATCCATTCCAGGTGGGTTGAGTTATCGTTTTTCACAAGCCAAATTGGCCAAATGATTGCTTTTCACAAAATTGAATAATTTTTGAACCAAATTCACCCCCGCCTATCCAAAACAATAGGGTTTTCTTACTCCCCATAAGAAATCTACACACCAGTTTTGAGAACCCGATCAGAACCACCATTCTGGACTTATCGTGTTCACAAGGTTTTCAGACTTGACCGCTGGTGACCTCAGATGAACCTGTGACTGACCCCAAACACCGGTTCATGTACTCCTCATGGGGAGCACACATACAATCAGAGCTTCATCCATCAGGTGTGGTCGAGTTATCGTGTTCCAAGCCAAATTGGCCAATTATTGACTTTTCATTTCCACAATTTTATATTTTGAACTCAAATTGCCCCCCGACCTATAACCAAACAACAAAGGTTCCTGTACTCCCCATAAAAAGCAACACACCAAATTTGAACCCGATCAGACACCATCTGGACTTATCGGGTTCACAAGGTTTTTTTCAGACTTTGACCTTTCTGGTGACCTCAGACGTTCTCTGACCTGACCCCAAAACAATCGGTTCATGGTACTCATCCTTTGTAAACAACACATACCAAGTATGAGCGTCACCCATCCAGGTGGCTCGGTCGAGTTATGTGGTTCACAAATCAAAATTGGCCAAATTATGACGTTTCACAAATTTTTCTATTTTTGACCAAAATTCACCCCCGACCTATACCAAAAACAAAGGGTTCCGTACTCCCCATAAGAAGCTACACCCCCAAAGTGTGTGGACTCGATCAGACGGTTCACCATTCTGAACGCATCGTGTCACACCCAAGGTTTTCCAGACTTAACCTCTGGTGACCTCAGATGAACGCCGACCTGACCTAACCCCAAAAACAATAGGGTTCAATGTACTCATTGTGGGGACCGAACATACCAAGTATGAGCTTCAATCCACCAGGTGGGGTCGATTATCGTGTTCCACAAGCCAAATTGGCCAAATTATTGACTTTTCAACAAAATTTCTATTTTTGACCAAAATTCAACCCCCGACCTATACCAAAAACAGTAGGGTTCCTTTACCCCCATAAGAAAGCTACAAACACACCAAATTTAACCCGATCAGACCAACCATTCTGGACTTATCGTGTTCACAAGGTTTTTCAAGACTTTAACCTCTGATGACGCTCAGATGACCTCTGCCCTGACCCCAAAACAATCGGTTTCAATGTACTCATTATATGGGGACACAACATAACCAAGTATGAGCTTCCCATCATTCCATCCAGGCTGGGGTCGAGTTATCGGTCACAAACCAAAATTGGCCAAATTAATTGACTTTTCATTCACAAAATTACTATTTTTGACCGAAATTCACCCCCGACCAATAACAAATACAATATAGTTCCTGTACTCCCCATAAGACGCGACAGACCAAATTTGTACCTCGATCAGACCACCATTCTGGACTTGATGTGTTCACAAGGTTTCAACTTTGAACTCTGCTGATCCCTCAGCATAACCTTTGACATGACCCCACAACAATACGGTTCATGTACTATCTGGGGAACACATACCACAGTATGAGTCTTCATTCATCCATCAGGTGGGGTCGAGTTCTTCGTGTTCCAAAGCCATTGGCCAATAAGTGACTTTTCACAAATTTTATATTTGTGACCAAAATTCACCCCCGACCTATACCAAACATTAGGGTTCCTGTACTCCACAGAGAAGCTACAACACAATTGAACCCGATCAGACCAACCATTCTGACTTATCGTGTTCCCAAGGTTTTCAGACTTTGACCTCTGGTGACCTCAGATGACCTCTGACCTGACCGCCAAACGATAGGGTTCATGAACTCATTATGGGAACACACATACAAGTATGAGCTTCATCCATCCAGGTGGGTTGAAGTTTAACGTTTTTTCACAGCCAAAAATGGGCCAATTATTGACTTTTCACAGATTTTAGATTCTTGACCAAAATTTCCCCCCGACCTATACAAAAACGAGGGTTTCCTGTACTCCCTCATACGAAGCTACCACAAATTTGAAACTCGATCAAGACCAACCATTCTGAACTCATCGTGTTCACAAGTTTTCAAGACTTTTAAAACCTCTGGTGACCTCAGATGACCAAAATCCACCCCAACCTTACCCACAAACAATAGGGTCCATGTACTCACCAGGGGAAACACCCATACCAAGTTGAGCTTCATCCAAAATCCAGGTGGGGTTGTGTTATCGTATTCACAAGGCCAAATTGGCCCAATTATTGACTTTTTTTCACAAAATTTCTTATTTTGACTCGAAATTCCGCCCGACAATATACCAAAACACTAGAGTCCTGTACTCCCCATAAGGAAGCGAACCCACATTTGGAACCCGAATCAGCCCAACCATCTGGCTTACGTGTTCAACAGGTTTTTTCAGACTTTGACCTCTGGTGACCTCAGACGTTCTCTGACCTGACCCCAAACACACGGTTCATGTACTTATCAGGGGAACACACATACGCCAAGTATGAGCTTTTCATCCATCCAGGTGGGGTCGAGTTATCCGTTCCACAAGCCAAAATTGGCCAAATATTTACTTTTTCTAACAAATTTTAATATTTTTTGACCAAAATCATCACCCCCGAACCTATAACCAAAACAGTAGGGTTCATGTACTCCACATAGAAAGCTACCACACCAACTTTGAACTCCGATCATACCAACCATTCTGGACTTATCGTGTTCACGAAGGTTTTCAGACTTTGACCTCTGGGTTACCCTCAAGCTGACCTCTGACCTGAGCCCCCAAAACATCGGTTTCATGTCTATTTGGAGGACCACACACATACAAGATGAGCGTCATCATATAGGTGGGGTCGTGTTCTCGTGTTCACAAGCCTAAATTGGCCAATTATTGACTTTCACCAAAATTTTATTTTGACCCGAATTCACCCGCCCAATGCCAAAAACATAGAGTCCTGTACCCTCTCCTCATAAGGAACGACAGACCAAATTTGACCCGATCAAGTCGCCAGGCCATTCTGGACTTATCGTGTTCACAAGGTTTTCAGTACTTCGAACCTCTGGTGACCCAGGTGACCTCTGACCTGACCCCAAAACAATACGGTTCATGTACTCATCATTGGGAACCACCCATACCAAGTATGAGCTTCATCTCATCAGTGGGTCGAGTTATCGTTGTTCACAAGCCAAATTGGCCAATTATTGACTTTTCAAACTTTATATTTTTTGACAAAATTCAACCCCCGACCGGTATCTGACGGGCATCGCAGCAATACTGGTTGGTCCTGACTCCCTATAATAAAGCTAACGTAAAGCAGCAGGGGTCAAATTTGAACCCGATCAGACAACCATTCTGGAATTATCGTGTTCCCAAGGTTTTCAGACTTGACCTCTTGTGACCTCAGATGACCTCTGACCTGACCCCAAAACATAGGGTTCATGAACTCAATCATGGGGAACCACCTACCATGTATAAACTTCATTCATCCAGTTGGGATTGATTTACCGTGTTTACAAGCCCAAATTGGCCAAATTATTGACTTTTCACAAATTTTTTATTTTTGACCGAACTTCAGCCCGACCTATACCCAAACAATGGATGCCTTACTCCCCATAAAAAGCTACCACACCAAATTTGAACCCGATCAGACCAACCATTCGGACTTATCGTGTTTCATAAGTTTTCAGACTTTGACCTCTAGTGGACCTCAGATGACCTCTGACCTTACCCCAAAACACTAGGGTTCATGTCCATCATGGGGAACACACGTAAACAGTCTGAGCTTCATCCATCAGGTGGGGTCGAGTTATCGGTTCCCAAGCCAAACTTGGCCACATTATTGACTTTTCAAATTGTTTTCTATTTTTGACCAAAATTCACCCCCGACCTCTACCAAAAACGTAGGGTTTCATGTCCTCCACCATAAGAAAGCTACACAAACCAAATTTGAACCCGATCAGACCAACCATCTGGACTTTATCGTGTTCACAATGGTTTTCAGACTTTGAAACCTGCTGGTGACCTCAGATAACCGTTTACCTGACCCCACAAACAAATAAGGTTCATGAACTCATCATGGGGAACACAACATACCATGTATAAACTTCATTCATCCATGTTGGGTGATTTTCGTTTTCACTAGCCAACATTGTCCAAATTCAATTGACTTTTTCAAAAAATTTTTATTTTTGACCGAACTTCAGCCCGACCTATACCCAAAACATAGGATGCCTTTACTCCCCATAAGAACGCTACACACCAAATTTTTGAAACCCGATCCAGACCAACCATCTCCGGACTTATCGCTGTCATCAAGGTGTTTCATTCAGACCTTCTGACCTCTAGTGACCCTGACCTGCACCCCAAAAACAATAGGGTTCCTGTACTCATCATGGGGGACACACGTACCAAGTATGAGCTTTCGCCATCCAGGTGGGGTCGAGTTATCGTGGTTTCACACCAAATTGGCCAAATTATTGACTTTTCAATTATATTTTTGAGACCAAAATTCACCCCGACCATACCAAAAACAGTAGGGTTTCATGGCTCCCCCCCATAAGAAGCCACCACCAAATTTGAACCCGATCAACCCACATTCTGGACTTATCGTGTTCACAAGTTTCAACAGACTTTTGACCTCTGTGACTCAGCTGAACCTCTTACTCTGACCCAAACGATAGGGTTCATGTACTCATCATGGGAAACACACATACAAGTATGAGCTTCATGCCTTCATCGGTGGGTTGAGTTAAAATCCATTTTTCACAAGCAAAATTGGGCCAAATTATTGACTTTTCACAATTTTATATTTCTGACCAAAATTCCACACCTCCGACCCTATACCAAAAACAAGAGGGTTCCTGTACTCCCCATAGAAAGCTACAACACCAAATTTGAAGCCCGAATCAGACCAACCATTCTGAACTCATCGTGTTCACAAGGTTTTTCAGACTTTAACCTCTGGTGACCGCAGATGACCCTCTACCTTAGCCCAAAACAATAGGGTTTCATGTAACTCTTATGGAACACCCATACCAAGTATTAGGCTTATTCATCCGGTGGGATCGAGTTATAATGTTCACAATCCAAAATTGGCCAAATTATTGACTTTTCACAAATTTCTCTTTTGACCGAAATTCACTCCCCGACCAATACCAAAACAAATCGAGTTTCGTACTCCCCATAAGAAAGCGACAGGAAGACCAACTTTGGACCGACCCGATCAGACCACCATTCTGGACTTATCGTGTTCAACAAGGTTTTCAGACTTGACCTCTGGTGACCTAGATGACCTCTGACCTGACCCACCCCAGAAACTATAGGTTCTGTCCTCACAATGGGGAACACACATACCAAGTATGAGCTTCATTCATCCAGGTGGGGGTTGAGTTATCGTTTTTCACAACAAGCTAAATTGGCCAAATTATGACTTTTCACAAATTTTATATTTTGATTTGCGACCAAAATAATTCACTCCGCGACCTATACCAAAAACAATATGGTTCCTGTACTCCCCATAATAAAGCTAACACACAGTTTGAAACCGATCAGACAACCATTCTTGAGCCTTATCGTTTTTCACAAGGTTTTCAGACTTTGACCCTGGTGACCTCAATGCCTCTGACCTTACCCCAAACAATCGGTTTCTGTACGCAGCATGGGGAAACACACATACAAGTCATGAGCGTCATCCATCCAGGTGGGGTCTAGTTATCGTGTCCAGCCAAAAATGGGCCAAATGATTGCTTTCAACAAATTTCATATTTTTGGACCGCAAAACTTCCCTCCGACCTATACCAAAAAAACAATAGGGGCTTCCTTTACTCCCCAAAGAAAGCTACACACCAAGTTGAACCGATCACCCAACCATTCTAGACTTCATCGTGTTCACAAGGTTTTCTTTCAAGACTTTGACTCTGGTGACCTCAGATGACCTCTGCCCTGACCCCCAACAATATGGTTTCCTGAACTCATCATGGGGGACACACATACATTTATAAGCTTCATTCATCCAGTGGGGTTGAGTTATCGTGTTCACAAGCCAAAATTGGCCAAATATTGACTTTTCACAATTTTTCCTATTTGACCAAATTCAGCCCGACCTATCCCAAAACAAAAGGTGCCTTTACCCCCCATAAGAAAGCACACACCAAATTTGAACCCGATCAACCAACCATTCCGGACTTATCGTGTTCATAAGGTTTTGCAGACTTTGACCTCTGGTGAACTCGAATGACCTCTGACCTGACCCCAAAACAAACGTTCATGTACTCATCATGGGGAACACACTATTACTATGACTTCATCCATCCAGTGGGGGCCGGAGTTATCGTGTTCACACGGCCAGGTTTCACACACCTACACACACACACAGCACATACAACACACACACCCTGTCAATGACTGCAGAGAATTCCCTCGACTTCTTCAAGGAATCAAAAACCCTCCATGGCAGGTTTTTATCACAGCCCGAGGAAAACCTTTCTTATCAAGACGAAAGCTTTCGTAGCTTTCTTTCACGAGTACAGGAACCCCATTGGTTGATCAATATATCATATTTTTTTGTGAAGAATGAAATTTGGAGACGGTGTCGTATGTTGCCCATAATGACTTAACATTCCCATTTGTCATGTGTCTGAACATAAGTTATCAGAGATGAGTCAAGGCTCACGAAGCCTTTTGGCTTTCTGGTTATTACGTATAATAAATCTCACATTTAACATTATAAAAAAAAAGCTAAATTACCCGAACTATTCCACAGAAATCCAGAGGGAATATTTTTCCACACTCTTGGTTTCATCGGTAGAATCCAGTTCATCGATTTATTGGGCATTTGGCTTGCCATAGATACTGCCTCATGCTCTTTTATTATATTTTGAAGGTGGTATTAGAGTACAACAAATCAACATAACTGGAAATGCTAACGCAAATCACATATTCGACAGCAGTTTATATTTGTTTGATTGGGTCATTTAAGTAATTCAGACAATGCCAGTTCAATTTCCATGTATCTGATGTTGATGCACAACTACCAAATTTATTTATTTCCACCCGCAAAATTGGCAATCATATTTACATTTTTTCTTTTCACATATTCGGTAATTAATAAATTAACTTACCATTTGCTTTAGGCCGCGTCGCTCCTACTGTTCATGTTTCTACAATTTGACTTCTAAATGGTTGGTATTTCTTCTCGATCAGGGACATATTTTTACCGTGTCTGAAAGGACAATTTTTTGCTATTTTGCCTTCCTCCGCATACTTCGGCAGTCCGGGGATACATTTCCCAAATCCTAGGAGTGACAGTTCTTTGCTATTTTGTCTCCCCCCCCGCCACATATTCGGCAGTCAGAGATACAGTGTCCGAATCCTAAAGGTGACAATTTCCGGCTATTTGGGCCTTTCTTCTCCTTATTCTTCGGCAATTCCGGAAGCAGTTTGTGACCCGTGACGAGGGAGAAAAGTGAGCGGCTGTTTGTCGGCCATATTGCCATCTTTCGTTCTTGTATCCATCATTACAACAAACCCAGCCATCCTCCGCCTTTCCCTTGTTCTCTATCACACTGTTCTTAAATTCGGCCGAGGACGATCTTGCTATCATTTCCGTCCAAACTTTCCGGTAGAGCCCGTTAATGGGAGGTGAACTAAATTTGCGCTTTTGCTGATTGTTCTGCCCATATTCGGTCGCTATCTTGCCAACCGACTTAGCCCGATTTTCGGAAATGTAGGCAGTCTACTACCTCGCCACTCACAGACATAGGAAATTCTTTGACAGAGACAAGAAAAGTTCTGATATGAGGAGGAAATTTTTTAGTAGTTGATATGCGCCATGTGTCGTTTTATAGGCCAGAGCGTTGTATTGTTCTGCTGCCTCTTCCAGCGTCTGTTAGCATAATTGAGGACAGGAATCGTCTCAAGGCCCCCTTCGAATAATCGACGCCGTCGGTTGCGTGGCACCACGACAAAAAAACCATTCCAATGTGCACGGAAATGATTTTGCATTTTTTGACAAATCTAATACACTGTTCTCTGGTCCCATACATTTGTTCCAACCACCCATTTGAGACGGGTCTTTTGCGAAACTTATTGTCCCACGCATTGTCGGAACAGATTTTTGGCCTTGACTTGTCATAGTGACAATATACCGTATTGGATACCGACCCTATCGATCGCTGAGTTGGTGATCACGAACACAGAATGACGACCCAAATTTGTTGAAGGTCTTCATGAATATTAATGGAGACAAACTTCCCTCTTTAACCAAACACAACTAACAGTTACATGGCAACCTCCAGTTACTTTTCATACTAGATTGACAATCGATCTCGCGATCATTGGAAAACCTTTGCGTAGGTTGAACCCCCCCCCCCCCCCCCCTCCCACAGGTGTAACACCTACACATTAATGCTCCTGTCTAATACGTAGCATGCCTATCTACACACGTCTAAGATTGTTCTGTTTATTCAATCCTTGTTTGTTAAATGGACGCAGCGCAGTCGCGATGTGGCGGGAACCCAATCTACCCTCCCTCCTCAAAAGTAACAGGTTTGTCATACATCTGGAGACATATTCAACATTCATCTCGCTACGGTTACTATTTCGTTCTGTTCAAGTATTGTTATTTTTAGGTGCTATATTTTTTGAAAGATTTCTCCGAAATCTATCTTGGAAGCATTGGTACGGCATCCCCTGTCCACCCCCCCCCGACCCTAATGGATATGACACATACCCAGTACTTTGGTCTCGCTCGAGCGCATTTTGTACAGCAATCATTGGATCATCAAACAACGAGCAATCTGCCAAATAATGTGGTGGAACTGGACGATCAGACGGAATGCTTCAGACTTACATTGCTGTAATCGAAATCTCAAGCGACCTATATCTAGATATCTTTCGGGGGTATCGTATCGGTTCTATCTACACACAATCTACAACCAAAAATGTCAAATGCTTGCAGTTGAATGTGCTAATATTGTACTGGGTGCTATCGGACTTACTGGCTCTACTCTATAACCTCTCTGGGCGACGAAGGTGCGTTTTGTGTGTCTTTGAACACCGGTTTACGAAAAGTCAGCTGCTTCTTCGACGACAACCTTTTCTCGAATGTGAACCGATGCCTCCAAACGTCCTCGGCCCACGGATCAAACGCTAGTGATAATCATGGGTGGCAGCGAGGATGGATCATTGTCATATATATACCACGTTATCCCCTAGAATAAATGCGGCTACATTTTGATAAGCTCATCTCTATAACTGACCACTAGGCATCTCACAACCCCAGCAATTGCGTGTCTCACTTTCTCACCCTGGAAAACTGCGGTGGATCCCTGTTTTCAGAAACGCGAAGTGCTCGCAGTGTCTTTTCGGTAAGATCGTACCCCGTTTCCCCGACCCAGGCCGTAGCTCTGGCTATCGTGAGACTCCGCTCATCAACAAGGGTGTTATCCTCGCCGTAGTTCAACTTGTTATAGCACATCGGCCCTTTTAGTCATATCGTCTACGAGTTGCCGGATGACCATGGATGAACTCTTGAGACCCATACCGTCCCCGCCTTGCCAATGGATGACAGTAACCTTGTCGGGTCCATTAGGCGTTTTCACTGCTTCTACGACGATAGCGTGATGGTAGAAAGACGCATGCCAGTGGTATGCGATATGGTCCCCTGCCGTAATATATTCGGCGATGTTCAGTAAATCCTTGATTTCGGTATGATCTGTGGGAAACGCCGACTGGTCGTCAGATTTTTTCACCGAATAAAATTCTTCCCCATCAACCACAATCACTTCAGGTCCACGACATTCTGTTCGCACGAACGATTCTTTCAACCATTCTGAGAGACACTTTGTGCAGCTGATACCAATTAAGGAATCTGTGTTGGTGGTGTACCTCCTGAATTTGTCAGTCTCCGAGTTATCGCAACCCCGGTGTGACAATTGTGTGCCTGGGCAACATTTAAACTCACCCCCTCCTCCTCTCCCAAAAAGGTGACGGAACATCTCTCGTGCTTGGTGAGCGCGGTTCCGGCAAGAAGGACAAAATAAAGTTGGTTGAAGCCCAATTGTCATTTAAAGTTCGACTCGACTAAACTCTCGGTTCTTATTTCAATATTGATGAAATCTTCGCAGCTAAATCCCAGACCGGATTTCAGTCGACCAAAGTGCGCCAGTAAGGCATAATCAGCTAGTCGAGTCGATCCCCCTTGTGACGACACGGAGTGTGGGAACTCTTGCAATACCAATTCAATGTGAAACTGACTTTCCAAATCCCTGTAACGAACGAATCGTAGATGTCCTCTAAACAGGTACATAAAAACTCACAAAATTGTTCACAAAATATTAAAGAATATTCTTTCTCCTAATTCTAATTTGAATCCTTTTCCAACCATGTGGTTGCGGTTCGATCGTTGCTGATGTAACGACGGATCCTTGAGTTGTTACGTATATGGTATCAAGCCCGTCGCTAGATGGTGGTAATATGTGACGTGAGTCCGTACTCGGGGAAAAATTTGAATTTACTTCAAGATTGCGAGCTCCATCAGTTGTGCTGCGTTCCATTTACCTCGTGAATTTCGTGATCACGACTTTCCCACTCGTGAATTGCGTTCCAGTAAAACAAGTCGGGAAAATGGGAAACAAGTGGCGGCCTACATGAGCGAATTCAAAAACACCCCGTACTGTATAAATATTGGAATGAAGAAGATCTAATACTAGTGTTTTTATGATTCCTATAATATTAATCAATATCACGGAATTTAAGCGTCTTGTTTGGCTTGAGCATTTACCACAGCAACTTTCTAAAATCGAAGTTGACGATAAACGCTACTACTACTACACTTGGGTATTGGTTGCCGCGCAAAGCACACTCGATCGCCGACGTTCGGCGAAAAGCCTTTGGTCCCGAAATTTCGCTGATTATAGAATTGGTTTCGCAACTAACGCAGTGATTGTTTTCCGAATGTTCTCATCGTCGAGAATATTTACCTGAATTATTCATTTGTACATGGATATTTTCTATTTGGCTTCGACTTTTCAACTCGGTAGGTCGAATGTCCGCCATCTGGATTACAAGTCGTGAAGTCGAGTTGCTATTCGAAATTCCCACTTCACCACTAATGATCACGACTTGTGTACAAATGGAACGGTCGTGAAGTCGTGTACACCGTGTTCACGAGGTAAATGGACGGCAGCATATGGTTCAATTACGACCGCAGTTTACTCAGTAGAATGTCAGCGACGGCGGCCGTCTTTAGAAGTAAACGAACAGAACTGATTTGTCACTATTGATTTTATCCATGTCTCGATCTCAGCCACACATGTCTGTACGAAAATGACTGTATTGTTTACAGTCGCGTTTTCACTGGGTCGAAAAGACGAATAAAGCTGTGTGTTTTCAGTATATAGGTGATAGGAGAAATTGTGAGGACGATCAAAGTCCGAGGCAGTGAAAAGCAGAGGTCTCCAAACCGAAGCCTCGGGAACTCCACTGACACTGTAAGTGGATTCGGCCAGAGGCTTTGTTATTGACTTTGACAGTTCGGAATCCTCCGGAGAGATGATACTGAAGCCACTCGGAGACTTCTTCTTCTAACTCAAACCACAACCCAGAAAGGGCAGTATGCAAAGTATAGTGTTCTGGTCGATGGTATCAAACGCGGATGAACAAAATCCAGCAGAATGAGATTAGCCGCTTTTTTGAGAATCCACTGAGTCTAATAAATCATTCTGCACACGGACTAGAGCTGTTTCTGTGCTATGCCGACTGCAATCATTTCAGCATTGTCAGACGCATCAATGTGTGCTGAAAGTCGCTGTACAGTTCTCTCTCCGGCACTTTAGCTCGGAAGAGGAGATCGGAAATTTGCCTATAATTCTACAGCGGATCGTCGCCAAACTTTTCGGATTTGCGAAATAATAATAATAATAATAATGAATATAATAATAATAATGAATATAATAATAATAATAATATGATATCAGGTGGGGATGCTCTATCACCCCTCCTGTTCGTGTCGCACTCAACCCACTCAGCCGCATACTCCTGAATTCCATCCAGGGATACAAACTGACCACTGGGCAGAAGATCAATCACCTCCTCTACATGGATGACTTGACGCTCTACGCTAAGAATGAGAAAGATATAGAGGCACTAATTAACACAGTGCGAATCTCCAGCACCGCTATCGGCCTAGATAAATGCGCCAGACAAATCATCCGCAGAGGAAAGATCAAGATAACCGACGGTCTCCAACTAAAAGTCGGAAAGATCAGAGACGTCCATGTGAACAAAGGGTACAAGTACCTCGACGCTCTCCAGAACATGGAGAATATGCAAGAAGAAGTGAAGGCTGGGGAGGCGAACACATACAGAAATCGAGTACGGCAAGTGCTGGGATCGAAACTGAATGGCCAGAAAAAGATACTAGCCATCAACACCTACGCCCTACCAGTCATAACATACACCGCTGGGGTCATCACTTGGACACGAACGAACTGTCATAGTTTAATAGAAAGACAAGAAAACTGCTTACCATGTACGTAGGTCTCCATCCCCGAGCAGATGTACACAGACTTCATCTCCCCAGGAACTGCGGAAGAAGGGGTCCAAGAGAGGTCCGAGCATCAATGGACATTGAGTGTGCAGCACTCACAGAGTACGTATACACAAAGAGGGATAGTGACCCCCTACTAGCCGCTGTGTGGCCAAGCTAGATGGGAGGACAGAACAACCAATAACCCACCAACGACCAAGGAAAACTATCAACTTAACTGGTTGCAAGAATACCGGGGTGAATGACTGCAGAAACAATTGCATGGTCAATACCCGAGAGATGGAAGACGTGACGAATCAGGAATTCGCTTACAGATGAACCACATGCACAGGCTGAAGTTGAGACTGCAGCACTAATAACAGCTGCGCAGGACCAAGCCCTCAACACCAAGCACCATCGAGCCAGAATACTCCGTACCTCCAATGATCCAAAGTACAGAATGCGCAATGAGGACTGAACTGATACCCAACCAAGAGAGTTGTGAGGAGATGTAAAAAATATATATATATATATATTATATATATATATATATATATATATATATCTATATATATATATATAATATATATATATATAATATATATATATATAATATATATATATATATATATATATATAGATATATATATATATAATAAAATGTGATGACACCGGCCATGATGGATTGGTTACAGAGGGTTTAGAGCAGCTCGTCTTGCGTACGCCTTTTTGAGGGCGTGGTTCGAAGAAGTTCGGAAGCCTTCTGACAAATACGGTCCACGACTACGAGACAGAGGTAACCTGACGGTTGGCTAATTCGGACTTCTACACTCCCTTGGAACACAACCCACAAAAGGAAGTTCGGAATTCACTCAACACCCTCATCAGGGGGTTCTCTAGTTCCACCAGAGCTGAGGGTCCAGCCACTAATTCCAAATACACCCAATCCAGGAACATTCTACACTCTGCAAAGGTCATAAACTGGAATCCACTGTGGCATCCAGAGTGGAAACTCTGGATCCTGGCGACGTGGCGGTGCTAACGGAGAACACATTCGAAACGGCTCGAGAACTCAAAATCAACCCCCCCTGGTCGACCGATAATATCAGGAGTGGGAACACTGACAGAATATATATCAGCATACATCGATGACCACCTACAACCGCTCGTCTCACCATACCCAGCTACATTCAAGACACGACCGACCTTCTGCGGAAACTCCAGAACCTGGCTCAGCTCTCTAACGACCCTCTACTGGTGACGCTAGACGTGTCATCACTCTACACCAAACATACCCCAGTCGGAGGGCGTGGGGGCTTGCGAGGAATCCTGAGTGCCACTGAACTGGGTTAACTTATGACTTTTATTCTTGAAAACAATTATTTTGAGTTCAAAGATAAGTTCTACCTACAGTATAAAGGGTGACCGCTATGGGTACCAGGATGGCGCCCTCATTTGCCAAAATGTTCATGGCCAAATTCGAGTCCGAGGTCCTTGGTAGCTCCCCATTGAAACCGACATTTTATGTTAGGTACATCGATGACATCTTCCTCATTTGGCCGCACGGTAATCCAACTCTAGATGAATTTGGCACTCTATGCCAATTCTCACCACCCCAGCATTAAATTTACCATGGAATGCTCCCAACACCAGATTGCATTTCTTGATGTCAATATTAGTCTATGCGGGGGCGGCTATTACACTTCTGTCTAGTGTAAGCCGACGACCGGGACAGTACCTTAATTATGACAGTTTCCCCCGGATTCGTGCCAAGAGGAGTGGGTTGTATAGTCACGTTGATTAGGTACAAACGCATTTTGCTCAGACCCTGGCTAGTTCGAAACCCAGGCGCACGATTTAATGGCTGCATTTTTGGAGTGTGGCTATCACTCTACCCATTCTAATCCGTACATATGAGAAGGTTTTAAGGAATGCGCCGTACGGAATTGCTCCGTTATAAGGACAATCGAGAAAACGAGGATTCCTAGCGTGGTGCCTGAGAACCCTGCGTCAAAACCATGGTTCAGAATGTTAAAAGGTCATGGAAACTCATGCATGTGGACACAGTCTTAAAAGAGCGTTGGTCTCTCCCCGGTCGTTGCGCACAAGCAACCCGAAAATCTCAGAGCCGGCTTGTTGCGCCAGTAACACAGTCCACCCAGCGACACCGGCAACACCACATGCTGGTAAAAGCCGGTTGTCAGGTTTGTAAAAACAATGTTCACGAGAAGAAGTTGGTTATTCCCCAACCTAGCATAAGACCACCCTGGAACTTCACTGTGATAGTGCTAATGCAGTTTACGCCCTAGTTTCCGATTGCCCAGACTCGTGGTATATTGGCGAGAGACTAAAACTCCCTTCAGGCTGCGCTTCAATGACCACCATTATTCGATTCGTAAGTGACAGGCCAGGTTCCCGTAGCAGCGCACTATAACGTGCCCAATCAACAATATCGATTGTTATACGGTGCGTCATAATTGCTGGGGCTTCGGGAGCAATGAACAGCGTAACACTGCACGAGACGAAGTTGATCAACCGATTAAAATCCCACGTTTTCGGGCTTAATAAGGACTTAGGTGAGCTTACTGGCTTCGACTTCGACGAGTGAGACTAGGGGTAGTGTTGTCTGTATTGCACTTATCGTATTATTCATGCATTTCCACCCACTGAGGAAGGGAGAGGCTCACACGAAACGGTGGGTCTTGTATGTTTTACATAAAACCTATATAACAATGTTGGTAATGAGAATTAAACTTAATTTCGGTATCAGTATATCTTATATATAGATATATATTAAAAAAACATTTTTATATATATTATAATATATATATCTATATAGTATATATATAATATATATAATATATAATATCTAATATATATATATATAATATATATATATAGATATAATAATATACTAACTCTCTCCCTCTCCTTCAGGTACAAAATGTAACATTCATGAACATGCTATGCATATGACCACACATGAGAAAAAAAACATGGGTATACATTGTATAAAATAATTTCATGCGGTTCAGGAAAGAGGTACGACAGCCTTGAACGACGTATACAATTTTCTAGGTAATTTTACCCCGTATGACGAATTATCCAAGTACTTTGTCCATTGTAGCAGAACTTGAAACTTGTATGAATCATTCATTTGATAAAAGTAACTCATCATTCATTTGTTTACTAAATATGAATATTGAGCTGAAATATACGAAAAATTGAACGGATGTCAAACGAGGTTTGTATCAAAAAGATATCACTATTGTAAAAATTGAATATTGTCTGCCTAAAATGCATTGTTCCAAAGTTCTAAAATAAAATTTGACGTTATCGGCAAACTACAGACAAAGATGATCAATTGTAGTTCAGTTTTGTTCCGCCACCAAAAAGTACATATTAGAATTCCCTTACTATCCATACGGATTGAGTAAATAATTCGTACCAAGAATTCGGTGTAGAAGAAACCGATATGAAAAGTAACCTATTTTTACTCTCTCGGCAGAATTAAATGGGATACCGAAAAATACGCTGCCCATTCATTGTAAATCAGTGAACCGGAAAGTGCTTCCATTTTGCAATTTCAACTGGAGGAACCATTATGGACCGAATCAGATAATTATAGACAGAACGGGCAAACTTAGGAAACATGGTGAATATTGTTGTGTCGTTTACATCAATAGTCACAGCTGCCATTATATATAATAGTATAATAATAATAATTAATAATAATAATAATAATAATAATAATAATAATAATAATAAATAATAATAATAATAATAATAATAATAATAATAATAAGAATAATAATAATTAATATGATATGTTATTTATGAACCGCCAGGTTCCAATGTCAAAAACGATGTACGAATGCGCTCTTTCTCTGGCAGAGTTGTTTTCAGGACCTCTTTATTGTTTTCCTCCAGTTGCAGTTAAGGAATTTATGTTCAGCAGCCGTGGCGCAACAGTCCACCGGAAGTAGGTAACCATTAGCAGACTTCCGTTCTTGGATCCCCAATCCAAAAAGATATTGAGGAGCTCCGCACACAAAGTCGTGAATACCAGATACAGAATTTTGATTCCAATCCGAGCACGTATGGTCAGACAATGAAAAGTCGCGAAGCACGAGGGGGGGGGGGGGGCCTTAGTCCGGGGAGTTGGGGATGAGATACGAGGGCACGTTCTGAAAGGGTTTGTAGGCCATTCGGCATTCCAGAAGAGAAGATATGTTGCCATATTCAAGACGACTAAGTACCAATGCATGCGTAAAGGATTCCGTGTTCACAGGTCAAAATATTATTTTTTCACAATTTCACTGATCCATGACCCGAATTACCCCGGTCAGAGGCTGAAAACAATTAATTCTCATGAAAAGCACACAACAACCGAATTCAGCATGATTAAGACAAAGCATTCGGGACTTATATCGCAAGGTTTTCAGACTTTGCAGGAACCGGTTTGTTGGAACTGGACATGATATGTTAAACATGTTGTTGAGTCCTTATATTATTGTCGCTAATGTGCAGATGAAAACTTCCTCCACACATACACAATCCCACATCACATGGCACTTCAGCAAAAGTAGGAACTCTAGAAAACAAGGTGACCCACGGACTGGATTGTAGTGAGAAGGGGACATTTGGAGGATCGTGTAATCTCCACGGGGAACGCCGAGGTCATACTAAGGAATATAAGGCTATTGAATTTGGTTGTGGCGAAGTCACCATGCTATGAATCAGGTGAACGAAGTTGGAACCTAATGTTCGGTTAGATAGATAATAGGCTGTACCCGCCGCACGTACTTGGCTTCGAAGATTTCAGTCTCGTCGCAAACCTACCTTAAATCCGATTAACGTGGCTGGGTGTTATGGATAATTGTGAACCACGTAGGCTACTCAGTAGTGTTGAAAACCGCTAGAATGTAATACCACATGGAATATTCACGTACACAAGCAGGGCTAATCCGTGCTGTAACTTGCATTTCTGTCGAGTGGAGAATCTGTCAGAAGCAAATTACAGTCAATGTGTGTCATGTTCATACTCGTTACGATCCATTGACAGCGACGAAAAACCCGTTTGTGCTACAGAATGAATAGTGCACACATCACAGATAAGGGCTACCACGAACTTTATCCTAGCGCTTGTTTGAATATTGAGATAACAGTCAGTGATTAATAACAGAGCTAGTGTAGCATTAGGAGTGTGGCCTGAATTGGTGTGCCGCTTGAGAATTAACTGGTGAGAGAGCTGCTATAAATTTGCTAATGCTCACTGTATTCAGGAGATAATTACAACTCCATCTTCTGACTCAATTAGCATACAGTTATTAGAGAAATTATTATTTAACACGTTCTCTTTATTTTGAACCAATCTTGAAAGTTCATGGTTCACAAACGAGGTAAGCATGGTAAGTGTTGGAAAAGATTGTTATTGGGGATCATATGGTGAGGTTGGTGAATTATTTCAATGAATAGTCATATGATTCGAGAGTTCAGCATAGCTTCAGAACGAATCGTTCGTGCTGGACTAATCTACTAAAAATTATGGAAGATAATATCAGTTCCATTGACAACGGCAAAGCTGTTGATATTATTTTGCTGGACTTTCAGAGAGCTTTCAAAGGAGAGTCTCACAAACATCTCCTGCTCGAATTGGAGAGTTTAGGTCTCACCGGCAATGTCCTGAAGTGAATGCAGGAGTGGACTCCACTAATATAGCGTTCCTCTCTTGGCAGGTCACTAGTGGTGTTCTCCCAGGGTCAGTTATTGTCTCCTTTTGCAGACGACACTAAGTTCTATCGGGAAGTGACTGAATGATGATGTTGCATCTGTGTGAAGGGATTTGGACCAAATCTACAAATGGTTTACCGATAAGGAGTTTTTTCTGCATCGCCCAAAACATGCAAAGTGATCCTTGTCGGTCACCATAACGCCAATGCTTCCTTCAGCGTGAACGGTCAAGATATTCATGCGGTTAATTAAGAAAACATCTTGGTGTGGACTTAATAATACATTGAAACCTTCCAAGCAGTGCGGAAGCTGCTAGAGAAGGTAAGGTGGAATGTCGGTTTGATTAGATGTAAACTATGCTTTTATCCCGATAATGATATTGCTGCCGGGCTGTTCGAACAGTGTAAGACCTCACCTGGAGTATCGAGTAAACGTTGTGAATCCTTATGTCGCGTACTATAGGTTGCTGATTGAGAATGTTCAAAGTAGGACTACCACAGTAATTTGCCTCCTGCGAGATTTGCCGTATGAGAAAAATTTGAAGCGTCTTGCTCTGACTTCAATGGAACTAAAGCGAACTCGGGTGATTTGATCCGGCGGGAATTAAGGAATTGTCAGAGCCTTCTGTGGCTTTTCTTCGACCACTCCGTTGAATTCTGGATTATTATCACTAATAAGAGACACTCTTCTCAAGATTCGTGATAAGCGTTGCTCATTAAATATTCGGTAGTTCTCTTCGCGAAGCGTGAATAATGAGTGGACTATCCTCACTGAAGATGTTTTCTGGTCCAAGAGTTCAAGAACAATCTTGACGTGTTTTCCAGGAATTGGGGCGAGTTCTTCAAGTTCTGTTTCTCTCCGTTTTGTGTTGTTGTGGTTCCAGTGTCGTCCATGAGAACTTATTCTTCCTTTCCTACCTATTAAATTTAACCAGTACTAATGCGAAGTCTATGACAGCTGCTGTGACCACTGTGATAATTGTTAATGATATACTTGTAATAATGTGTGTCAATCGTCGCCTTACAAAATGATTCTAACACGAGATTGTAGCAATCCAACTGTTGACAATTCATTGCGATCTGGCAACCCCATGAATTCTGTCTTTCTCCAGCGCAGCGCCGTCGTAACGACAGCGACGAAAAAGAGTAACGTTTTATACCTTCAAGATCGTCAGCATCCCAACAGAGTGACCAGATGCTTCAACCAACTTTTCTACCATCTTCATTTCTAAGGTAGGTCACTGTTATTATCCGTTTTATAATTTCAGCTGAATCACTCATTCCTTCAACATCATTTTATTTCTTAATGACGTCAGACTTACGACAGTAGTAATAATAACAAGGTAATACCACCGGTAGCAAAAATTGCGCGCGTATTCGCCGCAGTTTTCGCGGGGTTTTTTTTTCTTCCCATCCTGGAAATATCGGATTTATTGTTTTGAGATTGGATATTTTCTGTTTTCTCGGGAAATTTCGGGTTTTCTTTGGAGTTTTTGTGTGATTTTGAGAGATTTTCAATCCCCATGGATGCCGCGTTTTCGCGGATCGTGGGCGCCGATCGCTCCGATCCTAACACGGTTAGGGCTAACAGGCTACACGGAGGAACCTAATTTTACGGGTAACCAAGCTGCCACCGGCGGTGTTGGCCCGCGAGAACCCACTCGCATTTCTGGTACGGCCAGTACTACGAAAACAAAGAAAAAAAAAAAAACTATCGAGGAAATCAGCATCGGAACCCAAAGGTTTTCCCAGCTCAAAACCTAGTTCCAGTAACACTGCCACTGGCGGGACAAATCTAGGATCGAGCGCTGGGCCTAGCACCTCGGGTGCGGGCACTACTAACATCACTGAAGTCAATGCGAGATTGGATAGCTGGAAAGCCTCCTCTCACAGGTTGTTCACGCCTTTCCCCTGCAACAAGCTACTCCTACTGGACCGCAGCCCAGGATGAGCCTGATGAGTTTGACCAGTTTGAAGTCTTGTCCTCTGGGGACGCCCCGGTTCAACTTGAGCGGAAAGAAGTTGCCATTCCTGCCCTGGCGGCAAAGTTTGCCGTTCCTTCCGAGGTGGGTGATCCCATCGATGAAGAATCGGCTCAATCCAGTGACTTTTTGTGAACAAAAACTGGAGTGAGTTTAAGACAATTGAAGAGTCGGAGGCCAAATACCCCCCACCGAGCAACTGCCCTTTGGTAGATTTGCCCAAAGTTAACCCTGGCCTCTGGGATAACATCCCCACCGACTCTAAGACACTGAACCTAATTTCCAACGGATCCAAAAGTCCTTGATCAGGGGCCTGAATGCTTTCATGAAGAATGCAGGAAAAGCATTTCTGAGCCGCAGCAGGAATTGTCTCGCAACTTTTGCAATGCCAACTTTAGGTTGAACTGTCTTAGAAAAGAGCTAAAAACCAGTCCTAAACCCATCGTTCCTCGCACCTCGCACCTCTGCAAGCCGTCTAACCCCGTCACAAGTTTCCTCTTTGGTGGATGACTTTGAGCACACAGGTGAAAGACTGAAGAGGAAACAGAGGCTACAGTATCAGGTGTAATGAAGGCGCAGGGAATGTCCGAAGGCCGTTTTCACTCGCCCTTACCGCGCACCACAGGCCCAACACTGGGGGACGGTTTGATACCACTACCCGCCAGTACTGCGATGCCGGCTGGATGCGGAGGAGGACTTCGTACAGCAGCCAGAACAGGGGCAACACGGCATTTTTTAGACCCCGGGGCCCACAGGGGCAAAAAAACCCTGGCCCAGACTGCCAAGGACAGGCCAGCCCACCCAGAGAAGTACTACACATTACAGACCTGCCCGCAGACGTGAATTACCCATACACTTACTAAGCACAAGGTGCTGTCTACTTCACTGGAATTGTTTGGGTCTAATGCTTGCTCAAATGCGCTATTGGCTGGCCGACTGAGGCTATTTTATGATACCTGGTGCAAATCACTTCAGACCCCTATATCTTAGATGTGATCAAAGAATAAAATTGACTGACCCTGTCTCTCCTTCCTGCCTCCTCATGCCTAAGCATTGTTTCGACATCAAAGAGCCTGAAAGTGTTGAAATCCGAGGGAAATACACACACCCAAGCACAAAAGGACGCTATAGAACCTGCATGGGAGGCGGTGACTTCATATTAACAATCAAAATCAACGAAGCCCAAAAGAATGGTGAAATTCACAAAACACCTGCAACAAAATCATTTTTGATCTGTCTGACACATGTGCACTTTATAATGGACAACATTCACACCGCAATGCTCTTTGGGCACCAGATTTCTTTTTACGCTTCAGTTGACCTTACAGATGCTTACTACTCGGTAGCGATTCATGCGTTCTCGGAATATCTGAAATTTGAATGGCAGGGACATCATCACAATTGGCAGTTTAAAGCAATTGCCCAAATGAGAGCTTATCCCGGCAACCAAGAATTGTTCATACAGCTCCCTAAAACCGCTTCTGTCCAATCTAAGCAACGAGGGCACACTGTCATTGACTATCTGATGCTATTCATTATTGCAAATTCAAAGGGGAGAAAGCCAAAGAGGCTGTTCACGAGGCTACTCAAACTTTCGAGAAAACTGGTGTTTGTAATACACCCTAGAGAAGTCTGTGCTAATGCCCACACAAGAATACCATTTCTGGGATGTGTGCTAACCTCTGTTGGAGAAGACTATTCGCTTTGCCCCCAGGGAAAAAGCAAGGATACAGAACCCTTATCTCTGAATTGTTACAAATGGCGGCGCCTAGTATCAGACAGGGTGCTGTAGTCCTAGGGAACTTGTTTGCTGCTCCTTGCCCAGCGGTTCGTTTTGTCCCTGGTTTTAGCGGAGCACTTTGAAAAGGACAAAATCCTAGCTTGAAAAAGCATAATAGTCACTTTTACATAAACAATTGACCTTGGGGTCCCCCCCCCACAAGAGCTAGAGGGAACTGAAATGGGGTTGGATTTACTACTGGTACTTGCTGTTAGCCACTAATGACCTAAAACAAATACACCAAAGCTGGAACTGCGTTGACAGATAAGTGGCAAGCGGTTGGGGTGGGGGGGGGCGCGCACTATAATGGTGACCCCTCACAGGAGGCAGATGGAATGCCGCCGAGTTGCAACCTACTAAGAAGATAATATAAATTATCTCGAGATCGTCGCTGGTCTAGCATGGGTTTGAAACGTTTTGTGGAACTTCCATGATCCCACGTGCTGTTAGGGTGTAATAACACAGCCTCAGTAACTTCATCAACAACCTGGGAGGCATCCAATCTCCAGACTGGTAACTACGCAGCAGTTGAGCTATGGGAATGGTGCATTAATCATAATATATGGGTTACGGCTGCTTATCTTCCAGGGAAACACAACACTGAGGCTGACCCTCATTCCGAAATCCCTGAAAGAAAACTGAATGGAGTTAAACAAGGATTTTTCAGTGCTATCTACACATTTTGGTACAACCAGAAAGAGATTTGTTTGCATCCAGGATAACAGGCCCTGTAAAGATATGTGGCATGGATGCCGACCCAGAGGCTGAAGCCATTGCGCTTTCACCTTGGGACTAGGCCAGCTGTTGCAACTTCTATGGCCTTCCATGCCTTACTCCCGCCCTTTCTGGCTGCTGATTCCCAGGTGTCCTGCAGAAAATCCAGAATGATGAAGGCAGTGGGATCATCAGGTAAGTTTCCGAACTGCTACTCAACCATGGTTTTCCCAACTAAATCAAATTACGTTGGGTAAAACCCAATGTGATTACAAATAGTGAACGCGCCTCACCCTACCTGGCATATGAAGCTTCGCCCCCGTTGCTTCCATCGTGATCCTTCTTTGTTGTCAGTTTATCGGCAGACCGTTCAAGGATGCAGGATTGTGGCGCCTTTTTTTTTTTCCTCATTCCATTGAATACCATAGGTTGCTAGTGACAATTATGCTCACTATTTTGAGTTAAAACAGTACTGAGCATGTTCAAATCTCCGGAAATTGGCAGTACACAAAGGGTAAAGCTACGTCATTACACTGCTCGTAGTGCCTTTGTGCATCCTTTTTGACCCTCCGATGGCACTATTTCCACGGTTGGAACCATCTCCCCTTTCATCTAATTTCTCGGTGTTTTCCACTTGCGACCACCTAAGCCCAATATTTAGAAACATGGGATGTACAGATAGTTTTCAAATACCTACGGAAGCTGTCTCCAGTGACCTCTCTTAACCCTGAACAGTTAACATTGAACTGTGCCTGATTATGGCATTGATTTCAGCAGGAGAGAGTTCAAGCGTTGATCGCTCTACATCTGGGCCCGCATGGAATTGCACAACAGTAAAGTTGTTTTTCAATTTCATGACCTGTTGAAACAGAGCAAACCGGGACAATCCTCTCTGCGCTCACCATGAGGAGCTATCCCCTGACGGGAGATTATGTGTAGTTAAATATTTGAGGCGTTACGTTGAAGCCACGAAGGATATTCGAGAGCAAGAGCGATACCTTTTTATAAGTTTCGGAAGCCACATAAGCTAGTGAATAAACAAACTTATATCTCGGCCTGCTGAAAGAAGTTATGAGGCCCTCGGGTGTCGATACGTAGCTTATGAGAGCACACATCCACGGCGAGCCATCAACCTCGTCTGAAGCTCCCACCAACTGCCTTAGCAGACATCATGGCCAGGCTGGTTTGTCAAGTGAAAGGACTTTTAGAATTTTTTCTACAACAAGACGTCCCCGGGCAGCCAGAGACGTTTACGGACGGCAATCATCGGGGAGTAACTACATGTGCCTCTAGTTTTACTAGTCCGAAAGTTTTCTAAATTATGAGGGAAATATTTTTCCGACGTTTTTTCCAGTTTGTCCTACGTTTTTAGCAACAAGATGTATACAACACTTGACGTTTTCATCAGTGTGTCCATATGATGGAGAACTGGTTTCCGAGGTTCACATCTTTGAGGTGATTACTGATTATCTTCAGAATTGCTAAAAGCCCCTTTTTTGATTTCCTTGTTATTATTACACTTACGTAATGTCCTGACGTCATTACGACATTTAAATAGAAAAATTAAACGAAATACCTGTTTGACGTTTAAAAATTGGTATTTTATGAGTAATGTGGAAGGAAGACATTACGTCTATTCCTATACCCATCCTTTCAAATTTTTAGGGAATCACCAACTTCAAACGACAGTGTCAGTTCTAGTTCTCCGTTTCTTTTTTGGCACATTCTTCCTCCTAATATGACATGCAGCGCTGGCGGGGCTCTTCTCCTTGTTATTCTTACTACTGTACGTAATGTCTTCCTTCCATTACTCATAAAAATACAATTAAACTTCGAACAGGTAAGTTCTCGTTATTTTTCTATTCTAAATCGCACTGCATTGTTTTTCTCGGTACATAGTCCCACGCTTGGTCTCCATTCTAGGCTTCGCTCGCCGTTCAGCGACATCTCCACGCACGTAACAGTGGTTTCCTAATGGGCGTCAACAGGTGGGGGACGGTTGGGGGGAATGTCCCCCCCCCACTTTCAAAAGTGGGGGGATTATAATATCGTTTGTCCCCCCCCCACTTTTCCGTACCGTAATATAAATTAATAGGCACATCCCGATTTTGGATCACTCTAAACTGATTCTTCAATTTTTTGTCTAACCTAACATAAACTCGCGTTGGAAATTGTCTAAAAAGTCCCTTACATCCCGGTTTTTGCGGACCCAGGTAGGGGGGGGGGGGGTGAGACCTGGACCGGACTAGGGCCTCAGTCGAAGGATTACCCATTTTTCATACCGAATTCCCATCGAATTATAAATCAAATAGCCAAAGTGCATATATTCCAGTGTTTCGCCGAACAACAAGCGTTTTTGTTTTCAGGCGTTGTAGGCTAAATATGGTGTATGCGTCAAATACTTTTTTCACTGGATTAATTTCAGAAGCCTCGTGGGGCATCCCCCCCCCCCCGATTTTTTCTGAGATGGAGAATCCGGGGGCGCACTCGTGGAAAATTTGGGGAAGAAAAAGGCGAAGTGAAAAATGCCTGATTTTTTGCATACTTTTTCGATAACATGTCGGACAACATGCATTTTTTTTTTTTTTGGGGGGTTTTGCCGGTAGTCTCCATGACAGACTGTGAAATTCGGGTACAAATTTTCCTGCTCCCAAATTGGAGTGGTTCCGTCCGCCTATGGCTTTGTCCTTCGATCCCACCAGGAAACGTTCGGTAGACCCCTGGTCCCGTAAACAAAGCCAGAGTAGAAACGGTACTAAAAAAAATGCCATGGTAAATTAGGTACACACTTAAGTATGCAACCAAGACAAACTTTTTTGTCTGTCTTTACTCAAATCACACAAGTGGATGGGTGCTATTGGCCGGGCCAAGTGCACGTTTCCTGATCTGGAGGGTAATTAAAATCTGAACTTTTCTTGGTAGCTTCGCGCCAAACCGATGGTTGTCGCACTCCCGCTGGATGGTATTTGCATGCCATGTTCCTCCCCGTCCACCTTTTCAAAACGCTCCGACGGGCCCCCTGCTTGAGTGTTCTGATAACCCGCTTACTTGCGCCGCAATGCCATACGTACAAGCCCCCTTCACGACCCTCGCACAGATTTGTTGAACTATTCTGGCCTAAAGGCTCACTGGATATTACACTCAAATTCAGCATTATGCCTGATGTCACACTCACTACCGTCCCAAATGAAGATAGTGCCAATCGGATCCGCTTCATTGTGCAGTGGATCCTGATGTGAAGGCGGATGTCATTGATATTCACCTCTTCACAGCTTGAAGCCAACAGGGGACGTAGATTCTTTGGCATTTTGTATGCCATGCTCTCGTACTGTTGTTGTTCTGTATACAGAAGAAAGAGTGCTTTACGAACTCGTAGGGACTATTGGTTAGGGCTTCATGCAACTATGAGCAACAACAAAAATGGTTCGACGATTTCAATGCCCAGCGTGAGGCTTGAGTTTCAAGGTGAGGCAGCAAGCAGTATTATTGACAACTGAAGAGACTGGCTGGTCACCGTTCGTTTGTTCTGTTAAGTGGGTAGAAAGAGGACTGGAGTTCTGACTCGGTAGACTGCCTTATTTACCCAGTGCTAGCCTAGCTGTTAAAGCCAAATTGATGTTCGAAGTTGGCTAAGCCTTTGTGCTAGGCAAGACTTGTTAGTTCTTATGTGTAGCCAACCAGAGCTCTGTTTTCGGCCAGGACTCGTATAGCTATTCGAGATAACGCTTGTGTCCTCGAAAGGCGATTTAGGCAAAATTACGGTGCACTGTCTTTGGCAGTTCTACGGAAGCAACCATTAAAGATTTTAACGTCGTCCTCGGCAGGCGAATTAGGGCAAAATACTGTGCACTGGTCTCGGCAGTCTACTGCGCAGCAACATTTTCTTGTCCTCGCAGACAGAGAATGAGACTGATGGAGGACAGAGTTAGGGGACGAGGTAGAACTTGACTATACTGAGGAACTTATCCTCAGGAGCCTCTCACTTCCCCCTCCGAGGAAGGGGAAGGAACGTCAGGAACTAGCAGCCAAAAAGACATTCAGAGTTGAAAACGGTGATGTGCAAATGCAATCAAGCTGCCAAAAACTGTAAGAAAAAGTCGATGGCCCAACCATGGTTCTGGAAAAGTGCGTGCAGAAGACATTCTGGCTGAAAACCCCTCCCCTAAGTGCGCCAGGGCAGAGCACTCTCTGTAGAAGATGATTTAATCTCCCTTTTTGGGTTAACTGATGATGCTGACTTAGGCTGGTTGTGCCAAGCGTTCAGCCCCGGCGGGTTTCAGAGAGCAGAACATATTGTCTGCATGTTACAGATCTTGGACTTTGGCAAAAAGTGGGGCCACCAGTTCATGACAAGGTGGCAACTCTGGTAACTAAACATTTGCACTAGGGAAGCCTTACGAAGGATGCCATGAAGCAGCGTGTCAACGTTTATGAGCGCCCAAGCAATGTAGAGCAGCTACGGATGACTCAAGTAAATAAGCTGGATGGGATCACCTGCCAGGATTGCACGCAACAGAGACATGAGAGCAGAGATTGCAAATGATTAAGGTCAAGGCAATGACCTGCTCTTGCTTCGTCCCTCAATGGGATCCTCGTTGCAAAAATGCGCTTGATAAAAGAAACGGTGGTCATGACAAATGTCACCGACGCATTGGCACTCTTGGGCCATGCAAATATCGAACTCAACCAGTGCGTCCGTGATCTTATAAAGTTTCAGTTGAAAACACGATATAACGATTAGCCCACCCGTCCGATAACTCGCTATGCTTTTCGGAGATGATTTGTCACAACAGATGAGGATAGGGATATAACAGAGGCGAACAGAGCAAGCCGCAGGTTAGCGCAACCGAAGTCTTATGGTGGTGCCTCTATCAACACCCCCCAAGAGGACGGGGTCGAGGTCGGGGGTTCCGACTGTCCGGTGAAGGGCAGGTGCAGCGACTTTTTAGGCCACCGAGGATATCGAAGGACGGAACAAGAAAATGGAACAATGGTAAGGTTAGTTCTTTTCCGTCATTCTACCCATGCTAAATCCTCCTTTCTCGGGGCAATAGCAGGTAGACTGAAACACTTGTTTCATCATGGAAAGACATATAACCTCAGAACTCTGAGATATTGCAAAAATACAGGGACATGTTGAACTATTCTGGCCTACAGCCTCACCTGACCTACCTCAAATTCGGCACTCAATCCTGCAGCTCGCATGGTAACAGCTTCTCTCGCGTTCATCGCCGCCTGCTTGCCCCATCGGAACGTTTACTAGCAGGTCCGCACTCACGATTCGTACCGTACCTCACAGCATTCACAGGATTTCAGCTCAACGCCAGGTGCATGAAGCTCGCAACCACTCAACGCTTTCACGCCCGTGACTATCGCGTCACCTTACAACTGTACACGCCGCGCCCTCGATCGCATCAACGGGTTATCAACGACTTCCGTTTCAAACCCGTTCGCCATGACAGTGACCCACAGACAAGCCCACAGACACTTTATCTAGCCAACGCTATCATGCACTCACACATGCAATTGTGTATTCTCTACAGCCCACGTTGTCTCCGGTTAGGTTTTCTATTTTTTTATCTTTGCAGACTGACGTCATCCCCTCCACTGCCATGACAAGATTATTATTATTACGAAATGTATATAGGCGCACCTTTTACAAAGCAGCAACGAAGTATGCAGCGGCGCTTTACAAAGGTAATCCGTGGACTCTAGTGAACAAATGTGTCTTCAGGTCTCTCTCGAAGGTATTTATAGCTATTTGTACACCTTATTTTGTCGGGAGTGTTGTTGTATTCTAGAGGACCCACTATCGAAAAGGCCCGGTCACCACATGCCAGCACCGTTCGTCCTAGGGAACAATAAAACTTAGGGCGCTGGGATCTTGTACACCGAATGCCCCGCGTGTTGCATATGGGAGTGGTTTCTCTTCCTTATCAACACTGTGGAATTATTTGTTTGAAAATACAAGGAGCTAGAATACGTACGCCAACCTCATCTAGATAGTTAACTTATTCTCCCCTTCCTTTTATATTGTTGTTTGATATAAACCCTTAGTAGCTGACTGTTGGATCTATTACTCGATTTTGATTTTTTTTTGCGCTCCGGCTATGTTTGGCGATCGATGGCCTATTTTCACATTTTGGCATGGATGGTCTGACCTGGGGGAGGGGTCTAAGGGGATTTTTTAATCATTATTTACTTTTCCTGCTTCAATGCAAAATGAGTGCCACATTTGATACCCTTTGTACGTGGTATCTACGTTAACGAGTTTTAACAAAAATCCATTAATTTCTTGAAAAAAAACGCATGGACCATTTTTCCAAGCAGTCATGTTTATTTTCGATAACCTGACAGAAACTAACCCGATGAAACTGTACTTACGTTTTGTACGGTAGGCAGGCTTCTTTTAATTTTTTTAAGACAAAAAATGCTGTATTCCATTTTGTATGCTAAAGATGGTGGCACATTCACAGGGGCGTCGGACTTTTTTGAACAGTGGGGAATGCAACTGACCATCAAACGGAGCGCCACCATCGGTTGGAGCGGAGCGTACAACGATAATTCCAGATTTTCATACCCTCCCAATCGACGGAAACGGCACTTGCGTGGCTCCATAGCACCCTCTCACATGTGTGATTTGAGTAAACGACGACGAGAACAAGTTGTCATTGTGTACAAGATGATTTACCGAGTATCACACATGGTATTTTTTTTGTTCATTCATCTTCCCTACTCATGGATTGTTTTGCGTGGGATCCAGGGTCTATCGAACGGTCTGTGGTGGGATCGAAGGGATAAGCCACTTAAATTTTGGATCAGAAAATTTGTACCCGAATTTTACAAGTCGGGGCATCACGTGGAAACAAACGGCGCCGCGGAGCGCGCGAAAAAAAATGCATGTTTTCCGGGCATCTTATCGAAGAAGTCTGCAAAAAAAATCAGGCATTTTTTCTCTGGAATTTTTCCTTTCCCAAATTCCCACGGAATTTTCGCAGAATTTTTTAATCTCAGAAAAAGGGGGGGAGGGGGCAGTCTGCCCCAAGGCTTCTGAAATTGATCGAGTGAACCAAAATGATCGAAGAATTATCATCGCATAAGTTAGCCTACAACGCATGGAAGAAATAACGCCATGCGAGCGAACACTTGGGAAAATTATGCACTTTTGGCTATTCGATTTGAAATTTGAGAAGTCGGTATGAAACATGGGTAATCCTCCCCTTCGGCCCTAGTCCGGGCCAGATCTTCACCTGGGGTCCGCCCCTGGAATTGGTGGACTTAAGACAATTTCCAACGCGATTTTGTTGTTTAGACAAGAATTGAATCAGTTTTAGAGGATACAAATCGGGCATGTGTCTATTATTTTTTTATTACGGTCCGGAAAGGGGGGGGGGGACAAATGATATAATATCCCCCACTTTTTGAAAGTGGGGGACATGCCCCCGTCTCCCACTGTTGACGCCCATGGTGAATAAATAGAAGGAAAATGACTAGTTGTTAGTTAATTTTTTCTGTCATTCCAAATAAATCACTCTAGGAAAAGGATTAGTAAGTAGTGCCTCAAAAATCAGATTGTCCACATTATAATCAAGCTGGCAAAAAAAGAGAAATTATTTTACTCCTCCATCCAGTCCTCCAGGCCCGTACACAAAAAACGCTGGAAAGTTTGCAAGTTAACATGAGTCCTTTCACCTAATAATAACAAACGGGGGCTCATAATGAGCAGTGTATCAATTATGTGCGAACGCTATATTACAGCAACAGTTCGAGTCTCGATTTAGTCTCTACTAGACGAATAAGAAATAACCGTATGTTGGATAACGTATTTTGACACTTCCCCCGACCCCCGAGCGAAAACGGGTGCATTTGAACACGTTTCTGTCCGATTTAATTTTTTCGGCCCCAAACCATAGGGGGCGGGGCAGCCGCCCTCTCTGCCCCCCCCCCCCGTGGCGCCGCCCCTGCATGAAAGTGGTACATTTAACTCCATAACAGTATCAGTACATATTGAAAGAGAGGAATTACTTATACAGGTTGTGACATTATCGTATCTCTATAAAGCAAGGTTCAAACGTAATTCTCAAATTCCATAGTAAACTTAATTTTGTTGAAAAATCGCTTACGGAGGCTTGAATATTATTCATCCTACAGTGATAGATATACAGCTTAGAGTGTAACACGAAGAGTTCCGTAGCATGATCAAGTTAGAAGATTGTAGCCAAAAAATAGTTTACAAATTAAATTATCAGAATCGAGCGAAAGAAAACGTAAACGTAAATGGATGTAGATGCTCTATGAAATTAGACTCAGCCTCACAGAAGATACAAAGAGGAGAATTTACCCTTCCGAATTCAATGAAGAAGCTTGAACTGGGAGTATTGTAGTCTCGATTCTAACAGCCTGAAAAGAATTCTGAAAATTAATCTCCAATTTTCCTTAGAGTTAAATGAAACATTGCATCCAATTTTAACAAGGCGCTGAAAGACACGCGTTTGATCAGGAGTGCTTAAAACTAAGCGTTAAACGCTGTAACAGGCCATTTAACGATAAAATAAAAAACTATTATCACTTTCACAATTGTCAATCATACGATTATATCTCCAGTTGGATGAAGTAGATATCATATCGGAATGTATGGTAAATAGGGAAATTATGCAAATTGTGAATCCCTCTAAGTGGTTGTAAGATAAAGTAGTACCGTCTTTGTGAGAAATCTATAGAAATGTAGGACCATAGCCTGGTGGAAACTTTTATAACAAGTTGGTTCACGAACCGCTAGTCTCGCCTTTCTTTGCGATCAGGGTGTTGATTTTGGCTTCAGGACGTTTCAGCCGACCTGATCTTAGAGGTCGACAGTGCGCAAATGGCATGATCAGTGACGAATTTCAAATTCATAGGACTGATTGTTGACCATGTCTACCAAAAGAGTACTGAGTGTTGGCGAAATGTGACTGGAATTGCCTGAGTTCAGCAAATTCAGCGAATTCAGCAAATCACTTGACTCCTATTGACCCATATAATAATTTTAAATATCTCAGGATCAACGGCGAGCGCACTCGATACGTACTCATAGAACTACCACATACTTAAAGAGTTGCGTAAATTAGGCAAATTAGACATTGAATGACCACAGTGACTGAAACTCCTGTGGATTAGAGGTAGGTCATTTCCACCAAGTTCCATCAAAATCGAAAAACGTTGGAAATTTGCAATTTAGACACACCAAATGACCACAGTGGACCTCAAGATGACGTTCAAAATATTCGAAACGAACGGTAAACCAGTTACCACCAAGTTTCATGAAAATCCCACTAACTCCACACAATTCCGCACAAATTATGCTAAATAGCACGTTAAATGACCTCAGTGGCCCTGAATCTATGTTAACAACATGGAAACTAATGATCATACCCACCAGGTTTCATTCAAATCAGGAATAAGTAGGGACTTGTCTAAAGAATAAATCATGTCTAACCCAGCGCAGTGAGTAGCCACCGACTCAGGGTCAAAGAATTTTGAACGTCATGGCCATGACACAACAAGACCCTCACAGCCTCATGTGAACAATCGATCCAGACATGTATAATTCAAATCAGGAATAAGTAGGAACCTTAATGGATCAATTTTGTCTAACCTGGCGCAGGAGTAGCTATCGACTCAGGCCTAACCTTCGTTAAGTGGGGCGAACATTGGTGGGACTACCTTGGCCCCTTAATGTTTTGGGTGCCAGATAGACCACTCGACAATTACGAGAACATTAACAGACAGGAGGAATAACGAATTGACGCAAACAAACATCATTTCATGTCATCGGGGCTGGAAATTATTACTCGACCACCATCCTGAGCTGACGGCGGGCCACAAGGCCACCCCGAAGCCGTGATAACAACACAGCCCATCGTTACAGGTCAGGGTACAGACACGAACAAGAACAAAAGCATACGTGACTGGTATCCTACCGCATCATTAGCAACCACAGAATAAAACAAAATATAACGTACTAAAAATTACGAAATGAGAGCGACATCGAAAAAACTACATAAACAATCAATATTCAGGCTTGTCACATTTCAGAAAAACCAAAGCTACGGTTGTCGGAATATATATCGCAGTCATGTATGTTTTAATGGGAACAAGGAAAATCGCATCACCCGCTATAGTACACGTACATTCCTTAGTGTATTGGCAAAATCATCCTCTCAGGAAAACGGACAAAGCAAACACTGTCAAATGCCATTGCTTATCCCTCAAATACACCAAACTGCCTCAACAAAAAGCTTCAAGTATATATTTGACCCCACGACTAAGATATACGGGTATCTATATTAATCCAAGCTTATCTTTCAATCCTAACTGACTTTTTTTTTACAGCCCATGGTTCTGCTAGGAAAATCAATATAAAATTTTTATAATCAATGAGGATCTTGAATAATGACATACAGTGCTTAGATAGATAGATAGATAGATCGATAGATAGATAGATAGATAGATAGATAGATAGATAGATAGATACTTATTAGATCCTCGAAAAAGGAACTTACAGTAGTCTGCGTTAAAAAATAATAAGACGAATATAAACACAGATAAACATTATGAGAACAGGGTCAGTTTGAAATACTAAAAATGCTAACGAAAAAAACGTATAATATTCGCGTAAAACCGTTAGAAAAATGTGAAAATGTAAGAGCTGGTCTGGTGGGTAGGAGATAAAACTAACTGTAAATCTGCATTGTGAAGCATAACGCATTACCTATGAAGAAGAGCGCCTATCTGTCAGTCTAGACATACCGCCCTCAATCTTCCCTACGATGATGAGAGGTTCATCAAGTTGGCAATAATGGATGCGCGAGGTCATTCCACAGTGATTTCATTTTAGCACCATTACACTCATAGAGCGAGTTAAGGACATGGCAGAGCTCCATAAACAATCTGCCTGCCACGACTGATAATGCATCAATCATTTTTCACGTGAGTTTTGTCACAGTTACCAGCCCAACAGACAACACAGTATGTCAAGAGTGAACAGATAAACAAGTCATAACAGATAGCAAGTATGTCTGGATTAACATTGAAAATGTTCAGTTACGTTACGCAGACAGACGGGTTTAGCCTTTTTTCAACGGTAGCGAACATGATCCTTCCATTTCAGCTCATCATCAATGACCACACTTAGATTTTTATATTCCGAAACTCTTTCAATTTCATCACTACTGGGTCATAAGTGACACGTGACTGCTTCTAAAATTGATGATCATTTCTTTTGTTTTCGAAACATTTAATGGTAATGGGTCTGAGTTCACAATAAACCACGAAACTATTATTTGAGAAGTATGTGAGTACGTGGACTCTCATCATTGCACATAAGCCCACTAATGCAGTGTCGTCTGCATTTTTAACAATAGAGCAGGAGGAATAGTAGAAAGGATGTCAGACGTGTATATGGTAAATAAAAAAGGGGCCAAAACCGTACCTTGGGGAGCTTCTGTTACTTGATGTCACTACCCAGACTTGACCACACTGCTCAATCGGACAAATTGGGTACGTTCTGTAAGATAGTCAAGTATCCACCCAATCAATTATGGTGGTATCACAAATCATCTCAATCAGGTTACATTGACTAAAACATGGTTGGATCGTGTTGAAGGCGGACACATTGGCTTTGGTGTTTTCGAGGTGTAGAGTAGACTGTCGAGTAAGAAAGTATCGCATCTTCTGTACTTCGACCTTTTGTGTACGCAAATTGAAGGGGTCCATCTCATCATGAGGAGAGATCTGATGGAATTTAAAACAAGCTTCTCACGAACTTTCATAACCACTGATGTTAATGAGACAGGGCGCAAGTCATTCATGCAAGAAATTGGACGGACCTTGTGGGACTGAACAATACATGACTGGGGCTTCCAAATATTTGGTATACAACGGGTAATGATTGATAGGTTAAAAATGTAACAGAAAATACTTGCAAGTTGACTGGGACAACTTTTAAGAACACGCGAAGAGAGCATATCAGGACTGCAGCTTTGCATGGATTAATTCTAACCAAAAATGGTTCCGGGACCAGTTTTCAGTTATATGCAGATTCGGTTGGGGACCAACTGGCAACTGGTTCATGAAATCATTAATTTCATTGGAGAAATCAATGCAGTTAAACGATTGTAACATGCATTCAGCCTGTCCGCATACTCAGATTGTTGTTTCATATAATTTGCGCTTTTTCCCACAGGCTAAAAGCGCTTCGCAGATATTACCCCTGATCCTTAGTGACTTGTCACGCCCCTCCTAGATAGCACGCATTTGGCTGGTTCTCTCCGACGCACCATTTAGATTCGTCACTCCATCGTGTCCCCCTGGGGACTTCCCAATCAGGCAGCCATATACAGCGCTCACTACTCTTCACAAGTCACCCTATAAGGTACCCATGTATACGTGGGGGCGTGAGACAGTTCAGGAGATATGCCTTTCGTTTATTTCTATGGCCCTGTCCAACAGCATGCGGAAAAGTCCTCGGACTTCCAATGGGCTTCGAACTTGCAATCAATGGTTTTGCAGTCTAGAGCTCAACCGACGGACTAATCCGCCTCACTAGTATGGGTGATATCTCGCGATGACCACCCATTACTGCTCGCGGTCATAATGTAAACCGTCATCAGTTTTTATAAAAACATAAAAATGCCCAAGTGCTGCACTCTGAAAACAGTGTTTAGAATTCTTTCTGGTCTCCATTCAAACGTGCTTGAAAGTGATGTCGAAATAGTCTTTATAAAGTGTGTAGTCCTTGCTGTGGAGTGTGGACAGACAGGAACACAAGCGAATGAAACGGTGTCCCGAGTGTGCTGGAAGGCCCGATTGTAATATGCAGACAGTTGTTGGCAATGTCTTCATATATCTATCACTGCTGCTGGTTACCATAACAATATTGTCATGGTTACAGTGGTTAAAGTACAATGGTCATGTGAGAACAATTTTCCACAATTCCGTTGAAAATGTGATATCAGGCATTAACCATTTCTAAGTTTATAGTGAAAGGAAATTGGCCGCAAGCGAGCGAGCATTTGCGAACGTGGTGTCGAATTTTCACTTTCACACATGCACTTAAATCGAAACAACAGTGTAGTCAGAGGTGGTAAGGTATATATAGGTTAGATTCATTTGGTGAACCACAAACGGAAAAACTATATACATATACCGATATACTATATACATTGATTACTTTATTTATTCTTGAATTCTCAAAGCGTATAAAAACTTCATGCGCTAAATAAATATTGGGGAATGATGATGATGATGATACTACTACTACTACTATACTACTACTACTACTACTACTACTACTCTACTACTACTACTACTACTACTATAACTACTTACTAATACTGATACTACTACTAATAATAATATAATAATGGTGATGATGATGATAATAATAAAATCCAGCGGCCAGCAGTTTTTAACATCAAATTCGCTACCAGAGTCAGCTGTAAGCTCAATCAGTTGAAAGCAGACACGCATACCATGTGCCTCGTTTCATGAGCGTCAACAGAATGCCCAATCAGTCCATCATATTGGCTGTATTTGCACTTGGGATGGACTGTGCCTTGATCTTCAATTCATGGTTCCGCTGTGGTGCGGTTGACTTTCTGGGGTTACTGGAGTCTGTTACGGGGTATTCCCAATAAGCCTCGTCTGCCTTCTGCGAGCAGTCACGTTGAACATAAACCATCCGCTCCTCCAGGTTCCGAGAAAGTGGTCGGGTCATGGAGTTCATTGATTGAACTCCGGGGGGGGGGGCGTAATATGGCGGTCCCGGTCGCTGTTGCTCATCCAAGATCAAATACAACCAGGGTTCCTTGAGAAGCCTTACGTAGCCTTCTGAACTCGTGATATTAAAATGGAATCAAATCTGGACCACAAAAGAAAATGTAAATCATTCCTGAGGTAGGCTACAATATACTGCGCTAGTCAGGTGCGCACATTGTAGCTGCCATAGTTAGCAAATCAGCAGTATTCAACAAAAAATATATGTTGCACGTCGAGAGTCGAAAATGATGTTACTTGATGTGCGAAAAGGTTACTTGATTTGCGAAACATACCATAGCGTACATTTTAAAATGACAGTGGCGTTCAACGATCTACATTCACCACTAGCATATACGCGCAAGCAACAGTCAACTTCAAAATATACATGTATAGACTACATATATAGAGAGGAAGAACCTTCTTGTTTTTCATACCAGTTCAAAGTCGTCCAAGACCGTAAGACGCAGAATCGAAAATGCTTGTGAGAACAATAAAAGGAGATTGCAAGCATCAACTTAGGGCATGTAGGCCCTATTACCCCCCAACCCCCCCCCCCCCCCTGAAAAAAAAAAAACATGTTAGTGCGATACTTGATGAACGCAAACATTCCAGAATCAAATTAGGCAAATTAGGCGAGAACGGTATGTTGCAGATATATAGTGAGCGAATCCCATCCCTTAAAGTGGGGCCAGTCATGGGGCCATTCAAGCATCAATAGAGGTCATATTCTAAAACGCTTGTGAAGAAGATATTTGCCGGAGCGGCCGAACATTTGTGAAGAGTAATGACCAATTTTGTCCTAATGCATGTCGCATAAAGAATCACATCAATTTTGGTCTGTCCTGTTGATGCAATTCATTCGAGACATTTTTGAGTGTCCCCGTGACTCTCAACACGGATGTTAGGCAAAAATATTTGTCAGAGCTTACTGGGTCTTTTACTTTCATCAATCCTCTTGCAACGGGGTAGAGGGTTGAGGGTTGACTTCCACTGTCACTATACCATCATCAGTATTACTCAATTCAGTCCTGACAACCTGGTTATTTCCATCAACGCTCGCATCACCCCTCCCAATGTCGTCAACGCCCTCACTGTTATCGCCATGGTCCACCGCTTTCGTCATGTTCTCTGGCTTCCCCATTATCACCAGTACCAATATTCGGAGGAGGATTCCTCGCCTCGGAACGAGGGAGGAGCATTGAAGGACACCACAGCAATAGTACAAGAATGGCGGTTACCACAGCGGCAAACAATCCTAACAAATGCGTGGGCTTCAGAACGTCTTCTCTAAGTTCTTTTGTGACTGCTCACAAGAACGTGTTGCCAGTGTGCGGACTCATCGCCGCAGAATTGTGAAATGGGACTTCCGAGAGAAGCCCATCTTGGAACTCAATCGGAGTTTCACAATATGTGGGAAAGTGGTGGTAACGGGATCTTTGTACCATTCTTGAGCAATCGCCATATCACAGTCACAGTGTAGGCCTGGTCGTTGTTATGCGTAAACTAAGTCTGCGTAAGCTGGGAACAGCGTGGGAGGAACTTTCAGTTCATTGAAAGCTAATCTAAGGTGCGAAGCAAAGGCACTTTAAAGAATTCGTGATAATATATCTCATGTATTTTGTTCTCACCTAAGAAGACATCCGTTCCGGTTGCCTCGAAAGGCTGTCTCCGGTACCACGGTTATATGGTTCTCGTTGAACAAGTCTCCGGCAAATTCGGTAATCTTTCTAAGAAACTAACAGGGATAGATTCGAGAAGGTTATCACTCAGGAAAGGTTCTTCGAGAAGATGATACCCACTTCCAAATAAATCAGGACTCACCCGGTTACACGATTCGGAATACTACGAGTGGGGGGAGTAGTGTGTGTAATTGAGGAAGAAACCTTACTAAAGAGTCCCTGTAGACTCCTTATTTTATATTACTAAGAATGAGTTTCTTACAAGCATGGTAGCTCTGGGTGAATGGAAATAGGTATGTTACGGATCTTATTTTATTGAAAAATATAGCCCTCGGGAGACTACCCAACGCTTTATTCAAACAAATTTGCGAGAAACGGCGTCTGGTTGTTGTGTGATACGGTGTATGTATGTAGTAGACGTAATTCAGGAAGGCCCATACATGAATAATCGGTCAAACCAGTAATCAAATTGCACGACAAAGATATGACTCAGTTTAGGATTCCGCGGGCAACAGCCATCTCATTCACATGAGTTTTGGATGAATTATTCTGAAGAGAACATGTAAAGGAGGGTCAGTTAGTTCCCACAGGCTTCAGAGGAATTTCGACCCAATAATTAAGTTCAACTGTTACGTTAGAAGTAGGATATAAACGAACATGTCATAACTCACGTGGTTTTATTCCATTGTGCGGGTGGTAGCCAAACATGCAACAGCGCCACTATATTGGAAAAGTACCAAATCCCGTTTTGCGAGGTTCCAATATTGCTTATTTTATAAGCCCAAAATCTGAAATAGTGGCATTATAACCTTCGAACAGGGAATTTCGTGAGAGTATGCGACAACCGTTGCAGTGTATTGTGTCCCAGTTACACTTGCATTGATCGGGGCAACTAGCAAGTAAAAACCACCACAGGTCTCCCAATAAATATGGAGTAAATCCACAGGACAGTTACTGTCGACCGGTGGAAAAATTTCCACCACATCACGGGCGCCATCGATCTGGTCTGGGCGGACTGCATGAATTTCTCTTTAAGAAAGGCGTTTTCACAAGTACCCAACCTGTTTGTCACCCATGATCTTCCTCATTCGCGTTTATATATTCCTTCACCAAATTGTAGCGTCACCGAGTAATGAATGCCTTCCTTTCTCACAGACCCACGTTCACAGTGTGCGATCTTTTTCTCACCGTTGCTCAATACACGGGAAGGAGTAATAGCCTTCTAACCAGATCGTATCGGGGCTACGGTGTTAATGTCTCACCAATTATTCCCATGCACATACGAGCAAGTGGAATGAGTTGATGCCGATGAGTATCGTCACTCTAACCAAAGTGGGCGGAATAAGTTTAAGTGACTGACGGCTCAAGCTATAATTCATCGTGCCCCCATCCACGAACCAAGGGCCAATGCTCCCCCCGGATATCCCTGTAGTGGCAATCGAAATATGATAAACCGGACTTGCCCGTCTTCGGAAATCCCTTGAGATCTCGAATGAAAACACTCCCTCTAGTCTGACGTATGACCATGCGCGTCAGTATCCTTGATGTTAACAGAACAACAATTGTTCTTAATAGTTCCCCTTTGGCTTGAGAGGATGTATCGGCGAGTATCACTAGTATGCTTCCTTCCTCAATACGTACCGCATAAATGTGGTAGACACTAATAGCATATTTACGGGGAAATTGGTAGTCCTCTACTTTTCGTGTTCAACTAGTCGTATTGTAGTCGTCTTCACATGTTCCCAGACCTCGGATCTGTGTGCTCGTTAGATGTCACGGTAACGGAGCCATCTTGAACCATCCCCCGCTTCTCCCGTTTCCGTTTTAGAGATAGGTGTTGGGTCATCCTGAATTAAATCACTGTGAGTGCTCAGTTTAGAAACGGGCTGTATATCGTATACTTTCGAGTTAACCAAACAATTCGCTCGTGGAAAATATACCAGCATTTGGTGATTTGAAGGGATTCTTGGTATTCCGGTGGTACTGTGGTGGCGCTGGGATACTGGTTGGCAAAGGGTACTCTGTTTCATAAGAGAACGTACTTGCGTAGGGCAGGATGGAGCTAGGTATGGTATGACACAGTGAATGTTTTAGATCGCAGTTACGAGGTGGTTTTTATAAAACCTATTCCCGAAAAATTCCCGAAAAAGGTATGTGAAAAGAGTTAATTGAACGATTTACTCGCTATAGTGTATTGGACTCCGCTAAACCCAGGAGGAGGAGTTCTTACCGACGATGTATTTGGCAAAATTCAAAGATTACTGGTAACCTTCATCTTGTCTATCTGATGATTTACTGGCTTCGTGACATAGCACGTTCGATTACGCCATAAACCTTTTCGCAATAGTCTCTCGCAATACAGTGGTTTAGCCGCTCAGGAGCAAAGTAGGCAATCTATGGTAGACCAAATAGGAATTTCAGCGGAATAGAATTTTTTCTTTCTGGCCGAGGAATAACACTTTAGCAGATTGTCACGGTAAAGATGTAAACCTTATCGGGAACAACATCTAAATTTTGAGAGAATTTGCACGGAGAATGAGAAAGATATTGAAATACAAGATATTCCAATACATGCTAACCCAAAACTGCCGCATGAAGTATCCCAGCATGAATCAGAACTATCCCACAGTGCACCGCAACATCCTATTTGCGAAAAGGTCTATTCGAAGAAGATACGAATTGCCACCCGCCCTTCTCCCCAAAACTTATGTTTCTATTGTAGGGAAAATAATTTGGACTAACAAAGTTCCACTAGGTGGTTACCAAGAGGGGTTGACTTGGCGGGCCCATTCTGAATTCAAAAGACCCCATTTTACTTCCCAAAATGTTTGATTGTTTTGTGAAAAACATTCGAAACATCTGCCATATGAATTATAATTTTATAGTTGATATTATCTTATTATAGAGGCAGTCATCAATCACAACCACCACGGTATTGGAATCCTTTTCGAATTTACAGTTGCCGGCTATTTTCAACTAACATGTGTATTCCAATCTATATAACAATATATTTTCAAGTCCTCGTTTTCGATTCCCGAAATCTATGTCCAGTCACTTTGAACAGTCATTTTTCTCCTTTCTACCGATAGTTTCGCCGATTAAATATTGTTTACCTATGCTCTAATAAAACTTACAAATAGATCGAGCCACGTTGGCTGTATCGTGCGAATATGCCCGCTATGAACGAAACAAGCATAAAATCCGTGTGTGTTCGTTTCGTCCATGTAAGGAAAAAGGGAAAAAAGCCGAACGCCATGGCACTCGAACGCGCAAGAAAGTTTCAAATTGATTGATTTGCGACTGATGTTTTCATGTTACGAACACAATTCAGTTGCAAGAGATTCCGAGTGACTCCAGATCTTTGCACTAGATCAGCATAGTAATAGCCGCCTTGTGCGGCTATTTGAATGCCATCCAGCGTCCTCTGTTGTGAATGCAAACCTCCAATGATTAGAATGTCACCAATTTGTGATTTTTCAAATTTATAATTAAGTGATTTTTTAATTCTAAATTGTACTAACCTTAAACGCTACGCCTAATACTCAGGTGGGTTAACCTATAGCACTGCTGAGAGTTGGGCGCTCTTTTAGGATATGTACATAGGCTACAACATGAAGGCTACCCGCATCGCAAATGTCACCACAGTTACATGCATTTCTAATGAGAACAACGAAGTTGCATCATCCGCTATACACTTACTTAGTCTATTGGGAAAATATCCTTCTGTCCCTAAACCAAGGAAGCAAAGTCTAACCGCATCATGAATCCAGCTAAGTTAGATAGTAGTATATATTGCCCGTTGCGAATTCGATCAATATTCGGCGTTACCTATAACTGATACAATCTTATCGCTATGAAAAACGATGAATTTATAACAAAGCGGATCGTGAATTATTGTGGCAATATGTCGAGAAGACCGTCACGTATTAGGAATTACCATAAAAACGTGTCATTAATCGAGTTTAAAAAAAACAAGTTGCATAATAATAAGCGCACTCTAAGAACAGTGTTTAGAATTTACTCTCTACAAGCGAAGAAAACAGGTGCTCGAAGGCGCGATTGAGATATTGCAGTGTGTTTGCAATTTAACCTATATTTACTGCGCTGGTCACCATGACAATTACTGTCATATCACAGTGATTAAAGTAAATGAAGTCATGAAAAACAAACTTCCTTAATTCTGTTGAAATGTTACCCATATCTGCATATACAGTCCATGACTTGAAATTTGCTTTTTAGTGGCCAGTAAAGGGGTGAGTTTGTACGTTTTCAGACTCGTCACGCCTTCCTGCTAAATTGCCCCGTGGATTGTTTTCTCTAAGAAAACGTGCGTTCTCAGAAAAGTGTTGATAATCGCCCGCACTTGAAACAGTAATGCGCGCGTGTTCCACAATAAGAGAGATTTGCCTGAGGTGGGGGGGGGGGGGCAAGGTCCGACACGCAGACCTCCCTTCTCATTTCTCTTTTCGAATCGATTTTTTTTTTTAATATTCTACATGTTAGTTCAACCCAATCGGGCTCGCCAGCACAACCCAAACAAATAAATGTCGGTGGTGGGCAGGGCGGGTGGCCACTGGATGAAGTGAGAAGAGGGGAGGTGTCATTGCATACCTCTCGTTAGAGGAGCATGACCACTCTCTCACTTAACAACAGGAGTTGAGGTTGCTGGGGTAACAAATGAACGTTTGTTTCAAAGTCGCATAGAAAAGACGAGTGTGGCTATGCCACTGAAAGCTTAACGAATCAGTGAACTGTGGAGAGACTCAGGAGTAGCCTGTATACTTGTGTCCGTCTGCAAAAAATGACCCCATGCATGGTCACAAGGTCATAACGTCAAATGATGGTGTAAAACAAGTCCTAATTGAGTCAAATAAGTCACCAGATGTAGTTCCCAGACATCGCTCTGAAAGTTTCATTGCCAAGTATAGAGGATTTTGCCTATGGACCTTCAATGCACTTGCTCGGCACCAGAAAACAACAGGGTTCATCTCATTCATATGATCAACCCACATTTACCTTAATTGAACCAATAGAGCTGCATATTCAATTCGATAATTGCTGAACAAGTGTTCTGAACTTGCCCTGAGTGACCTGAAGATCTTGAACTAAAATAATAGGTTCAATCGTCTCCACACGAGCAACCCACGTGCCTTATTTGGTTTAAATCTCTCACCCACACACACCGCACGCACACACATGCGGACACACACAACACACACAACATATAAGCACGGTGAACTGACGCATAGAAAAAAAGGACATATTTTCGAAAAATTTCCTCCAAATGGCACATTTTGTTGTAATTTTTGCAGTTTTTCTCTTCGCCTTGTTACAAAATTGCTATCATTCAGCCCTTGGAATCAGCGGTTACTCCAAAAGACAGGGGGAATTTGTTAGAGGAATAAATTGCCCGTAAAGGTGTAACCCCCTCCCGTGGGTTCGGAATTTTGACAAACAATCGTGCCTAATTTTTGAGAGAACAATGCCTAGTTTGGAATATCAGGCCGTGTGTGGATTTTACTTTGTTTTTAGCGCCATCTCCACACTGGAGATATTTGCGAAGACACATTGAAAATCTGACGGACTCGCACACACACAAGCAGCACGCATGTCCTGAACAATTTCGAGTGCACCTCATTGCTGGAACACCTAACACTCAGGGGTACCCCCCAATAGGTACCCCTCAGGTGGATAGATCTAAAACGACCACAATGTCACAATCAATAAAGGACATCCAAAATGGAATGTAAATGGCCATACAGCAATACGTGAAACATAGAGGAAATATCATCTGACTACATAAATCATCCACGCATAAAAAACAGCTTATTAATTAGAAAACATTCCTGATTCCTTGCTCTCGGAGGTACCGACGAACTCGTCAAGTGTCTAATAACAACATTGACCTGATTGTGTGACGACTTAGCTGACTTGAAAAAAAGGTTTCAAACCTAACCGGAAAATCCTAAATCCGAGAGGATCTGTAATCTTTCGGGTATAGGATACCGACGTCGCATAGCTGGTTTTGCTTGATCTAAGAAAAAAATCCACAGCAAGTGCTATTGGCAGTGTACGCTGGGTGATTTCCAGTCAATTTATTCGTCATTACTTAAGAATCTCGTAGCACATATAGAATACGATCCGCTCGATTCTTATACAAAAGTACATACAGAACGATGAGTAGTCTTTAGATGAGGACGAAACTCGTGTTAAAATTGGGACCCCAAATCGGGCACAGAAAGTAAGAGTTATACAGGGTTTTGAACATGCAGGGGTGTCAGTGCTTTTAACCAGAGTATTCCACAGAATTGTGGATGATTCACTATTTCTAGTCTGCGAAGTTAACGAACTTTCAGCGGACACCAGATGCGTATTCCAAATCCCGTAGGGGGTTTGCAATTATGTCCTCGCTGGGGGACGGGAGTCCAGGCTTCATTCTACGGGGTGGGGAAAGGGGTGACCGTGAGGGGCTGGGGGTGGGTCGCGGCCAGATACGATAAAGTGGCGAGGTTTATGTGGGCTGACTCTAATTTCGATGGGTTGATTCGGTTGTCGACGTCTGATTCGAACCTGGTTGCGTTTCGCGCTTCGTATTGCAACAATGAATGTTGCAGTATGGTCTTAGGGTACCAACCCCGTTTGAAAATAGCAATCAGTGGGAAGTACTAACCGTAGTGATCGAAACATTGGATATAAACTAAAAGGAAACAAGGCTAAATATATACAAACTAGTTTAAACTAAGGTTATGACTGTAAAGAGGCAATACCCTGACCTCATGTGAATAACTATATGAACAAAGGAAGATCATAATATCCAAGGCAATGCCCCTAGTATCAAAATTACACTGGGGTGGGGACCCATTAAAGTCGGTCACACCCCCCTCACCCATGCACGCCCCACTGTGGGGGGAATTTGAGGGTTGGGTTTTCTCATATGTGAAAAAAACACGGAATCCTTCTACAATTCATGTTGCGCATGGGAGTCGGTATATTTAATATTAATCCAGACGCACAGGATTTCCAATTGTAAAGGATTTTTTTTTTACAAGGGACAAGAGGGAGGGCGAACCTATAAGGCTAAACAAAATGAGGCAACCGCAAAGCACAAGAAACTAAAAGAAAAGAAGAGAGATCCAGCATGTTGATTCTACTCTTTACCGCTTGAGTTTCAAAATTCAGGAGGAAAACATACCGAGGAAAAGCCCTAATTCTGGACCGCGAAGTGCGAGGAAAAAGGAGCGTGCATAGGTTGTCCGGTGCGATGAGTGGAGATGCAACCGAAACGGGTGGCTGGAAGAAGAAGAGCGAGCATGGCGAGTAACATCGAGTAAAGGTAGGAACAGGCATCCCCCAAGCTCGAAGACATGGATAATACAAGTAACGTAAGAGACAGAGAGAGGATACAGATCTGCGATGGGATAGAGACTGAAGTGAGGAAGGTAAGATGAGTCATCGTGATGAGACGAATGGACTTTCTCTGGATACGATCAGGGACACTGAGAGAGGATGGCGAAAGACCCCCCCCCACCCCATATATGGAAAACCATATACATGGGGAACGAAGAAAGTCTGTAGAAAGGCAGTGCATGAGTGCAGTTGGCTTGGTTTGTTGGGGGGGGGGGAGGGGCGGGATAAGTTGGCTGGCGGAAGGCAAACCGGGAGGTATCGGGGGGTGTGGGGGGGGGGCGGGGCTCCCTAGATGAAATTCCCACCCCAAATGAATTTTCTGACGGAGAGAAGAAAAAAATGATGCACAGTCCAATATAGGGTCCAACTTGATGATATATCATAGTTTTGGTTAAATGATATTATGTTGCCGCATTACCCACAAGAGTCCGATTCGAGGCAAATCCACACACGACCCATCTTAGCATGTATAGTAGACCTTGCACAATGATAAACCTTTAAAGGACAAACTGATGAATTATAAGAGGGTGCTAATATATTAGCAGGACAAAAACTACATGCGTCAGTTCAAACGGGAAGTTATACGTCGGAGTTCAGTCCTTTGAAGTTTGGCATGTGTATGCGCAACATGGAAAAGAATCCCACATGCACAATGAATGATGGCATACTTGCACCATCCCGGCGAAAAATCTTTGTTTCTATTGAAATCAACACATTATTTTCACTGTGAAAAGCGCTAGTCTATGGAGACCGATGGCTGTAGTGGGTAGGTATGTGTTGAGGTTACTTTGGTGAGAGGAAGACAACCGAACTTCGGCTAAATGGTGACTTATTCAATGGAATGAAAACAATCAAAATATAGACATAGCTCCCGGATTGTCCAAGTGTGACGTAATGCGTTATTGTGCAATCGGGACGTGAAGGCCAATATATACATAGGAATCGTATAAGTACGTATATATATATATTCGTATATTATATATATATATATATTATTATATATATATATATATTATATATATATTTATATATATTTAGATATATATATACATTTCATCCTAGTTGTATCCAAGCCGGCAGTTGTCTTTTAAACATTTGGAAACTGATTCGGACGAGTAGAGCTGTATGTATCTTGAGGGTTTGGCTAGGATCAATATTTACTGTTGAAAGCATGGTATCTAACACGTGTTTCCGTGAGTCATCGTAAACATATGTGGGCGCGACCCACATTGTAAACTGAATAAGCTAGTAAAAATAATCTTGAGGCCATCTCAAGTACAGGATGCTACTCAAGAATTTGACAGAGGGGAATGGAGGTAAAGACTATGAGGCCCAGAGGCCCGGAAGGTGACAGGCACTACCAGTGCATACGAAGCAGTCTCCCAGGAAGAACCCGTTTTATATGAAAAAAGTGATATATCGCAAATTTGACCGGAGAAGTGAATCGTGACATGCCAAGAGCCCGTAAACCCAAACCCAGCCGGTTTTCCTCCAGTGCATTCATGGTTTTGGTTTACGGTTTGCTATTATTGCACCGGATTGCATCACGACCACCTTAAAAATGCAAAATTTTTCCAGTTCTGACACCATGCGAGCGAAACCAAACTATCTTCGAGCAGACTGGCTGTTCAGGTGTGCCTATATGCCCACCATAGTGAATCGGATGCCTGAAAGTGCGGACGGTTCCACAAGATTCATGAGATAATATGAATTGAGAGGGATAAAGCAATATGCAGCATGATTACTCAAAATATTAAGAGTGCACAGTTCTTTGTTGGTTGCCCCCAGAACGTAATAAAACTTACGCGCTCCGCACGCAATAGTGGTGTGGTCGTCATAGTCGGCCTACTGAACAAGACTTGGGAGGAAATTAACAGGGCAACTTCACCTCTTTTCTAATCTCGAAAAACTGTGCCTAGGCCACTGAATCGCTCCTTGAAATAAGTGAGGAAGGTGCCATCTGCAAGGCCTATGTGGGCGAAAAGACAGCGGGAACGCTAACGACGCGCACCAAACACTGTGGCGCTTCCGCTCAGATGGTGATGTGGCGCCACTAGAAAGTGATGCATCCCCCCTTCCAGCACCAGCGCCCCATCCCACTGAAAAAACGCCTACCACGCCCTGGCAAATAATCCACTAATATATAAGAAATGTGCTCCGTATGTATCAGTGACCGACCACATATATAGGGCAGCAGACATTAACGCATCTGTTTGCTTGAAGGTCATCAGAGATTAAATACTGAAGCATAGACAATTATTCAAATTAAATACATGTGTCTCATGACGGGGTTGGCGGAGTGGGTAATGAATATCATGAAATGAAGAAGAATTGTACAATTCTTATGAGATAGTTTGCATAATGTCCCGATACAGTATCCCACACAACTAATGCTGTAAATCGCACAGTGAGAGCAAGCTAAGAATTTCCAAGTCCGAGAGACTTCCCCTTCTGTTATGTAGCAACCGGTCGGACCACCTCCCTCTCAACAACAACAAGAGGCCTTTGAAGTTTGTGGCATGTGCAGTGCGCAAGATCGGGAGGCATCGCATCATGCACCTAATGATGTCATATTCCTTATTACCTTCCCAAATATACTTTTTTATTTTTTTATTGTGATTAATACATTAATTTCACTTGAAAAAAAAAAAAAACTTAACTACGGGCTTGCTTAATGGGTGGGGTAGACAAACAGTACCTCCTGGAAATTGATTTAATTTAACCAATGGCAACCATGGCAATAACATAGTATATTTAACGTGGTTTACTGTGACGTTATACGTAACACGGCAATTGTAATTCCTCTATGAATTCTTGTATGGACCTAAAGGCCAATAACTCCACATAGGAACATATTGGATAGGACAGGATTTGGGTTCTGTAACCATTGCTATATATTCCCCCTCATAACCTCTCATCAACCCAACCCACAGTTGTGCTGGGCTGTGTCAAAGTGGACCGAGAAGTGTTCAAAATTTTTGAGATTGAAAGAATGTTTCAGCGTTGTAAAGAAACAATATTTCGATGAACCCTGCCTTCAAATACTGTAACCCTTCTATTTACCCTTACTCAGATGTTAGTTAGTTGGTTCAAAATACAGTTGTGAGAAGTGCAGCTGGGATGAAATACATGTGTTATGAAATATATATATACTTACAGCAGGCCGTATCTATGTTTATATCTTCACGTGACGCCGTCACGTTGACCCTCTCTAGTAGAAAGAACCGCTTAGATTAGAAGGCTACACGATTGAGTATATGTTATAAAAATACTCCTTGCCACACCGCGAGATGATTGTTCTTGACGTCATGGAATGGCATCGTCCATTCTCGCCAGGTGGCTATTTTTTGCTTAAGCACTTCTAGGTTCAATGCGCAGGGTATATTATCTCCGGCTAAAGCTGAAGTTGGAATAAATAAAGGAGAATATTTGATAACCTCTTCGCCTTAGCACATAAATTGTGGAAATCTGATGGAAAAAGCTGCGCAAGGTATTGAAGCTGACAATAACAAATTATTCATGGTCAGAATACATAATATGTGACCTGTTTCCTCATTATTGTCAAGTTTTGAGGATATCCTGGTCCAGATACCAACAATGAGCTGTTGCTCGCCTTGATACATTGTTCAGTGTATACAGGAGTAGCGAGGGTCATATTATGGGGAGGGGGGGGGGTGGAGAGTAGAAAATTCCACAGCTACTTCACTCACCCAACCCCCAACTGATAGGTGCATCTTTTTGCGGTTCCATTTTCCGTGTCGTTTGGGCGTCGGCTCTTTCTTGAGAAGTTTTTTGTTATAACCCTATCAACTAGGTCCATCTCATCCGTAACTGTTTTCGTGGCTGGACTGTGGACACCTCTCTCCCTATCGCCACCTGATGCACGGAATATGGCGACCGTACTCAAAGCTCTTAGATACCAAGTAATTAAACTCAAAGCTGTCTCTCTATAAACCAGTGTTATCTATATGGCTTCAGACGCCTTAGTGGCACTCTCGGTATTTGGTAGTTGAGCGGGTATTAGCCGGCTGTCGCCGCAGCTCACGACTGACACACATCACAACAGTGTCTTCTCTGAAGTAACAAGAGTAGAGTATGAACGTATTTTGTGTGGGGCGGCGACGTTTTGACGACGGAATGGGGGAGGGGTCCTAAAGGGTAGGGGTGTCCCTCGCCTCTGGCAGAAATTTTTGCATTTCCGATGACCTTAGATGCATTTTGATGCAATATGCACTCCAAAACATCACTTCACTCCAGAGATTATTTCGCATTTTCACATGTTCTAGATGCGATTTGCTGCTCTGCATCTTGTGTTCCTTCCAATCGAATCGAGGGCACCATTTCAAATGTCACTACTTTTCAGGTACCGCCGAATCCCCCTTCACTCCAACTTTAAAACATTTTTGCATTTTCAGGTGGCCCTTCGCTCATCGTGCATATTCACTCCTAAACACTATTCGTTCCAGCACTAATCTTCATTGTCAATTTTCAAGTCCCTGAGCTGCGACTTGCTACTCACGCGGATCTTGTGTTTTTCGATAATTTGACTTAGCACATGGGCAGTACGTAGGATGCTCTTCTCTTCTCTCGAGACATACGGGATCATTCCAACTTAGGAGGCCGATTTTTTTTTTTTCATTGAAGTATGTCACCGGAAGTGGACGTGCGCCCATTTTTGCATGTTTTGGGGCATTTTATCATAACTTTTAGCCATTCCATCCATGCGGCGCCAGACTTTTCATACTGGGGGCACAAGGTGAGCAAGGCATATCCGGGGGGACCGAGAAACTATCTAAGCTCCGCGTCACACCATTTTTTAAGGGGGGGGGGGGGGGTTTGGCGCGGATCGTAAAAAAATTTTAGTCGCGCAAGCTCCCCAATGGCTGGAATTACCTCTCCGGCGTTGTTGGGCTGCATGTAACCAAAGTTCAAACCTGGGCAATTTTGTGATCACAAATTTGTAATCGTTGAGTTCACAGCTAATCACGGCGTGCGGGTCCGTGGAAATTTGTGTTTTATTTGAAAAAAAGAGGAAATTGCTAATTGCGCGCGAAGCGCGCAAAATTTTCTGGGTATTGATTAAAAATTGATATTATAATTCTTTGTCGTATTTGTATTTACCGTTTTCAATGAATAAAATATTCCTTTTGGTTGAGTTTGTGAAATTTTCTGGGCCTCGTCGTAAATGTACAAATCTGACGTACGATCTGTCAAAAATTTAAAACCAGATATGAAAATTCCAACTGTAAGGTCGCTCTTACCATGTTTGGGTGTTTTGGTTGACATTTCGAATTGTAAACTCAATATGTGGGTGGGTGCATGCGACCGGAGACCGTGGTCTCTACCCCATAACCGCTGACTGGGGGTTGGAATTGTCGTGCGCCCACAGAGGGCCCCTTAGGTTGGCCGCTAGTGAAATCGGTATTTGTTCACAAAGGCCCTTTTGGCTAACACGTCGATATTGATATCGACACTGTATAACTTTATATTGAATGTCCAAGGTTACCTCGGTATTGGTTACAGTTAAAGTTTTCGTTTCCGTTTAATTGATTACCGAATCTCGTCATAAGTCAATTTAAATAATTGACTAAATAATACGTCGTTATAAAATGAAAGTAAACGCGTCCCAAAAGTGACATGGCGTGAGACGGGGGTTGGGGTAGGGAGTAAAAAATGAGGAAGCAATAGGCTGATTTAAAGTTTTGGAACCGTGTTTAGGAGTGGGTTGGCCAGGGGTTGGGTTGCCCAGAGGTGATACATGAGGGAATAGACAAGGCATATCGTCTTATTGATAAATCGATGTGAATTCATGAAGTGGACTTGGCTTATATTTCAAATTGCATCGAAATACTGGATACCTTCTAAGGTTGCAAACACATGTGTTTCAGGGGTAATGGTACGTGCACGAGTAGATATTCGATTGATACAGTCTATCGACAATAAAATAAAAACAACCGTTTTTCAACGTCATTCATTGACTTTTATTTATATTGCCTCATTATTTTTATGAAGCTACGTGCCCTATATTTTAACGAAGATTTAATGGAATATTGATGAATTTCAGTCCCGGTGTTTCGAATACACCCTGATACGAAGAGGGGGAGAGGGGTGCGGTGAATTGAACTCATGCAATGTTGGGTACGTTGGGGGAAGAGAGGTGAATAAAACTGCATTGAAATACTGACCGCTCTCTACGGTTTCGAACACATGTGTAAAAATACCTTTGTCTAGACTGGAATGTATTTGGTTTCGATAACAGCTGCGTATATAGAACTTGTGACATGCCTCTTCAAACACTTTACTAAGTGCATATATATAGTAATAGTTTCCTATAGTGCATGGAGTGGCCCTACAAACATGTTTATGCGTAGAGTTAGTTAGATACGAGATGATGGCAGTATATACACTGGAGCCACCGTAGCCATTGTGACCATGCATGTGGGATGCTCTCATAGAACTGTGATTTTTGCGATAGTTCTGAATGCGTTCGGTTTTTTTGAGTTCGTTTTAATACAAGGTGATTGCGGTATGACACCGTATAACACCACCGTAAGCCACATGGCAGGTGTATCTGTATACGTGTATCTGTATAGTGCCTGTTGATGAGCATTCAATTTTCCACATCCGGCTGCGGAGTAGAGCTAAACTTATTTACAACAGGAATGGATCAGAGAGGTGACATTAATCGAGGAGCCCATATGCGGCGTCGAAGCTGGCTACGGAGTGGAGCTAATCGTTGCCGGGTAATCTTCCTGCAATTCGTCATAGTCGGAGCTCACGTATAGATACGGTGTATACTCCTCATGACTTAGTGTAATCGCGAATGGGGAAACACTGGTCGACCGCCGAGAGTTCACCTCTGGACCTGTGGAAAGTTCACGGTCCCTAGCGGCCCTACTAATAAAGAGACCTGGATACCCAAATATATTGTTTCAGGCGAAACAATATCTGCACGAAGCCTATACACTTAGATCATCACTCTCTGAACTTCTCAATTAGCAGCTTAAACCTTTTCGAGGATGAAGATTTTACGCTTGCATGGGATACAAGCGTTATACCACTGTTTTTGATAGCCTGACAACGCTGTCTTTGTGCACGAGAAATAATTTACGTATGCATTGAACCTTTTACCACTTAAATAAATTAAGAAACGGAATGTCGATCCTTTATTGGTGGAATGTATGTCATATTGTCTTACATGGCCCCTCCGCACATCACATAAATCCTCATTAATTTGGGCCTACCTTCATTGACTTTTTGTATGGTCAAATGAACCCCTGTCAATAAACTGGTGCCCTGAGTTTGGTTAACTATAAGTCCTAAACGTACCTACCTCCAGTCCCATGTAACACGACTGATATCACAGTATTCAATCTCACGTGTTAGGCGAAGTTTTTCACTGAGGTGTTTTTCACATATAGCTCATTATGCCCCTCTAATGTGTTTTGACCTTAAATGCCTGACCTACCCCGGGGCATCAATGTCCATGATAACACTGACCGAGTATGATGGTAATCCAACGTGAATGTAGGAGAAACAATTTGCAAGATTCTCACATATGCTCAATTTTCTCCCCCCACATACCGCCAATTTTTGTACCCCGTATGTATCACTAGTCATGGTGTCCCACTGACCTTCGATAGCAGATCTGTCCCTTCAATGACCATTGGCGTGAATCCTCGAATACTCCGTAGGTAGTAACTAGCCCACTGATACACTGATCGAGTATGCCAATGAAATCCCCCCCAGTATGTAGGAGATGAAGCTTTTCTGCAATTTTTGCAAGTTTTCTTACCAACAGTTTTATTTGACTTGAAATTTGAACTTAAAATTCCTTCGTAGCACTAGTCTATTATACATGTGGTGATGTATGTTGATGTATGATGTTTTATTTTAATCCAACTTCATTTGTAGGAGAAGCATTTTGCAGTTTTCATGGCCAAAACATTGTGTCCAAGTTTGGTCAGCACGTCCAGGAATAGCATCTGAGCGCCACAAAGGCAAACAGACAAGACAGACAGACGACAGACCACAGACAGAATATGTGTTTTGGTGGCACATCCGCATAGCTCAATCTTCACAGATGGCTTGAGCTAAAAAATCGTTCGATAAATCGTACAGCCTTCAACGATAAATAGAAATTTGTGATTATCAACGCAGGGAGGGATATTCCCTCGGGATGGTTTATAACTGGCAATTGTTCCTCTATCACTGTGGCATGTGCTTAGGCCCTAATGGGAAAGGATCTCGTTCGGCGTGCATCAGAAAATCGAGTAGCACAACACCATATCGCGAAAAAGTGACACAAAGAACAAAACAAAAAACACTGGCCTTGAAATAGCCACAATGCACTAAGGACATCTTATATTTTAAATGTCAATGATGTGATGGCATGGAATGTAGGCTAGATAACGGTCTTTCTCTTTTAAACTAAAATCGTTCCATAGCTAATGTAAGGTACTCAAAATCTTCCTTATGGTAGTAATCGGTTTAATCTGATTTATGCATGCAATTCAACCAAGAACAAATAAAAACCGAAAGGGTAAATCGGATTACCTTCACGAATACATCTACAGCCAAAGTTGATTTAAACGGATTACATACAACAAAACATTTTAGTCTTTGTTCAGTGGCTTCATTAGAATTGTAGAAAACTGAAGACCCAGCCTCGAACTTGTAGATTGAGGATTGATAGACTACCAAGGGGAAATAAATCAAAAGTTTAGTTATTCAGGTGTGGGAATGGAAAACCTGCTCTTCCTTGAATAATATGTGATTAGGGAGAGGAGTTGAGCTACGGAGATCTGTGTTATACAGATCAGTGAGAAATTAGAGAGCCAATGGTGCTGTGGCTCGAACCACACAAATGCAAATATTTCATCGCTGATAAGATGACCTTTTTCGGCTCAAAATTACACCAGATGACTACCCGACTTCAAATTCTCAAAGACCCTTGGTTTACTTATCACCATCCCACATGTTAGGATTCCCCAATTAGTTATTCTGCAGCTGAGGCATTCGACTCTCTGAGATACACTTGGGCAAGAATACCCTATAAGACTACTGAGCCCTACATCCGAGCTGACCCCAAATCCAGAACAACGCCATATTCAACTGTTATAGCTAGCATTGGGGGCCGCCCTTTTCCTCATATTTTTTTCTCATAAATTTCTTCATCAGAGGGAATGCATATGCACTTTTTCTCACAGTGGCTCATTGAATCTGTCGACATAGCTCATCATTCCCCTTTGATGATGAATCTTGAAGAAATCAAACATGTTGGTTAACATTTATGGAAGACTAAGCGTGTCATTAGTCCATGACTATAAGGCGACAATCGAGAGCATTATTACGTTTTGTTTGGCCGCATGGGGAGTTAATACAACAGTAAGAGACAGGGCTCAGTTAAATACAATAGTTAGGAAAGCGAGGCGAGTTTGCCAGTCCCAGGACCTAAGATCGTAAATGACAACACAAAGAAACATTAAGTCAATCACGTCGTCTGTACACCCCCTAAGCAGTCATGTTAAACACAACAGTCGAACAGGCAGACTGATTGTTCTTAAATGCCGAATCGAGAGGTATACGACGGTTCATTCTTGCCCAGGTCTATTCTGAATCTTGCAAATGAATTTTTTGTAGGAAATAAGTATGCGCAATGTGCTAGAACGTTGGAGTGGGTATTAGTCTCGTTGTAGTTTTGTATTTTATTGTCTTATAAATTGTATTATTCGTATTCTTTTATGTTTATTTTTATGTATGAGATGAATGAAGTTAATTCCTTATATGGTCAATATAGATTCTTATATCTTATCCTATATATCTTATATCTTATAACACTGACCGAGTCTCATAGTAATCTGTAGGAGGAGGAGGGTTTAGCTGATTCTTTTCTACATAATGGGTTCATGGAGCTCAAAACCCCGGTATCACAAATCACCGAGTGCTGAACTGAATAACGGTGGGATGACCCAAATAACTATACTCTTGAATGGAGGACTCGGGGTGTTTTCGGCAAGTTAGTATAGGTTTGGGATGGCGTGTATGTCCGAAGGTACCAAAAGATTTACACTATCCAAGTCCTCATTTGTTCAATATTATGCTTCATTTCATATGGCGCACGAGTAATATTGGATAGCGGCGGGGATGTGTGATGAATGGATTTCTGTTCAGGGTAGTACTTTGTTTATTCAGTATCTCGACATTCCCCCCAAATGTGCTACTTTTGGGACAAAAATAAAATTGAAACGGAACTATGCGTACGAATAAGTTATACGTTCAATAATCACGTTAAAAAAATACTAACCATATCGTGGACTGTCACTGGATGCGTTTTGGAAGAATCGACCTTCATTAGCAGCTTTGACCTTAGATGACATGATGACGTGACGTTGCAATGAAAAGGGTCCCCCTGGATGATATGTTCCCTGTCCTGAGAGCGTATCCCAATGCTCGCACTAGATGCTATTGCCGAGGAAGTTTCAAAAAAAACCGTACTTGGACCCCAATTGTAACTTGAAAACTGAATGTCCGACTGGAGTGACGTTGGTGTTCTGCACGTACCCGGTGCTCTATCACATATGCCTATATTGACCCGTTTCATCTTTGCCCCGTATCGCCCTAAATAAGTACATCTTTCAATACTGGACCTTTTCACATCCTCATCAGATGTAGTTTGATCCACTGATCAAAGAGGCACCACCACAAAAAAAACCTACCCAATTACACCATGTCCCAAACATCAGACATGCGTAACCCCTTTCCTCCGGAGTTATGCCTGTTTTAATCACTATTATTAATATTTTCACCCATAATTTACCTTTGGTGACTTCGACTTAGTGATCCTGAGGGCAACAGGAAAGTAGGGTTCCTCTACACCATATGACTTTACTATGACTCCCATCGCATATACGGTCTCTGCGTTTGCCTGCTTTCGAGGCAGCGGTTTGCCTGCTTTCGAGGCAGCGAACGGATAACACACACACAAACACTCACCCACACACAAACAAACACACACACACACACACACACACACGCACACAAAAAAACACACACAAACAAACACACACACACACACAAACACTCACCCACACACAAACAAACAAACAAACACACACACACACACACACACACCCACCGACGCACAGTAGGTTACATCGATTCCTTTTGCAAGGAATAGACGAGACTTTTGCAGACATCGTGAGTTAATTGTCTTTGCAACTGTCATCGCGTTGGTCACAAAGAGCGTCTGTGCAGATACCGATAATACACCTGCAGCCATGAACTCGGCAGTATCGGCAGCGCTATCTCGACCAAGAACAGATTTGCGTTGTTGAATGACGTATGAGTCGGGTCGAACAGGCATCCTTATTATGACTGGATAGCGCGTCTACTGACAAGAACAAGAAAATGCAACCTAGTGCAACCAGTGGAATAGCCCCTTCCCAGAAAACTTCAGTGGGACATGCCTTCCAAAACTATGTAATTATAGCTGTATCGCTGAAGGCGGGATGCCAAGATGCGCTATCATGAACTTCACCAATCGGTAGTGCAAGGGATGTGGGTGAACATTCAATTCTGAGCCCTTCACTCTCTCTCCCAGAGTGGGCGGCGATGAGGAGGGCGGGCAGGGATAGGCTCATGCCTTACTTCACACGACAGGCTTCTGTGAGCCCCTTCCCAGAAAACTTCAGTGGGACATGCCTTCACAAAACTATGTAATTATAGCTGTATCGCTGAAGGCGGGATGCCAAGATGCGCTATCATGAACTTCACCAATCGGTAGTGCAAGGGATGTGGGTGAACATTCAATTCTGAGCCCTTCACTCTCTCCCAGAGTGGGCGGCGATGAGGAGGGCGGGCAGGGATAGGCTCATGCCTTACTTCACACGACAGGCTTCTGTGAGCTACTATTTTCGGCACTATAAAAAAGTATAAACTGGCCGGAAGAGATCTCTGACTTATTACCGAGAGGTCCATGACAGGCCGAAAATCCACCGCGATCAGACCCGGGCCTCGGTACTCCAAGGTTTATGAAATTGCCTCGGGGTTAGTGGAAGAAAGTCATCAACATTGCCCCGTCGAATGCGAGGGTCACACTGTATACCACATGGGCCATGGCTGCATCCTTGCAACATCCCCATGCCAACACCTAAGTTAGGCAGTGTGCGGTGTATTCTAGAGAGTACCCAGGGCGTTGGCAGTTTGGGGGGACCGAGGGGGGGGGGTGGGGAGGGGGGGGGAGGAAGTTGTCAAAACGTTATGTATTGATGGACTCATAAAAGTTGGGGGTGGGGGTGGAGCAAGTTGTCAAAACGGTATGTATTGATGGACTCATAAAGTTGGGGGGGGGGTGGAGCAAGTTGTCAAAACGGTATGTATTGATGGACTCATAAAAGTTTGGGGGTGGGGGTGGAGCAAGTTGTCAAAACGGTATGTATTGATGGACTCATAAAAGTTTGGGGGTGGGGGTGGAGCAAGTTGTCAAAACGGTATGTATTGATGGACTCATAAAAGTTTGGGGGTGGGGGTGGAGCAAGTTGTCAAAACGGTATGTATTGATGGACTCATAAAAGTTTGGGGGTGGGGGTGGAGCAAGTTGTCAAAACGGTATGTATTGATGGACTCATAAAGTTGGGGGGGGGGTGGAGCAAGTTGTCAAAACGGTATGTATTGATGGACTCATAAAGTTGGAGGTCCCCCCGCCCCCTCCAGTGGTCGTGTCCTTGATTCATTAAAGGACGGACTTCATGTACCAGGTCAGTGGCAACCAGTGGCAATTTCATGAACTGTTATTAAGGGCTGCCAGGTCACTGAGAAAGTGATCGGTTAATAATAATAATAATAATAATAATAATAATAATAATAATAATAATAATAATTAATAATAAAAAATAATAATAGATATATATAAATCAGTGCTTAAATACCTTTTTTCCACAGGCTCCAAAGCGCGTCCACAGATATTACACCTGATCGTTATGACTTGTCAAGCAGCCCGTACTATAGTCAGTTGGTAGCTGACCATATCCTCAAATATGGTCAGCTACCAACGCTGTCTGATCAGTTCATGCACACAAAAATACAAATTACAGTCTTGGAAGAAGACTCTTTTCTTGCCCTAGTGCCGCTGTTCTCGCATCTCTGTATGAAGTGCCGCGTGTTCTCGCATCTCTGTATGAAGTGCCGCGTGTTCTCGCATCTCTGGATGAAGTGCCGCGTGTTCTCGCATCTCTGTATGAAGTGCCGCGTGTTCTCGCATCTCTGTATGAAGTGCCGCGTGGTTCTCGCGTCTCTGTATGAAGTGCCGCGTGTTCTCGCATCTCTGTATGAACAGTGTTGATTGACCTCCAGACTAGACCTCGACCGTATCTCCATCCTGGCTTAGCCAGGACGGGTGCGGGCGACTAGAGGCCTCACTCGTTAAAGCTCCTCACTCCCCTGAAACAATCACTAGGTGAGAAAATAGTTCATACCCTATGCATATAAGATGACACTGCTCCCTCGCCTAGAATAAATTAAAAAAAAAGTACACCAAAACAACAGAGATAGGGACAAGGTCGTACTTGTGACTTCGGTTGAAAATGATGAGACTACCCATTATTCAGGTTATGGGACTTGCCTCTATATTAGTTTGTACTGTGACTAGCCCTAAATGACTCGATATGCCCCATATTTTGAGTCAATGGATGAAGAGAAACAGAATATGGTGACAGTCCCGCCAGTTTGCCTAAAGAAGGATGCACCACCTAGCAAAGTGCCCAGGATTTGGTAAAAACTGACCAAAACTATATTATTTGGACGCTTCTACGCTGTCCTCAGCGTATGCATGACTCACCTTTTCCCTTTCCTTCCATATGCGACACCCGACTCCCAGTTAACAACAAAGGCTTCTGTGAGGAGGACTGGTATGAAGAATGATAGCCACGTTTTAACAATTTACGTTTTACAGTTGCAGTGGCGTTTCCGGCTCACATAATGACGTTTTTGCTTCTCTAAAGTATACAAAAATGTAAATCTGCTGTACAGTCACGCTCCCAGTTCCTATAACATTGGAAGATATGACAATTTCGTAATCTTAAACTTTCGCAACGAAATATTTCAGGAGGTCAGCATGATAGAGAATTTTGTCCGTCGTGGCAAACTACATCTGCCTTCTGTCACCTATACTTTGACATCCTTCCGACCTTTTGAACTCATGTGACACAATGACTTATGAACTTCAGGGTCAATTCTTGTGACGAACAGACTTGACTTGTTGCAACAAACCGAATAGTCAATTGCACTGTACTAAGTTACTAACAACAGTTCTATAACACGTTATCTCCAGTTCAGTATGTCCTCTGTAAGAGGTTGGGAAAAGCTTTAAAACACATGACAGAAAGTGAACTTAGTGTCTTTGTACTGAACGTAACAAATGTTACTTATGGTGTTATCTAAGATAGGTAGTAAAACACTTGAACAAAATAGTTGTATTTTTGTCTATTAATATAGTTATCAGATGATAATAATTAGCAGTAAGTCACGTTAGTAGAAAGAAGGAGTGATCACAACAATGCAAAATGGAACGTATGTCATTGTGGTGTCTAATCCGCTTGCCTTTGTCATAACAAACGAACAAGATACTGTTTCAATTTCAGCTAATGGTTTCCAGACAGGCTTGCTTGAAAACAATGAATAAAGCTGTCAGTGAAGAAGGTTATTACACATTACATGGTGACACCATCACTCCTATTGATTATTCCATGTTGAATAAGTGTGAAATTTTGATTTGAGTTATCTACTCCTGATAATGCATGCTTACTGGTTCAGAGGTTACATTTCTACTAAAATTTAGATTCACATTCATGTTCTAAATTTTGACCGTCACGTCACACTTGTTGTCCCAACACTGTGACCTTACACATATATACTTTCCTTAAGTCGGAGTGAAATGTCCCTATATAAAGGAAAACCGTCGTCAATTGCCTTCATCGATTTATCAGTAATTTCCAGTATGCCCGTTTACCGTGAGTGTGAAAGAAAATGACGGCTATAAGTCAGTTATATTTAGTACTAGGCAGTAATACATTGAAAAATGTTTCTCTCTAATCTTCGACCTCACTGGGAGAATTGAGATATACTGGTACCCGTAAGGACGGAAACTTAAGGAATTCGTTCAATTTTTCTAAGTTCCAAATGGCAAAATACAGAGAAATTGCACTCAATGTCAAGTAGGGTGTGTACAAGTATATTATAGATCGATCGACTTCTCAAAATGATGAATTCAAGAAGGTTTTGAAGATTTCCCAGGCCGTCACGTCGCTGGGTCACTTCGCTGACATCCGATCCTAGAATGTGACTAGAAAGCGGACACACTGATGCAGTACATAACTGATGTATGCATCCATATGCAATTCCCCAATACTATCGCGCTATCACACGTTCCATAACTTGAAGCACACTCTGCTACGATGAAGTCACTGTCAAAAGCGCAGAAATCAATAATCCCCCCCTCATTCGCCATTTTTGTGTAAGTACTCACTCATAATTGGCCCATTTCGCTGAATAATCATTCCACCCTTATCAGTTTTACCGCGTACTGTTCTATTATCGTGTTTCCAAGGTAACGTTTCTTATCGGAAAACGTGTCCGCTTTTTACCCAGGGTGTCCAGCGACTATCCAGTTATATATACTTATGAGTGCCGGCTGCTCTTAAAAATGGAGGTCACTCTAGTCCTGCTTCCAGCTTGTAGTGTACTTATCATGGGAAAGCCACACACCAACTCCCATCTTGAATTTGACTAAGCATTCTAGAACTATTGCTGACAAGGGTTTTCAGACTTCCAACCTCTGTCGCCTCAGATGCCCTGACCCCCCGAAACACTAAGCTCTCTCTTACACTTTATACGGATCACAGTAAGTATACTAAATAAGGGGAATGATGGGACTTTTCCAGGCCTGGGAAAGTTAGCATGTTACGAGCAGAACTGTAACATAACCGCACACGACTTCAACAAGCACACGACAATCACGCACTACCACGACCATGTATATAGTTGCAGAAATTAAAGATCGATATTTATCATCATAATTGAAACTACTGTACAATAAATTTAATATTGCAAATACCTCTATTCTTTGTACCTCTAAAAAAATTGAATATGCATGTACGCCACTAAAGATGAAAGCTATGAAACTTTGCACTAATCTGCTGTTAGTTATATACATCAGTGTAGCAGAGCAAAATGTACAATTACTCAGTAAAACTACAAATTGCATAATACTTCCATTTGTGATTTCTTTCAATTAGCAGAAGTTCAATGATTTAACCTTTTCACCAGTCTGAATGTTTTTTTTGTTTTGTTTTTTTTTTTTGTCTATCCCCCCCCCCCCCCCCGCGTATTTTTGGGTAACGGTTCATTTGCTATTCCCTCTGTTTCAGAAAGATTACTTCCCTTTGTCAAACTGATTTGAGTCGTGGCATCAGCTGAAATTCTACAAGCTCAAATAAAAATGCTCCTAGCCGTTGCATTTTCAAGACACCCGTTACACATCACAACACACATCACACGCGCGAACACACAGTTGCGACGATCGAAGCTATAGTATGTTCGATCTGGGCTCAGAGATCCTATTCTAGAGAGACTGGGGTATCTTATCGGTTTTACACCAAAATGCAAATGCTACAGTTGAAGCTTTCAAAATATTGTAGTTGCCGTGATGATAGGATTTTCTTGGCTCTCTGTATAACCTCGGTGGCACTGAAAGGGCTGGTATGTGCACTTTATGCATCGGCTTACGGAAAACCAGTTCATATTCGACAACCGCACTCTCGTATAGGTGAACCGTATGACTGCCGATCTTCCCACTCACAGCATCAACGCTATTGACAATCCTGTGCATCGAGGATGGGTCATTTCATGACATGACCACTTGATCCCCGACGAATAAATCAGGCTACGTTTATCGACGCGTCTCATCTCTATATTCGACCAACATTCTCGGACAACTCGGCAAGCGCGTTCCTGACTTCTCTCCTGGAAACTGCGAGGAACTCCTGTCTGCAGAAAAAGGAAAAATGCTGCAGTTTCTTCTCGGTAAAGGTGGTATCCCGATTCCCATACCCAAGACTCAGCCCCCTGACAAGAGTGGACTCCGATCATCCACAGGAATGTGGTCCTATCCGTAGTTCTCTGTATATTAATTCGGTCCTCGTGCAATTCGTTATGAGCTGCATCAATAACATCACTGACTGGTTCGTTGACCTGACGCCGGCCAGTGGTAAAGACGATCTTGTCGGGACCATTGAGGTATCCACTACTTCCTTGACGATTAGAATGATGGTAGAAGCCCGCGTGCCAGAAGTATTTGATATGATCTCCGCTCGTGAATGGGAAGCAAGGTTTTTTGTTTTTAACAGCAAAATCCGAGATCACGGAATACTCTGTAGGGAAGGCAGATTCATCGGAGTACCTCGTCTTCACCAAAATTAAAAACATGGCCTCATCAACTGCAAGAGTTTAGAATTCTCGATGTTCCTCTCTCATGAACTCTTTGCTACCCATTCTGAGAGGCACTCTTTACAGCTCACTCCGATCAAGGTTCCTTGTTGATGGTGTACCTCCTGAATTTGTCCGCCTCTATGTTATCGCACCCACGGTGAAGACGGATGACACGGTAGACCCATGGCTAGCTGTGAGAGAACAATTATTAAAGTTGGTTGCAGAAGGGTTCGAAGAACTGCATCGAATAAGTAGGACTGGCGAACATAGGGATACAATACTTCAGAACCGGTCCACTTTAAAGCGCCAATCGTTTTCTCAAACGCCTGGTTCTCAACGGATGGTGTCGCTTGTACGTCGAGGCGCGTGGCAAGGATGTGATGCGAGGTAGAGACGTTACGTTGCTGGACAAATCTGGGAGGTGACGAAAATGGGGGTGTTGTGAGGGGCGTCCCTAGATGCAATCTGGTGCTACTTCAAGTAAAATTGTGGTTCTATTTTCTCTATTCGATTACTGGAAAAGAATATAGGAGGAAACAGGGTTTACCAAAGAAGGGAGGCGATCGTGATACTTAGCTGCAATTTTTGCGTCACCATTATTAATGCGAAGAAAGTATGACGGGTGACTAGCTTGTTACTTCGTGTGATTAAGATCAGTTACGTCTCTCGTATATCCTAGACATATTTCTTCCTAAAACCTAGAGGTAAATCACTGGAACTTCCTATTTCGCCGCAGACAAAGTAATATGCCTACTTAATAAAAATATTAAAAAAACAGCTTTCTATGGAGACATTTTCATAATCCCCTTGCGTTCCGAAGTTGGCCGTGTTAACCAGTTTTTAAACAACATCGAAGTGGTCGGTCCGACGCCCTGGCGTAGAAAAGGGGCCATGGACCCTCTCGCCGTAGGAGAAATCGCGGGAATTCTTTGCTGAATATTTATATTCAAGCCGCATTCTGTCGAGATACTGACGTCGAGGAGTAATGCTCGTCGCGATGCTATGACTGGATGACGAGGAACACCGTAGCCGTCGGATAGTAGAGTTAATATTGATTACGTGAGGGACGATACTCAAGACAGTTTGACATTTCCGGAAGAATAAATTATGTCGATGAAAATTCGGAACTTTAAATAACTGGCCACATACGACATATAGTTGGTGGGTGACAGAGGAGGGAAGGTCCGCGTGTGGTGGCCGGGCATGGGGTACTCCCCCGGTCCCCATGACGTGTCGGGCCAAAAATACTGCCAAATTACCTGCCGATGCCATAACATCCCGACGGGACGTCGGCAAAATGACTTATGACTCGAGGTAATGAAGTGACAACATCCCGAGATATCGGAGTGCTCCGTTCTTCTTTTGACTCTCGCCCCAAGTTTGTTCTCTTCACTCGCTTTCTCTCCTTTTGATTCCTGTCGAAGGCCAAAAAAATCTATGCAGTTAATGCCCGTGAGGTAGGTCTTTGTGTCTGGTGTGTGTGTGGGTGTGCGCGTGTGTAGGTTGTGCGGTTGGGTCTGTGTGTGTGTGTGTGTGGTGGTGGGGTGAGTGTGTGTGTGGTGTGTGTGTGTGTGTATGTGGGGTGCTGTGTGTGTGAGTGGTGGTGTGACACCCTGTAAGCACGATTCTAAGGAAACGCACGAATGTATCACGTTCAAAATTAGGTTACGTAGGTGTGGCAGTGGAGAGGATTACTCTAATTGTTTTCAGTGCTAGTCCATGCGTTCAAGGTCAAGACAGAGCACAAGACAAGAGAGGGTCAGCACGGTATCTGTAAGTTCATATTCTGATAATAGTTGGTCCTTGAGACCTTCACTACAATTTTTGTGATTATTTTATTCGTATTGATGCCTTCGGCAGTTACCTACTTAGGCATCATTCGAACTTTTGACTCATTCGACACAATGACAATATGACCTTCAGGGTCAATATCTCTGGAAAGAACAGGACTTGACTTGTGCAACAAGTCAATTGCCAAGGACCGTACTAAACATTCTATACACGCTATATCAGTTATTACTCCCAAAAGTGTGTGGAAACAGCTTTGAAAAACGGCATAAAAGTCCATGTTTCGACATCGACTTCCCGGCACGGGGAAAATTTAGAGGAATGGTTGTAAAGAGAAGTACTGTGGTTTGTATGAGTACATGGACCCCAACTTTCAATGTACACACCAGTGTCCATATCGCAGAAGTGAACATGTAGGTAGTTGCAGTCTATGAACCTGTTCCACATATATCCTTCACTGAGGATGTCCTATGAGCTGGGCTACTTTTTTCATCACATTCAGTGCAAGGACACACACATATACTTGAATTGCTCGCTAAGTCCCGCCCCAAATTCACTGATTAATTAACCATCAATGTATACCCACGCTTACATCTTACTTCTAATCTATGATATTCTATTGTTCATGACCAGCTAACGACTCAACAAAAATGAGCTCCAATGGCATTGCCTGGACATATTGAGGAGAAGTTCAATAAAATCTTGAAACGAAAAAGAGGGGGAGGGTTGTGTGTCAGGCCGATCTTGGCTACTCCCTTCCCACCTCAGGCAAATCCTAGTGCCTATGTCAGGTGTGTGACTCTCTACCATGCTCAATGATCATTTCTTGGTCGCCGGTTGCAAAATGTGACACTATTATGCCAGATTGAACTGGCAAACTGTAGATTCCTCATTAGCTTTTTGAAGAGGTCTTGGCGTGCTTTGGGGTTCAAGAATCTCTAAAATTATGGGTAATACCATTAAAACCACGGGATGATATCTTTCTACATCTGGGTCAATTACTTACTTGCACTCTGATTATTTGAAAATCCCACATCCGAAAGTTTCGGCAGAGTGCCCAAACACGATGATTCCGGTTGGAGACTTCATTTCCCTCTAGTCTCAGTAGGTATGAACACTGGCATATATGACTAAAGTCATGATTCATCAGACCCAACCTCTAGCAATTCTGTGGGTGGGGGTGTTGTTAATAATTTGCCCAATGGTAAACACAGTGTCAAGAAGGGGAGGACGGCGGGGCTAAAACATCATGTTAATTGAGTGACACTATATCTCACACGAAACACGGTGATGTCTTGTTAAACCTTCCACCTCTGCCACAGTTTTATTATTAATAATTGTATTGGTCTATCCGAGTCATCTTGTCAACAATAATTTACTGAGATTGTGCTTTATATTCATTTAGTATTGAGTGGGAGTCCATCATTAGCAGAATGACAGGGTTGGTCATGGAGTGTAACTGCACTGGTATCAGCACTATGCACATGCATTGTACAGAAGGTAATAAACTATGATGACGATTGATGGAAAGAATCAGTTCAGAGAACCAGCATTAGGGATTGTATTTATGATAGGATGCATTGAATAAAAAAATAACATAAATTGCGACTCAAAAGTTATGTTGATTGTGGTGTGGACGACCGTAACATGTTGTAAGGTTGCGAATGTTTCGTACGTTTTACTTTAGTCGACAATCCTTCCTTTGGAACGTCTAATTAATCGCCCTGGCGAGCACTAACTATAGGGCGTGGTCTGTATACATGACAGTCATTACTTTCGTCAATGTTGTTTTTCAATCTCAGAATAAACCAAAGCTCGAATGATTACTATAATATCCATCAGTGCATTGTGATGGCTTCACGACCAGCCATAATCAGATAGGATACCCCCACCATCCGGAAAAGTAGAGTTATAGGCAGTAGTCACCGACTTATTATTCGCATTGGGCTGATGACCAAAGGATGGGGAGGTTTGGTAAATGGAATCTCAACTTGACAGTACAAGCCGGGATGGCTTGTGGTGTATGAAGTTGCCTGGTCAATGGTCATGTAACAAAATATGCCTTGAAATAGCATAGAGGAGGAATATTAACAGCGAATCGACGCTAGTTCTCGCCTGGTGCGCGATCAGTGTTTACTTCTTTAGTCACCATGCAAACAATTAAAAGGCATTCCCTGCATTGTCGCCGAAAGGATTTCGGTATTAGATTATTAACAGAAACAGGCTCCTACTCATCAGGACCATGTCAAATTCGAAAGGACTGATTATGTCCAATGTCCACAAAGAAGTAAAAGTTTTGTTGAACATGTGGAAATTTTGCAAAATTTAGGCAAATTACCAAGTTTCACGAAAATCCAGCAAACTTCAAAATCACGCACAAATATGCAAATTAGACAGGTTGAATGACCTCCAATGAACATGGAATCCATACCCATCAGGTTCATGAGCATCCACGCCATTTTGAAGATTCGCATAAATTATGCAAATTAGGTACGTGAATGACCTCATGACCGGGGGGGTTTCTTGTGGTTAAAATGTTGGGGACCCTGAGGTAAACCCCATATTCACCAAGTGCGTGAAATCCGACACTTTTGAATTTCGCGTAACATATGCACAAGACGACTGATATGCCATATTTTACGCCTTTGAAAATCTAATAAGTTCATCTACCACATATCTCGCATCTATGTTCCTCCAACCAATGTCACCATAGCACCTACGGTCATCCGTAACCTTGCTAACGAGCCTAAACAAGATAATAATAAAATAGGCTAATGACCCACTTAATTAGCGACTTTTGTGCCCAAAATCAACAGATCGTGTTCACAATTTTGTCGCAATTGCCCTGTACCGTTCGGAAGTATCACGGCTGAAGGGACCAAAGTGTGACACACAACACACACAACACACCACACAAACACAACACACACCCACACACCCACACACCAAACACAAACAAACGCACACACACACACACGCACACGCCACACGACACAACACACACACGCATAGTGACCAATAAAGTCGCCTCGGAAGGTTCAATCAGGCGGGACAAAAAAACCACACTCCAATTTGGGGTTCTAGACGAGGTCACGTGGATATGTCAATTTAATTCTGAAAATTTGAGGAATTCATCACATCAGGGGGGGGGGGGTGGCAAGGTTCCTTCTATAATGGTCAAAAGTACAGTTACATTGGACTTTGTATATTGGGATCCTGTGGTTTCCCTGGGGGGTACAAAGGCAAGTTCGCTTAACCTGAGTGTGCCTTATTGATACAATCGATCGGCTGAATCAGACCGGGGTTCGGCTGTCATAATGAACTGATAGAGAACACCGATAGTCCAGTCATAGTCACGTGAACATTGGCCCTTGAGTATTATGCACTCGCCGGGCTTAGAATAAATAGTCAGATTTAGGTGATCTCGTCCATTTCGTTACAACAGTTGGGTATTACCCGAAGAAATAGCAGGATTCAACTACGCATAGTTGAGTTTTAGCTCTTTTCTTTTTCATTATTCGTTCTTCGAAAAAGTCTACGACCCCGCCTCTGATGTTCACGAATATCATTGGACAACGGTGGCTAGATATTATGCGAATTTGATAGTACCTAATTGCTGGATAATTAGCGCATGGTAAGCTAGGTAGGCAACAATGACAGAACGAAAGGGAATAGGTCGATGATATTGGTCGATGGGGCAGCGAGGAATGTGGTGATATTTGGGACGGATGAGGCGAGGAGAGACCGAAAACAAGTTAATTGATCTGGAACGAGGCTCCTAATTAACGATTAGGGGAGCAAATTAATATATCCATCTATCTCTACATCCATCATCGATCCTTCCAAACCCGCCATCCACCCACTTCGTCTGTATGGCTTGTCTACTGTTCGTCCGTCGTCATCAATCCATCCATCCACCATCAAATCATATAATATACGCCTGTTGGCATGCACGGTGAATATCCCTGTATAACTAATGTTGTTACTACTACTAAAATAATAATTATACTAATATTGACTATCCACAGTGAGATTTACTGGAATTTCTAAAAAGATAGCAATGAGGCTGTTTCTACTTGAAGGTCATGCAATGTCACGGTCGCTTTGGCAGTAGCTACTGGACGATACTGACTCCTTAAATGACTCCTGTTGCCTTCAGCAGTAATCGCAAGTTTCCTCATCAAGATTTGATCGTTATTGACGCTGTCACATAGGCCTATATCGTAATGACACCGAATAGCGCCAAGTGGAACACGGCAGGTAAATCATTGAATAGTTCCACGAGAGAAGTTGGTGAATCTTTTTGTCAGTATCCTAATTTGTTTTTTCGGACTCATTGCTTTTCACAGGGTTTTCAGACGCTATCTACCATTAACAACGTTGCGGTGATTTACTCCCATGTTTGTAGAAAAAATATGGCTAGAGTTATGAGGGACGTAACTGTTCATTAGTCACTTTAAGAGTTCCACACCGCTTCATATGTTTTCTGGTCCGATATGAGTGTATAAGCTCCAGCAGTGGAGCGGATTTCTATGTACCTGTGTAATGCATGCACACGCCTGACTCCCGCTCGACAATACATGGTAACTGCAATTTCGAAGAATCGAGAAATGAGACTTTTTATATTACTCAAATTACCGATCTGATTTGATCAATTTGAAGTAAGGATTGGTATACAGGTTTTGGGAATGAACGTCCAGCGTTTCTGTTCAGTTTTCGATATGAGTAAATCTTCCGATGAGGTATGTAACAAGGCGACCACACCCAGTGTCTCGCCTGTTACGCGATCAGTGTTTTCATCTATTAGTCACCATGCAACAATTACAGGCATTTAATGAGTTGCTTTAAGATTCTGGTATTAGCAATTTAACAGAAACAGCCAATTAATCAGTGACCAATTTCAAATCTCTTTGAACTGATTGTTATTGACATGTTCTACCATATAAGTTTTGTGGAAATGTGACTAAGTATGCTAAATTATGCAAATTAGACAATAATCAACTTTCTGTTGACCCCTTTTCTCAACCTGCACTTAATCTTCAGGACCATTGTGAACCACAACTTCACACATTCGCATGCATCAACAATTTATACACACTTGACATACCCCCCTATGACCTAGTTCATGTTACAATTTGGGCGACTAAAGGTGGGACCACATCATAGTGGAGCTAGTCCTATCTAATTAAATTTGTTTGTAAATCCTCGGTACCCATAATATTCCATTTATACCAGTCTAGCTCCCAATGGGTTCTCTCTCCCCCCCCCCCCATCTCACTCACCAGAGCTACAGCCGGTGTACCCTGACCCCCTTCATTCTTGAATATGTGCCTGAGTAAGTAAACACATGACTGAGTGTTTACACTCTTTATCTGGGCAGTGTAAGGGGCCCAGAAGAGGTTATGAAGGCAGGATGTGAACCTCAAAGGTAAAAAGGCAGGTTTGACATAGATTAAATCTCTGCTGTCACCGATAGTAAATACTATTAAGATGAATGGACGATAACATGCCTGAGGGGTTGATATGAGTAAAACTCTGCAACATTTTGGTATTGCAAGAAAGCATGCTATAATATAGTGATTTCACACTCATGCTGGTCAGCTAGGTTGCCCGCAAGACCACACCATTCTTAAAAAGGTAGCGTACAGTCCTCTGGAGGTTGTTGCCAGGAAATGGGGTTTTATTATTTGACAGTTTTTGGTCCTTAAGTGACCCTTGATGCACCTTTGATACATAAACGGGTTTTTATGAAAAATGTTACCCTTGACATCTGGCCCATGGCCCAAAATTTCAGCCATTATCATATCACACACAGTCCCTAGAAATGATTGCAAGAAAATGTTATTATTTGGCAGTTTTCTTGACCTCGAATGACCTTTGCTGACCATGACGGTTTTATGAAAATGCTTGCCTCAATGTGATGCACCAAGCCCCCAAAAGCATTATGTATCAGGGTACACATGCTCTATTGGCTATCGCCCAAAAGGTCTTAAAATCAACCTAGGCCCTTGTAACTTGAAGACCAGTGGGTCAATCGAAAACTAGTTGGTTTCGTCTATTATCAGACAGCGAACTATCACATATCCAAATTCGACAGTTTTTATTTCCTTGGCCTGTAACTCCTAAAATAAGTACTTTCTTTAAAACTTGAGAATCCTTTGCCCTTTTGACCTTGTCTTTAGATGTTGTTTGATTACTGAACCCAACAATTACAATGACAAATCTCTACGAGCACCCTAAATGCATTCATTCCAATTGTAACGCCTATTAAACAAAATTCGAAAAATTGCAAATAATTTATGAAATTATTTCCCTTACAAGACCTTAATGACCTTTATACCCTGTTGTTAAATTTAACAGGATCAAAGGTGTATCATCTCCACCAGTTTCATCATGGGGATTCAACCCACTTTAAAATATGCATAAATTAATGCACATGGAACTAGTGAATGCGGATTCTACATTACATGACTTCGGTGCCTCGTTCCCTACTGTAAAATTCATCGGGACTTAGTACACCATCTCCACCCCAGAGATTCGTTGAAATCCCAACGAACTTAAAAATTCGCAGAAATTATCAAATTAAACTACTTAATAATTCGCCTATATCATGCCCAGGAATACTACAATTTGTGTACTCTGCAAAAGTTGTTATATACTCCGAACACCATCACCAATGCATCTAACCGATCAAGAGATAATTTTTTACACAGCTCCCGGGCCAATTTTCGCTAAATATGGCAATTAAAGCAAATGAGTATGGTCTTTTTTCGGGTGAAAAAGTGGATGCCACATCGGTCAACTCTTCAATTCGCGCACACTCCACACAAAGGTCCCAGCATGATGGCCTTTCACGGTTCAGGAGATATGGAACCGCACATACGGACCAGAAGGACAGACGTACAGACAGACACAACACACACACACACACAACAAGTGACCACTATGTCTCTCTCCTTGACAAAGTTCGGCGAGACAAAAGGTTGCCTACCTTTCCATGCAGATGAGCCGATAGCACAATGGGTTGGCTGTAATCTCTTTGCGATGCACATATTGTAGCCTTCAGACTATATATAGGCCCTAAACAAAAAATTGTACGGTGGGCCTACTATTTCGAAAGCATGGGGGGCCGATTTCCTCTGTGTCGGCGCATGAGTTCTAACAGTTTGGCTTATTACCCTGATGTTGTTTTATGTTCTACGTCTTACCACATGCGAGGGAAAGCCGGAGAAAGCAGCGCCGAGAATCTAAAAATAGATACTCCACGGTTGTCGCGTGATGGCCGCATACACAATAGACCTGGTGTTCCTCCGCCGCCTCAAGTTACCCCTCAAAAATTAGTCCCCCCCCAAATGCGCTTGGTGGGCGCACTTTTAGAGCAATTTCCCAACCTGCTGGTTCCAGTGTTGGCCTGCATGTACAGGCCTATCAGAGAGTAACTACATATGTCGTTTTGCTATTTGAGGCGAATTTCTGACCATTTTCTGAATTGACACTTGATGCTGGAAAATCTGATTTTCCGATTGGCAGCCCCGATCGGAAATAACCTAAATAGACACGGCAACCCTGGTGATAATCTAAACGGTGAAGTATGGTAAATTGGAAGGCCATGACAGGTAATGAATGTCAGCTCTAAAATGGTGGGTGGCTCTCCCTGGCAGTCTGTTCTGTTGGTTCAGGCAGCGGTGAACGTAGTCAGTTTAGTGTGGAACGTCCCTGGGTACGCGATATGTGGTGAGCCCCCTGAAGTCCATTTTTGAGGAAAAATATTTGAGAGCAATTGGGGCTAGGTGGTCCAGTGCACTCGATTTTGATGTTGTTGTACATACATCTGTCAAATGTAGTGGTGGTTATACTCAGAATGGCCAATTAATTAATACTTATTTTAAAGAATTTAAAGTGATAGATTTGTGATTTTTGCACTATGAGAGGGGCTGGGCCCCAACTTGGATATATGGCTTGCCAGGGTCCCCACAATGCTCATTACAAGCTCCCATACATATTAATATACGCTGGGACCAATCTTCAAAAAAACCAGATGAACCAAGTGAACTACAAACTAGCAGCATCGATCGATCGTGCAGTACAGTAGCACACTGTTACTCTAGTGCCAGCACGCAGACTTTGGTCATAGCAACCATGACAACGCTGAAGCGGGTGAATTTGTGACATTGTGACCCGGGCTAGGTTTAGCTGATGGATCTAATCTGGTGCAGAACTGCCTGGGCAGATGAAACAGCATTGTCATGTGGTGAGTTGGTGACAATTATATCTTCACAGAGTAAGAACTCGTGATACTAGCCTAGGTTTGTTTGCTTGTCTCATTCCTAATGTATAGAATTGTGTACAAACGCTAGCTGATGACGGGACTCTAGTTATGTGCCTTTACCAGGGATCCGCCATGATCAGCGATCATGGCAGAGGGAAATTGAGGTTTGCTTGAAATGTACAGGACTAGGTTGTTGGCTCCAGCACAAAAAATGACGGTTGTGGATGCTGAGCCAACAACGTGAAAAACGTCCTCTCTCCAGCCTATGGAGTCTCAGCTTGGCTCGTCGTGATTTGTTTCCTTCCCTACCCCTCATATAGCTTGTTGGTAACCACGCCTCATTTGCATTTCTTTTCAGAGTGGGACTGGACCTTGTTCACCATGTGCATTGGGCCGTTGTGGTCATGGAATCGACGTCTGGGGGATGGTACAGCTGGCTTGTGTTTGTCACCCTAGGCTGAGGCGCCGTGTTCACGACCTCTGCTCTGAGTACGAGTGCCGGGCGGGTCCGAAGGCGGGTCAACCGATTCTCTCGAGGAGATATGTGAGGTGACCTCCTGCCTAATTCTTGCTTGAAAAACTCCAAGACACATTGTGTAGGTTATATATACCCAAATCTCGTAAATACGTTATTTGCTGCATGACTGTATATGAACACTATTGACCCCAGAGGAATGGGCAGATACCTACATTAGGGGTCGGATAAGTAAGACTGCCGTCCTCTGGGCTACCATTGGGAGAAAGAGGGGATGACTATGAATCATGGGGCTGGGACACACTGCAACCAGGGATAATTGGCAGTTAAATATTAGATACCAGATGAGGCTGAGTTACAGTGCTATTGCATAGGGATTGCTGCGATACTACGGTGTAGTGTCAACGGTCCTCTCAGTTCTGCCGTTGACCCATGGTCACACACAGCCCATATTGAAGGCGCATCATGCTGTAGGCACAGTTGAAATGGTCATTGTAACTCCAAGAGACTGCAGGATGGTGATAAATAATGTGGTAGCACAGTCTTCAACTATGTTACCTCTTCCTCCACACACCTCTTGGTATTAGGCCCATACAACAGATGTATTCATAGTTCAACCACACATGCAGTCATGAAGAAGGTGTGAAGACTGTCAGCTTCAAGGGGGAGGGGCTTGATTCTTCAATACATCAATACATGTTCATTGCTGGTTCAGTTTTTTCCCAATTCGTCCACATCCACTCCCTCTGAAGTGCACATACCACATATAGACTGGTGTTCCCTCCGCCAGCCTAAGTTACCCCCTCAAAAAAAATAGTCCCCCAAATTAATTGGGGCGCACTTTCGAGCATTTTCCCCCGAACCCTGCTGTGTCCAAGTGTTGCCGTGCAGTGGACCGGCCATATCAGAGAGTACAACATATGTCAGTTTTGGCCATTTGGGGCTAATTTCGACCATTTTCTGAATTGACACTTGGATGACTGGAAAATCTGATTTTCCGATTGGCAGCCCCGATCGGAAATAACCTAAAAAGACCCAGGCAACCCTGTGAGACACTAAACGTGAAGGTTGGTAATTGGAAGATGCCATGAACAGGTCTGAATGTCAGC